>WFMF01000011.1:600000-1075753 GCA_011033025.1 Beroe forskalii | reverse complement strand
TTGATTGACCTTAGCAATTGTACTGAGGAAAGTGAGAGATGAAATTTGTCCGGTACCTGATTAATTTACGATATCCGACCCTTCGATCTTGGTTAGTAATCCTCTCTTTATCTTCAAGTTGGCAAGGTTGATCTTAAAATCACATATTCGACGCCCAGGAAGTACATTGCATTTGGTTGAATATCAATAGTCACCATGAGAAATCCTTGATCAAGTTTTTTTGTTTTTAAATTTTTAAAGTGAGCTCTGACTGTGATAGCTGAGCAATATAAACTCAAACTGCAGAAACTTGCAAGGACAGAAATAATGCGATTTCGTATGAACTATGATATAATCATTGTCATAAATGGAAACGCTTGATAAATATGAGCACGAGATATCACACAAAACTCAAAAGGAAACAACCAAGAATGAATGGGTACGCGCGTAAACGGGAAGGGAAACAGAACATGGCAGGTGTTGCGCGCAAACAGAACATGGCAGGTGTTGCGTGCGCAATAAATGCACGTGCGATTTGTGATCACGTACGAACTTTCCTTAAATTTAAGCGCTCGCCGATGTTATAGAGAAAATGAGCACAATTATTGTTTTCAGTCTATACTTATGAACGAATATTTATAAAATTGATTCAATGATATTGGTACTTTGGTATTATGATGTGACAGTGTGACACTTGATAGCAATGTTCAGTGTTTTATCGTCAACTCATCATGTCAGTAAATGAGACGGACAATGGTCAACGATCAAATGACAGCATGTTTTATACCAGCCCCGGGGAACAGGAAATTTTGCTAAACACGTATATCCCTGTGTGGCTCGCGCGGCGCGCTTCTCCCGTAGGGAAGCGCGCGGCGCGTACACACACCTATGCGGGCTTAGGAACAGGAAATTAAGCGCCTGCATACCGGAACAAAGGGCACAAGAAATGCGCCGGCAGGCGCAATTCTTGTTTCAGTTTGCCCTAACCAGTACTTGCCAGACGTTGTCTGCCCCATTTTTTTGCGAGTCGGGGCGCGCGCGCGAAGGGGCCAGGCAACGCCTGGCAAAGAATTTGGTGTTTACATTTGGGGCAATTATTTTAATAAGAACTTGTCTGACCCCTACCCCTACGGCTTCTCAGGTTGTACTGAGGGAAAAGCACCAAGGCAGTCATTAAAACTGTTGAAAGGACTACCTGCAAAGTGTTAAAGCCAGTGAAAATAGGTGGCCTGTATTCATAGATTCATTAATGAGGGGAGAGTTGATTCTGTGGAAATGAATCAGCTATTTGATGTATGGGCACCTACTTGAGAAACAACAATAATAGTAGAAATTCACAAAAGAAAACAAAAACTGTAGTTGTGATCTTTTCCATTTTTTTCATAGACTGCTTGGGTAACTAAACTGGCCATGGGCCATATTTTTTTAAGTATGGCTGATTACTTCTACAGTTTTTGTTTTGTTTTCTGTATCTGTACTAATATTTTTGTTGTTTCTCAATCTTCTGCTTCCAGTGAATAAGGGTGTTTCATATTAAATGTGACTATTTTGAAGCTGTACTGGAAATTCAATGAAAGACTTAGCACTGATTACCAGTCTTCTTTTTATGCCAATATGTTTGGAATTTATGCCCAAAAAGTTTCCAGATGACTGCAATTGTATATTTTTCACAAATTGACCTTTTTGCTAGGGCACGGTTTCAGAAACTGGAAATTTCCTAATTTGATGCATGGTAGGAGACTTGCTGTTTTGCATACCTCCCCCTACCTTTTATTAATAAACACTGTACTGAGTTTTGTTGGTTCAACTGAGGCTGTGTGGTGTCTAAACTATCAAAAATACACATAAAAGTTTAAATTATTATTATTAAGGGTTTGAGGACATACTGTGACCAACTTCACGATGAAAAATATTGATCTGCCTAGTAAGTTGCAAAGTGTCGCAACCAATAAAGTCTGTTAACAGAATAAGCTGGATCTGACTCTCGACCCACAGAGGTTTTTATAGTTACTGATTCACCTATAAAAAACTGATACTTCATGGTATGGACAATTCTACACTTCGAACTCGCAAACTGTCCTTTGGCTTTAGCATCTTCAATTTTAGTAGAATACGACTTTAGAAACGTATGAAGTCTGCTTTTTAATAGTCAGTGCGGCACTTCGATACTGCAGTGGCAGATCAATATTTTTCATCGTGAAGTTTGTCACAGTATGACCTTAAACCTTAAGACGTGTATTTTCGATAGTTTAGACACTATACAGCCTCAGTTGGACCAACAAAACTTAGTACAGTGTTTAAAAGGTATGTGAAACAGCGAATCTCCTACCATGCATCAAATTTGGAGATTTTCAGTTTCTGAAACCATGCCCTAGCAAGAAGGTCAATTTGTGAAAAATATGTCATTGAAATCATCTGGAAACTTTTTGGGCATAAATTCAATTTAACATATTGATGTAACAAGAAGATTGGAAATCAGTGCTAAATCTTTCATTGAATTTCCAGTACAGTGTCAAATATCTTGTTTTCTTCATTTTTTTTGTTCTGGGTGACCCAGCCTTGCAGCTGTAAGCTGTGAGGGGTATGGTGGACTGAAACCTCTCTAATCTCTTTTGTCACCTGCTGATATGAGAACTTATCTTCCAAAAGGAAAAATCCCCTCGGTTACACCATACCTAATCCCCTCACTTAGTCTTAGTCTTAGTAAAATGGCCAAGGTCGGTTTAATCAACCAGGCCGGTGGCAGCCATGCAGAGCATAGAGACTTCCCTATACACTAGGCCAAGGGTGTGAACTCCTAGGTGGTTTTTAGGCCACCCGACTGCCGGGTTATATCCTGAGCTGAGAGCAGAACCCAGTCCTGAACCACACAGGTCTGGAATTCTACCAATGCCCGTGGCTTCAAACAGACTGCAAAGCAAGTCAGGGCGTGCCTGCAGATTAGGTCAGCTATCAGCCGAAGGTGGCTATGTACCACCTCCCTCCGACTAATGACGCACGAGATGGTCTGCATCAGTAGTCTGAAAACATAGAGTCCCTTCTGTTTTGACTGCACAAAGATGCAGCTTCAGCCAGGTACAAAACTAAAAGGGCATAAACCCAGCCCAAAGAGTTAGTGGCTCTTTGGAGACCAAATAAGAAGTAGGTAGAAGTGTGTATTTTGGGACGTTATATTGTTATATTTGGTTTTATTTATCAGGATTTCATCTTCTTGGAGATATGGGATTTTATTGAAGCAGGCGGATTTTGTGAAGAATTTTGTTATTTTGTGCAGGGTTGTTGATAGTGGCTGCTTAGAGTTAATTATGTCTTATAGTTTAACATTATGGTCTTGGAAGTGGTAAATTCTCTGTAGGGAGAAGGCTGGAATTTCTTCTAGAATGTGCATTGCTGTCTCATTTGGGCAGAAAATGGGGTCAATTCCGCAGTTTTGTAAGTCACAGTAATCACAAAGAGGATCAAGTGCCATATTCAATCTGTGTAGGTGACTATTGAGGTTATTGTGTCCAGTAATTATTTTGAGAAGGATGCATAGATTTCTGTTGTTAGTTTTATTATTGTGTAGCTTAGTTAGATAAATATCAAGTGTCACTTTACAATGGTTATTTGCCCTGTCTAGCATTTGGTGTAGAGGGAGTTTGTGAAAGTTGGAGAGGAGATGTGTGTTGGGGTTTATTCTAACGTTTTGGCCAGTCAAGCTGGCGCCCTAAAGTGAGATGAGTGAGTGAAATGAAAAAGCCAGGAAAGGAACGAGTTGACCCCCCTGCTCAGAACCTGATCAGGGGGGGGGTGTCACTGTCCCAATTGTCCCAAACTCAAGAAAAAGTGGATTGGGACAGGGACAATTGGGACAAATGGGACAATTGGGACAAATGGGACATTTGGGACAAATGGGACAGTGAAAATGGAATAAATGGGACTCGAAACAGTGACTGCGGACTGGGACAATTGGGACATTTGGGACAAATGGGACAATTGGGACAAATGGGACAGAGAAAATGGACCAAATGGGACTCAAAAAAGTTAATGTGGACTGGGACAAATGGGACATTTGGGACAAATGGGACATTTGGGACAATTGGGACAAAAGTGACAGAGACAACTGGGGCTCAAATGATTTTGTTTTGCAGACAAACACAACCAAAATACGTACTTAATATAGTAGTAGAAATATAGCTTAAATTTCAATGATAGAAAATCTTGGATCAATGTAAAAATGATAAACGACTGATTTTTTCAACTTTTTGTTTGTCCCAATTGTCCCATTTGTCCCATTTGTCCCAATTGTCCCAAAAACCAGTCCCAAACTCAAAAAAAAGTAAATTGGGACAGGGACAATTGGGACAATTGGGACAGTGAAACTCCCCCCATCAGGAGGGTCTACCTGGGGTGCTCTGCCAGGTAATCACTGTGTATTAGCCTGCCTCGACAACAAATGAATGGCAGTAACCGCCACTCACCGCGGGGAGGGAACCATACTGTCTCGGACTCACCATCTTCACTGGGTGATGAGACCAGGGGTGCAGCCGCAGCTTCAAGGGTGCGAGAACAGTATGGGGCACTGGGTCTTACGGATGCCGTGACCAGACTATGGCAACCCAGTTACACAGTATACAACGTACACAGGAGAACAGTGTTCCTGTGTACGAGGGTGCATTGGTTGTGAAAAGGAACAATGCACGAGTGGCCCTAATCCCCTCACTTTCAACCAAAATTTTTTCATGTTTTTAAGGCTCCCCAAAGTTTGAAAGATTATAGTGACTACTCGCTTTTCTCAAAAAAGCAGTATCAATTAATCACTAAGTTCAAGGCAATCCAGTATCCCAACTGTCCCTTTCTAGGCGCCGCAGGCGAAATTTTTGAAACTTTAACATCTGAGACTGTGTGCAAGATCAACTGGCAACATAATTTACTGTTAACAACAGCTCGCCGCAGGCAAAAAATTTTCAAGGTTTTGCCTCTGAGTGTCCTTTTGTATGGGATCAATTAAATAGAATGATTTGATCATTTTAAGGTTTCTTTTGCACATGAATCTTCCTCCCAAGATCAATTGGGTCATGTATTAATATTATTCGAGTACGACAAATCGCCACAGGCGCCAAATTTCGCGTGGTTGCATCTGAGAAATCGTTGGACCAATTAAGTAACACAAGTTGATTACAATTCAGTGCAGCCCGCCGCAGGCGAAAATTTTGAAGGTGTTACCTCTGTGACTGTGTCTAGCATCAATTCAGTAAAATAATTTGATCACAACAGCCCGCCGCAGGCGACAATTTTCAAGGATTTTTGCACATCAACCTGCCTGTAAGATCAATTTGGTTATGAATAATTTGCTTACAACAGCCAGCTGCAGGCGATTTTTTTAAAGTTTTAAAAGTTTTTTAAAGTTTCACATGTCTGGGTGTGTCTCCAGGTAAAAATTTTCAAGGTTTCACATCCAAAGCTAAATGATGAAATTCTGAATGATGAAAATGACTGAATTGATGGAGGCCCTTATTCAAATAATGGCAGGGTGAGAGAACACCCTCACTTCTTTCAAATTGATAGGAAAAGGCCCTCGTTCAAATGATAAAGTGAGGGCCTTAAGTGAGAAACACTCACTCATTACAAGGTGATATTAAAATGTTCATTCAAATGATAAAAGTGAAAGTGAGACAACACTCACTTCTCAATTTAGTTGATAGGGAAAGGCCCCATTGAAATGATAAAAAGTGAGGGCCCAAGTGAGAAACACACTACAAGTTGATAGGAAAAGGCTCTATTGAATGATAAAGTGAGGGCCAAGTGAGACAACACCTCACTTCCCATCGAAACTGATAGGAAATGCTCTCACATCTCTTGAATTGGTGGAATGAGGCCTTCATTTTGGGCAATTGGTTCACACAGGTAAGTTTTGACAAAATCCCCTCACTTTTGAAAAAAATCCCCTCGGTTACAGTGTAACCCGTGCAACCCAACTTTGGAAGGTAAGTATGAGAACCTCCTTGCAGTTGACAAGGCGGGACCTTGCATCTGCAAGGTAACCACTGATGATTCATTAAGTCTATTCTGTCTGATAGTATCATATTAAGTGAATGTTATGCATATGTTCAGAGGTTTGATAGTAGGTACTATTCAGATTTAATAATAATAAAAATTCCCTCTTCTCTGATCCTTGGAATTTGGATAAGAAAATCGGCATTCAGCATTTATTCTATGTCTGACATATACCCATACACCTTAACTGATAAAATTTTGGATTAGGTGCCCATAAATATTCTATTTGTAAGACTTCTATGCTTCTATGTTTGTAAAATGGCACAAAATTCAAATTAATTGTTTTCTACAAATTACTTGTTCTATTCAATCTCTTATTTGCTCATAGAAACTGGCACAAAAGTTTTTGAGCTTGACAGTAAGTGCTGAAAAAACTTAATTGTTTTCCAAATCTAAATCAGATCATCCCATTGTTAGATTATTTGTATCCATGTTTTTAAAGATTTTTATAAGTTTGTTTATAGCTCACCCATCCCTTGTATTAGATACGAATTTCATTCCAGTATCCCATAACATTCTTTGGTGTGGTACCTTGCAGTTTGCATATTTAGGTATCATTCACATATTATGTAATCATCTAGGGCAAGGAGGGTGCTTTTAAATTATTACATTTGATTGCAGGGAGGGGGAGGGTGTTTTGGTTGTTAGTTACATAATCTAAGTATTCAATTTTTGACACAATTTTTGAAATTTTTGCCCCAAATACTTGAAATTTTTGGCAAAATTTCCTGAAAATTAATTCAAAAATGACGTTTTTCAGAAACATTTTTCAAAACTTTCCCCAATGGGTGAGAATCATGGTGGAGGTTAGGTCGGGGATAGGGTTATATTCAAGTGACATAATTTAGAGGTTTGCCACATCACTCAGCTTGCTCCCCAGTATTTTCTTCCGGTATTGCTCACCATTTTCCCACCAAATCAAATTTGAGGTTTTTGTGGACCGCTCGCGAAATGTCCATTGAGCAAATATTTTCCATCATTTTCCCAAGATATGAATTTTTAAAGGACAAACCCCGAATTGGCCTTTTGCGGTTCCCAGCAGTAATTGAAGAGGGGCCCGGGGGAAGGCCCCCTAAACCGGGGTTTCCCGGTAGATGGGAACATCTTTTCAAGTTTTCTTAATTTTGAGAATAAAAATTTTGGACAAAACATCTTTTTAGGCTTTTTGCAGTAAGTTTTGAAGCTAATTAGTAATAGAGTAATAGCATGGAAAATGATATAAAAGTAAGTTCGGGAGTTTGGGGGAAAAAGGGTTTTTTCAATGACGTTTTAAGTAGATAAAAACACTTTTAGGTTTTCCCAAATTTTTTGGGAGGCAACAAACTTTTAATTATATATAAAACCATCCAAAATTTCCCTTGCCACTGGGGTTAGGAAGTTTCCCTAGTTACGGGGGTTGAAAGACCTTAATTTAGTTAGTCCCAAAGGGCAAGGGTGAAAAAGTTTTGCCACGGGAAAATTTGGGGAAAGGTTGATTGCCACGGGAAAAGGGGGAAAGGGTTTTGATTGCCACGGGAAATTGGAAAGTTCTTGCCACTGGTGGGGGGTTTCGTTCATTGGAAGAGGGAAAGGGTTTTTTGGCCACGGGGAAGTGGGAAGGTTCCTCACTGGGGGGAAGTGGAAGATTCCTTCCCCACGGGGAAAATGGAAGATTCCTCCCCACGGGGAAGGGGGAAAAATTCGTTCCACGGGGAAGTAGGAAGATTCCCTCCCCCGGGGGAAGGGGGAAGTTTCGTTACTGGGAAGTAAAAAGATTCCCTTTACTGGGAAGGGGGAAGATTCGTTGTTATTGGGGGAAAAGGGTTCCTTTACGGGGGAAGGGGGAAGATTCGTTATCACTGGGAAGAAGGAAGATTCCTTCCCGGGGAAAAGTGGAAAGATTCGTCATCATTGGGAAGGGGGGGTTCCCCTAACCCCCGGAAATTAGCCGGTTATCACGGGAAGAGGAAGTTTCCTTACTCCGGAAGGGGAAAAGTTTCTTGCCACTGAGAAGTGGAAGATTCCTTGCTGGAAGGGAAGATTCTTTCCTTCCCCAAAGAATGAGGGAAATTTTAAAAATTTTAAATTTCAGAAACCTGGTAGATAAAAAATTTCCCGGACTAACAGAAAATTATCCCGTTTTTTGGAAAGGGTCCCCGGGTTGATTTAAAAGGAGACATACCCAACATTTAAATTGTTGTTTTGGGATATTCTTTTTTTTTAAAACCGCCAAAAATTTTCCAAGAATAAATTTTTTTGTCCCCCAGCCACGAGGGCCCAGGTAAAAATTAAACCACGGAGGGGGCCGGGTGAAATGTTTTTATTACCCCCCCGGACCATTTGTCATGCTGTAATTTGTTACCCAATGGCAATACTCCCGGGCCCCTAAAAATTTGCTGTTTACTTATATTTCATTCTTTTTTTTAAATAATTCCTTTTTTATTTTTTGGTTTTTGGAAATTGTTCCCAATTTTTTTCTTTTGGGAATGATTCATGTTATCGGGCGGGGGCTGGGGTTGATTTTTTCCCCCTGTTTTTCCCTTTTTGTAAAAAAAATTCCCCTCCCATCTGAAAGAATTTCTGGGTTCTATGGGGAACCAAAAGGCATATTTATCTTTTTATAATTTTAATTTTTTGGGTTTATTTGTTTTGAATTGTTTTTCCCAAAATTTTTAATTGGTTTTTTTTGGAAAAAACATTTAAAATAAAAATTTTTAAAAAGAACCACAAAAGGAATTTAAGTGAATTTTCATAAAAAGTCTAGGCGGGAAAATTGTATTGGCTTTTTATCATTGCACAGTGTACACGCAAACTTTAAAATAATCCAAGGGTTTCAAAAATTAAAACGGCCATTTTCGGTTTAAAATTTAAATCGACATGATTTTTTTTTTCTAATATTAAAGGTAGTTCTTCGGGCGGTTTTCAATGTTTATATGTTTGTGTGTGCAATTTAAATGCCAAAAATTTTTTCCCCTGATGAGTCATGCAATTTTAAAATTCGTGTTTATTTTGCCCAAAAAATTTAAATTTTTCTTTTTTACTTGGACCATTGTTGTTTGCCGGGCCCGATAAAAAAAATGATATGTTAATTGGTCTGGTTTACTGAGTGCCTATTTTTAAAATTAATTTTTTCCCATTGCATCCTTTAAAGGGAATCCATCGGACAAAAAATGACCCAGTTGAAGTAAGTCAAAATTAAAAATTGGGTAAACTTTTATTTGGGACATTTAGTTGATTGTTCTTCCTTTTCGGGAAAAATGATGAGTTTAATGCATCCAAGGGGAAAAAATTCACTTTTCAGCCTTTCTACCCCCTAAATTAAAAACCTTTTTTTAAAAAAGGGCCATTTATTCCATTATCTCTGGGGAATCATGGAGAAAAAAAAACATGCCCCGTATTTAAAAACGTTTAGCAGGAGACAACGACAGGGGCACCCGGGACGTTTGAGAAGTTCGGGGGGCCAAAGGGCAGCATACCCCCAAAGGGGAAAGGTGCAGAAAGGAGGGGGAGATAGCTGCACCCAAAAAATATAAAGGACCTGCCCTCTTCCGGGAGCCCCGACCCCGGGGCAGTTGCCTTGTAAAAGATTTTACCCGGATTCTGGCTATTAAATTATAATAAAAACTAGTGGGAAAAAAGGTAAACCGAAAAGCACCCCCGGGGACCCACAATAAAAACCAAACTGCTTTTTAAAATTTGAATTTTCTCCCTTATGTTTTAAAAAAGTTTAAATCATTCAAAAAAACAATCAAACCAAGAGCTGAAAAAAAATTTAAATTATAGTAATTTTTATTGTATTTTGAAAATTGTATTCAAAAAACTTTTTAAAATTCAAATAATCTTAAGTTTTTAATAAAGAAAAAATTTTGGCAAGGTTTATATTTTTTGTGAAGGTTAAAAAAAAGAAAATTAAAAAAGGGTTTGACGTGAAGAATACCTTTAAAAAATTTTTAATCATTTTTGTTTAAAAATTTTTAATATTAAAGATTTTTACAAAATCCAAAAAATCTTTTTCTTTGTTAATCAAAACTCCTGCCCCAAAAAATTTTTCCTTTTTCTTCGGGTTTTTTTCCTTGTTGTTAAGATGACTTTCTTTTTATTTTCGTGCTTTTGATTTCTACCTAAACAGAAAAACAAAGCAAATTTTGGAACGAAAAGGCAATGACGCTAATAGACGAAATTTTTCCCCTTGCTTGGTTAAAGAAATATCTGGATCCCCCCGAGGGGGGATTCAGCAATTTAAAGGGGGTCCCCAAAGCCCTTTGTAGTGGGGGTTTGAAAAATTTCCCCTTGGCTATATTGGTGAATGATTTAAAGGCCCTTCATTTTGAACCGAAAAGCTTTATTGTTTATTTTTTAAAAAAAACCCCCTTAAATATATTTCCCGTGCAATCAAATCGATATTATTTAAAAAGGGAGTGTTTTGGGGGGGAAATTCGAGCCATAATTTTAAGGAGAAGTACGAAGTGTCGAGGAGTATTCATAAATTTAATGAAACAGGTCAAAGGGGCGCCCTTTTTAGCTTCGATGATCAGTCGGTGGTCCGGGGAGAGTGCGGTCTGGTTTGGGATAAAGGAGGGTTTCATCAATTTTTTTAAAAGTTTTTGAACAGTTCCCGCTAAAACCCCGTGTCATTCTTTTCCATCATACCCCAAACCCAGGCTAAAAATTTTGGAAGGGGGGGGGACATTTGGGTACTGGCCCTCCCTCCCATTAAAAAGGCTGTTAACAAAAATGTTAGATCAAATCAATTCCCCGGACTTCCTTTGTTTTTGGGAAAAACAATTGTTTGTTATTGATAAAAATGAGGGAATGATTATATATTAAAAATAAATTTTTCAGTTGTAGGTTACAGATGAACCTTTGATACGGGTTTCCCAGGCAGGTTGGGGGGAGATGTATACAACGCTGGGACTGGATATCAAAAGGGTTTAGGTTTTGGGCCGAGCCTGTAACGGGAATGAAATCGGGTAAAGATTTTGGAAAAAATTGGTTATGTAAGGGGGCCTTTTTCTGGCCGGATTTTTTTCTTTTGCGAGTTTTAAATTTTGTTTTAAATATGGGTAGGGGTTTGGGAAGCTTTAAACAACCCCCACGGGCCCAATTGAAATGCTCTGAGAACATGGGTCTTTTTCCCCTTGCAAAGTTTTTAAACATCCTAGATATGACAAGTCTTTTGGGGCCCAAAAACCCAAATTAAGTTGCTAAAGGGGGACAATTGAGAGAAAAAAACACCAGAAGCTACGGTTGTGACTTTTTTCTGTCAAAAAGTTATGTCAGCTTTTAAAAAACATCTAAAAATTGGGTAGCTCATTTTAATTGCAAGTCTGGGGTATTTTCCATCTGTCAGCCTGAAAAGCGTATTCTAGTGCACTCAAAGTTCTAAAACCCCCCCCATCTTCGAATAAACATTTTGACTTAAGGTTCATGTTATTTGGCGTGTTTTTTTAAAATTTAAACAGTAAAAGAATTTTTTTTTTAAAAAATTTTTTTTTTTAAGTCCCCCATCCCTGTTTAGATACAAATTTTTCATTCCAAAATCCCATTTTTTGGGGGGGGGTTTTTTATATTTAGGTATCATTCAATTTTTGGAAATCATCTGGGGAAAGGGAGGGTGTTTTTAAATTTTAAATTTTGATTGAGGGGGGAGGTTTTTTGTTGTTGTTTAATAAAATTTAATTTTGACAAAATTTTTAAAATTTTCCCCAAATTTAAATTTTTTTGGCAAATTCCTAAAAATTTTTCCAAAAATGATTTTAAAAATTTTCAAAATTTCCCCAAGGGGTAGAATCAAGGGGGTCGGGGGGGGTTATTTCAAAAAAAATTTTGGGGCCAAATCATCACATTTCAAAAGTATTTTTTCCCCAATTTTTACAAATCATTTTATGTTTTTGTGGCCCCCGGGAAATGTCCATTGGGGCAAATATTTAAAATTTTCAAGATATGAATGAAGATAAACCGATGCCTGCGCCCCGGAGTAATTGAAGGGATTTTGAGGCAACAAGCATGGCGAACTCCTAATTATATATCAAACTTGCATCCACAAGTTCCTTGCCACTGGAAGTTAGGAAGATTCCTAGTTACTGGGAATTGAGAAGATTCCTTAGTTAGTTAGTACCAAGGGCAAGGAGTGAGAAGATTCCTTGCCACTGGAAATTGGGAAGGTTGATTGCCACTGGAAATTGGGAAGGTTGATTGCCACTGGAAATTGGGAAAGTTCATTGCCACTGGGAAGTGGGGAGGTTCGTTCCTACTGGGAAGATGGAAGGTTTGTTGCCACTGGGAAGTAGGAAGATTCCTCACTACCGGGAAGTGGGAAGATTCCTTGCCACTGGGAAGTAGGTAGATTCCTCACTACTGGGAAGTGGGATGATTCATTGCCACTGCGAAGTGGGAAAATTCCTTACTACCGGGAAGTGGGAAGATTCGTTGCCACTGGGAAGTAGGTAGATTCCTAACTACCGGGAAGTGGGAAGATTCGTTGCTATTGAGAAGTGGGAAGATTCCTTGCTACTGGGAAGTGGGAAGATTCGTTATCACTGGGAAGAAGGAAGATTCCTTACTACCGGGAAGTGGAAAGATTCGTCATCACTGGGAAGTGGCAAGGTTCCTAACTACCGGGAAGTGGCAAGATTTGTTATCACTGGGAAGTAGGAAGATTCCTTACTACCGGGAAGTGGAAAGATTCGTTGCCACTGAGAAGTGGGAAGATTCCTTGCTACCGGGAAGTGGGAAGATTCGTTGCCACGTTGCTTTGTGAATGATGAAAATTTTCGAAAATTTTAGATTTTCAGAAAATTTCCTGGTAGATCAAAAAAATTTCCCGGTACTCACGAGTACCCGGAGTACCGATTTTTGAAAGGTAAGTCACTCAGTTGATTTCATATAGGAGACATACCCAACATTTAAATGTGTTGATTTGTGACTCGTTAGAAAACTTTTGTTATAAACAACTGACATAAATTTTCTTCAAGTGCAATAATTTGTGTTGTCGCACGAGCCACGAGGAGCAGGCCGAGTGCAACAATACCAAATCATTGCAGGAGGAGAAGCCAAGTGCAATGATTTTATTAGCGTCATGACCATTTGTCATGCTGTAAGTGTATTAGCCAATGTGCAATACTACAAGAGCCCTCAAAATTTGCTAATGTTACTTATATTTCGACATTCTTTATTAATACATATTCCATTTTGCATTTTTATAGCTTTGTGAAGAAAGTCTGTTGCACATATTTTTCAATTTGGAGTATGATTCGATGTTATCAGTACAGGATGGCTGAGGTTGATATTTCTCCTGTTCTTCCTTTGTCAGAAAGACTGGCTCGGCTCCGACCATCTGCAGAACTTCTACAGTTCTATAGGAACAAGGTCTGTATGACATACTTTATTTGATGCATCAATCAGCTGGCTATTTGATTAATGACGTGATTTACTAAAATACATATTACATAGATTATTTGGAGGGAAACGGATTAAGCATAGAAATTTCATAACAAGTAACCACGACATGTTAGTTACAGTGAATTTTCATCATAGCATATGACATCATCAGGCTGAAAATTGTATTGGCATTTGTATCATTGCACAGTGCATACACGCAAACATATGAATATTGATAACCAACAGGTAAGAACTACTCAATATTAGAAACGTGGCAAAACATTTCGATTTAAAATTCTCAATCGACATGATTTGCCATGTTTCTAATATTGAGTACAGTAGTTCTTACTTGTTGGTTATCAATGTTTATATGTTTGTGTGTGTGCAATGATATAAGTGCCAATACAATTTTCAGCCTGATGATGTCATGTGCTATGATGAAAATTCACTGCAACTAACATGTCGTGGTTACTTGTTTTGAAATACATAGATTATTATCTTTAATGATACATTGGATCCATTGTTGTTTGCTCTGGCCCGATAAACAAAATGATATGTTAATTGGTCTGGCTACTGAGTGCCTATTTTATCAAATTATTATTTCCATTGCATCCTTGTAGATGGATCCATCGGACATAAAAAATGATCTAGCTGTAGTAAGTCAGTAAATTAAAAATTGGAAGTAAATACATTGTAGTTGGACATTCAGTGATTCGTATCAAATTTCCTTTTCGTTGGACAATGGACATGATGAGTTTAATGCATCCAAGTGACAAAATTCACGGGTCTTGCAGCCTTTCTATTCTCAATTCAACGATTGTCTTTAAAAGTTCATGTACATATTCCATTATCTCAATGTGGATCATGGAGAAAATAACCAGCATGCGACGTATTTATAACGCTAGCCACCCTAGGTAGCAGAGTATGACAACGACAGAGAGCAGGTCTTGGATCGTCTTGAGAAGTTCAGGGGTGCCACGGAGGAGCAGCATAGTTCCCAGTGGAAGGTGCAGCAGAAGGAGGAGGAGATAGCTGCACTCCAAGCTGCTATCAGCGACCTACAAGTCTGCCTCTTCCAGGAGCGCGAGCAGGTGCAGTGCTGTCTTGTGATGTAGTTTATCTGGATTCTGGCTATTAAATTATAATGAAACTAGCTTGCGCGAATCGAGGTCAAGGCGCCGCAAAGCACCGCCGAGTGAGCTACAATGAAACCAAACTGCAAGAAATTTCTCAGAAATTGCAATTTTCTGCACCTATGTATTAAGAAAGTTTAAATCATTCACAAAATCAATCAAACCAAGAGCTGAACAAAAAAGATTACAATACTATATTATAATATCGTATTGTATTTTGTAATTGTATTCTAAAACTTTTATCATAATAATCATAATAATCATAAGAAAAACACTGCAATGATAATATGTAACAAATTTATATGAGCAGGAGCCCTTTATACTTGTTTGATGCAACGGTTGATAAATAAAAGCATAATTAAAAAGACTTGTTACTGATGTGCAAGAATACTCATTAATATTAAAACTTTAATCATATTATGATTAAAGTTTTAATATTAATGAGTATTCTTGCACATCAGTAACAAGTCTTTTTAATTATGCTTTTATTTATCAACCGTTGCATCAAACAAGTATAAAGGGCTCCTGCTCATATAAATTTGTTACTGTATATTATCATTGCAGTGTTTTTTCACCTTGCTGCTAAGATGACTTTCTTTTATATCGTAGTCGTACTTTGCATCACACATGTTCTACCTACAACAGAAGAAAACAAAGCAAACTTTGGAACGACAAAGGCAATGACGCTAATAGACGAAATAATTTCTCTGCTTCCCCCCGAGCTAAAGCGAAATATCTCGTGTATCTCCCCGATGGGGGATTCAGCAATTTCATGGCCAGGTACCCAGTCCTTTGTAGTGGAGAGTTTGAAGAATTGCTGGCTATACTGTGTGAATGATTGGGACTGCAAGGCCTTCATCTTTGAACCGAAAAGCTTTACTTGCTATCTTTTAAGAGCAAAACCACCTCACTATACTTCCGTGCAATCAAATCGATATTATTTCAAAATGGAGTGCTTGCGGTCTGTGGATTTTAAATCCTCGTATTTTGCCATGAATTCCAAGGAGAAGTACGAAGTGTCAGATGGAGTATTCATCACGGATAATGAAACATGGTCAAAGTGCTTGACACCTCTTAGCTTCGATGATCAGTCGGTGGTCACTTGGGGAGAGTGTTCTGAGTCTAGCTTGTGGATCATGGCATGGTTTCATCGTATCACTTTAGATTTGAACAGCTTCACCCGCTATAACCACGATGTCATTCGTATCCTATCATACTCCAAACCAGGCTATACCTTGCATCGTGGGGACACTGAGGTACTCGGCTCCCCTTTCTACATTGGCAAGGCTGTTAACAAGCCAATGTTAGATCAAATCAATTCCTCCGGACTTCCTTTGATTTTGGAAAAACAATTGTTTGTTATTGATGAAAATGATGGATATGATTATATATACAATCAATTTTCAGTTGTAGGTATACAGCGTAAACCCTTGCATACTGGTTCAGGCAGGATTGGGGAGATGTATACAACGCTAGGACTGGATATGATCAAAAACGTTAGGATTTGGCGAGCCTGTAACTGGAATGAAATCTGTAAAGATGTGCGAGTAGAAAATGGTTATGTAGAGAACCTTTCTGGCCGGCATTTCTTTCTGGCTGGTAGCGAGATTAGAATTGTATGTAAATATGGGTATGGAGTTGAAGCTTTAAACAACTCCACTGTCCAATTGGTGAAATGCTCTGAGAACATGGTCATTTTACCCTGTAAAAAGTTCTTCAACATCCTAGATATGACAGGAGTCATTTGGGCAACAACCACTGAAGTTGCTACAAGTGGACAATTGAGAGAAACAACACCAGAAGCTACGGTTGTGATCGTTTTTCTGTCACAGTTATGTCAGCTATTAATAAACATCTAACCTTGGGTAGCTCACTTTTCCGAATTGCAAGTCTGAGAGTATATCTATATCTGTCAGCCTGATAGCGTGTATTCTAGTGCACTGCATGAGTTCTACCGTACACCCCCTCAGCATCTTCGAATAAACATCTTGACTTAGCGTTCATGTTATTTGGCGTGTTATGTTTTTCCGCATTTACTATGAACATAGCAACAGAAACGTTGTCTAAAGCATCAATGAAATAGAAGTCTTCTCCTGCAGTGCAAAAGACTTGTCCAGCATTGAGGTTTGAGGACATTAATAGACGACTTACTTTTAAGGCATCCGCGTTCTAAATTATTTGATTAATTCTCGTTTAATCCACTAGCTGATAAGCTCTTCTATTGTTTGAAGATTGTTTTTTTTCAAAATTCTTCACAATTCTTCATTGATTGACGAGGCCTAAACATCGATGTCAATTTTTAGTTGACATGTTCTAACAGCTTGTATGTTTAGTGAGATAGAATCTTATATAGAATCCCTCTGACCTTCCAATGGACACCCCCTCCCCTAAAGAGAGAGGTCGGCCCCATAGTTTTCAAAAGGCTCCCTCAAGAAAAAAAAATACTGGGGGGGGAGGCCCCCACTTATGTTTTTACACTAGAATTCAAATGATAAAATGGTTTGAATGAATAGAAAGGAATATAGTTTCAATATAGTTTTTTTGTGAGATAATTTGACATTTTGAGCACACTACTACACTAAATCGAGATTTTCTTTATTATATACTAGCGGGCCTGCTTATACACAGATCACACAGCTACGCAGCACCTCGTTCGCAAATTTTAAAAACTACCATTCAAATTGATTGGATACTTCTTACCGCATAAAAAATTCCAATTAGACGTAACAAAATCAATAAAATCATTATTCAATTTTATGCAGGAGCAAAGTGGAAAAAAGAACGGCGTCGGTTAGTGTTAGTTATGCTAAACCACGTGAGTTTTGTTGCAGCGTTCCGTTTTGATTGCAAGAAGTCTATGTTAATTCTCATACTGATACTGACATTGGACCATTTTGTTTTGTTTACATTAATCCAGGCCAGGAACTGTCTTCGTAATCTGCTACACCTATATTCGACTCGATTGAATTGTACACTTTTGTAAACTAAACGGCTAATTTCGAAACTATAGTTACTGATGTTATCACCGACTCAGCTTTGATTATCTGCTAAACTCTGCCACAGAAAACAATCCATCTAAAATATCCTCCGTTATTCAAGTTAGGTCCATTCTCCATCTTGATATCTTGAATTTGAAGTAAAGAAAACGTCAAATTTTCAAAAACTACAGCACAGCATTTTTAACAGAAGTATCGTAATAGAAATCACTCGCATAGAACTGATTATAATCTGCACGTGCAAAAATTAGTTTCCATAGCAACGGCGCCTCATTTCTCCCTTTTGCATTCGTTTCTCTTGATATTTTCTTGGCAAGCTCAATTTTTAATTGTGTACGGCGGCACATACAAACATTATTCACGTGTGACTTTACTTTATATATAAGACTAGCAGGCCCGTAGGGCCTGCAAATATACAGCTCACTCGGCGCTGCTACGCAGCACCTCGTTCGCAAAATTCCAATCAACTCAATACTTTTAACCGCATCAAAAATTCCAATCCGTTTAAAAATTACGCGGAGCAACGTATTCAAAACATCATTAAACAGAAATGAACGCGCGCGCAATATGTAACCATAGCAACGCGCGCGCCTATACCAAAACTGCACGCGCGCGCGCCTTAAAATGTGTCCACAAAAGGACTAAAAACGTGACAGTCCACAAAAGGACGAAAAATGAATTTACAGAGGTTGCGAAATTATATTAGAGACTAGCAGGCCCGTTGGGCCTGCAAGTACACAGCTCACTCGGCGCTGCTACGCAGCACCTCGTTCGCAAATTTCAAATCAACTAAATACTTTTTACCGCATCAAAAAATTCCGACCACATCAAAAGTTATAAAGCTCCGAAATCAAATCAGCATTAAACAGAAATGAACGCTCGCGCAATTAATATGCACGTGCAATTCCCCCATTGCGCGCGCGTTGCCATGGGGCGTGACGTACGGAGAAAAAACACAATCTGCGATTTTATAAGTAAGACTAGCAGGCCCGTTGGTCCTGCTGATACACAGCTCACTCGGCGCTGCTACGCAGCACCTCGTTCGCAAATTTCAAATCAACTAAATACTTTTTACCGCATCAAAAAATTCCAATCAGATCAATAGTTACGGATCGACGTATTCAAAACAGCATTGAACAGAAATGAACGCGCGCGCGCGCAATATGTAACCATAGCAACGCGCGCGCATATATCCATACTTCACGTGCACGCTTCAAAATGTGTCTACAAAAGGACAAAAGACGTTACAACGTACATAATAATAATAATAATAATATTACAGAGGTTGCGAAATTATATTAGAGACTAGCAGGCCCGTTAGGCCTGCTAATACACAGCTCACTCGGCGCTGCTACGCAGCACCTCGTTCGCAAAATTCAAACCAAGTAAATACTTTTTACCGCATCAAAAAATTCCAATCAGATCAAAAGTTACGCAGCAACATACTCAAAACAGCATTAAACAGAAATGAACGCGCGCCCGCAATAGGTAACCATAGCAACGCGCGCGCATATATCCATACTGCACGTGCACGCTTCAAAATGTGTCTACAAAAGGACAAAAGACGTTACGACGTACATAATTATGATGATAATAATATTACAGAGGTTGCGAAATTATATAAGAGACTAGCAGGCCCGTAGGGCCTGCAAATACACAGCTCACTCGGCGCTGCTACGCAGCACCTCGTTCGCAAAATTCAAATACTTTTTACCGCATCAAAAAATTCCAATCCGTTCAAAAGTTACGCGGAGCAACGTATTCAAAACATCATTAAACAGAAATGAACGCGCGCGCAATATGTAACCATAGCAACGCGCGCGCCTATATCCATTCTGCACGCGCGCGCCCTAAAATGTGTCCACAAAAGGACGAAAAACGCGACAGAGAATGCGAAATTATATTAGAGACTAGCAGGCCCGTTGGGCCTGCAAATACACAGCTCACTCGGCGCTGCTACGCAGCACCTCGTTCGCTTACACTACCATTGATTGAATATTTTTTACCGCATCAAAGAATTCCAATCATATCAAAAGTTATGAAGCACCGAAATCAAAACCGCATTAAACAGAAATGATCGCGCGCGCATTTAATCTGCACGTGCAATTTCCCCCATTGCGCGCGCGTTGCCATGGGGCGTGACGTACAGAAAAACAGAAAATGCAACTTTATATTAGAGATTAGCTTCTGATGAACTATTCAACAACTGAGCTGATGAAATCGGAAAGTAGGAAGCGCGTAAAACTAGCATTTAAAAAATCGTTTAATATCCTATGTGTATTGTGTCTCAACTATGATGAAGCACTTGGTGTAGTACGCTCCAGTGATATTGGTGTAAACCCTCTAATGTAGTGCAGTACAGAGTATTCTCTAGTTTATCTTGCTGATGAAGCCTTGGCGGCACTGATACCGTTACATTTGTCATATTATCATAGTGTTCTAATCTCTTAACCCACTCATGCCCGCCCATAGATCGGCACCTACAATTTTTGTGAAAAATTGGTCATAGGGGTAAAATTTCACGCTGAATCTTTTCTGATAGGTCTCATAACTCTAAAATTGACGGTTTTTGAGATATTGCCTGGCACGTTTGTGGCCGCTGGGGCGGCCACGAACGTGGTTTTAGAAAATGCTACAAATGTGGCCAATTTATTGTCCACATATGTAACCTGCCACAAAATGTAGCCACTATATTGGTTACGTTTGTGGATTATGTCACATATGTGGCCATTATATTGGTAAAATTGTGAATTTATTGGCTACATTTGTGACTCGTCCACAAATGTTGCCATTATTGGAACATATTTTGCCATTATAATGGCCACATTCGTGGCCATGTCACACACCATGTAAAATGTTGAAGGGAGATCAAACATTGTGCCATATCTTACTCTGATCAATTGCAATTTCTAGTCGAACATCATCACAGTCATTGGCTATCATTCTTCTGATGCCCCGTAAGTCGGGAAAGTCCTTGTCACATGCTGCAGCCCTTCTTATAGGATTGTATCAGCAGCATTATTTAATAGCATTCTATCTAGATATCATACCTAATCATCACAAAAAATTACCTTGGCCTAGATGAACTGAAATCATGTAACTATGATTGAGATCTTATGATTGATGGTATTATGAACGATCTTCAAAAAGCTTTTCCCTTTATTGCAACTGCAAAAGGCTGCTGTGATGTTTGAATCAGGTCACCCAGATAAGTTTGGACACACCACAGGGGGTTTCCATTATTATTCCCAGATTTTGCTCATTAGCACATTTCCTTCATGAGCAGTTGGTGAACGTCATACGGTGACGAACAAATCATTGAATGGGTATGAGATCAAAACTGCAATTAAAAGTTAAAAATACGCGTCATGGTAAAATTCGGCTTACAAAAACAATTCAACACCCAGGCCAGCTCGCTGCTCAGTGCGGTCGAGCACGACAGCTATGAATAATTCCTTTTTGTTTTGGTGAATGGTGATAGATGAGTCAAATATATTGCTAACAAGTTCTATGTTCAAGGTTCTTCACATCACCTAAGCGCTTACTGTGAGTTATAAATAACCTGACCAAACATAACTAGATGCAAGGAGTGAACTTTACTGAGGTCAGAAATACCAGTGTTGAGCAGCGCTTTTCCACACATTCAATAAACCATTTTTGAAGTTTTGATCATAACTTGGTTAGTAATTATTTTTTGTGGTGCCAGGCAACATAAAAAATACGAGGCAATATGATACATAAGCTTTTGGTCTGAAACGTAGCAAAATCACATAATATAAGCATATAAAATATAATACTCATGATATTATGGCGATCCGTTTAATTATTTTACTTGAGGCGAGTGACATAGTCAAGAATTCCCAACAAATCAGGCATTGATTTGCATAGTAAAGGTAATCCAGGCTAATCCTAATATTCATCCAAATCCACCAGCAAAACAATAAAACGTTTGCACCTAAGTTCAGTACTTCCTCAGCATTAATTATAGATTTTTGGACCGACTCACAAGACTATTACAACAAGAGGCTATGGCTTACAACTGTGATGACTTCAACTTCTAGAAATTGAAAGTGATCAGAGTAAGATATGACACAATGTTTGATCTCCTTCAACATTTTACATGGTGTGACATGGCCACGAACGTGGCCATTATAATGGCAAAATATGTTCCAATAATGGCAACATGTGTGGACGAGTCACAAATGTAGCCAATAAATTCACAATTTTACCAATATAATGGCCAATAGACATGTCCACAAACGTAGCCAATATAGTGGCTACATTTGTGGCAGGTTACATGTGGACATGAATTGGCCACATTTGTGGCATTTTCTAAAACCACGTTCGTGGCCGCCCCAGTGGCCACAAACGTGACGTCACATGAAAAGAAACAATGATGGCTAAAGTATACTGTATTTCGTCATAATCATCATTTCACCGAAAATGCGATGATTCTTCTCTTAATTCTGAAAGTTTCAGCTGCTATTCTTGATCAGATTCTTCTGAATGAGACCTTGAAATTTCTTGTTGAAAATGCCGTTTTTGTCATTTTCAAACTCAATTTTCTATCATTCAAGCATCCAAAGCGCTTGAAATATTAATCAGAATGTCTTGAATAATCATCCCTATCTGATTCAAACGCTTTTGTTGCAAAGTTGTCTTGGTGCCCCTTTATGGGCTCACAATTGAGGTGGCTACATATGTGGCCACTGGGCACAAATGGGTTAATGTCTTTCAAAATTTTTTTGTTTTTTAGGGGGTAAAAATTTTCTTTTTAAAAACCCCCAAGGGGATCACAAAAAAGGAAAAATTTCCGGGTTTTTGCCCCAAATTGGAAAAAGCCTTTTCCTTGGGTTCATTGGGATTCTTGTTCTGATGTCAGGTCTGGTGAAATGTTTGATCCAAATTCTCCCCACATTTTTCGGGTTTTTTGCAGTTTTACCAAATTTTAAAATTTTAAAAAACTGCCTGAATTTTAAAATAAATACTTAAAAAAACTGAATAAAAATATAGGTTTAAAATGGATAAAATTAAAAAATTACCTCATAAAAGTGCCAATTTGTTTAAAAGTTCTTTAAGTTTTGGGGCTTCACCCTTTTTTTTCCCAAAAGTGATCAATGATTTAAAAAATTTTTTAAAAAAACCCTCAGGGAAAAATCTGAGAAAGAAAGAAATTTCCGGATGTTGTCTCAAGGAACACTTCATTATCTTTCCGGGCTTGGTTTTGTACTTGTTGAGCTTAGTTTTTTGTTCCTCTGATAGTGCTACTGGGTTTGACTTTTCAATTACAGCATGTTCCATCCTATTTATGTTGAATTAAAAGTTAGGGGCTATCCATCAAGGACATATGGAAAGGTGCGGATGATTAATAAAGGAGATTAATTCACTATTAATTCACTCAAGAGCTGGTTTTATCCATCAATTTGATTTTCAATATTTTAGCCATCTTAGACCCCTCCCTCTTCCCTTCTCTGCAAGCATCTGTTATCAGGAAACCCCTACCTCCCCCTAAGCTTGACATCTGCATTTTTGTAGAAATATCCTGAAAATTGAGAAATTCCATAGAAGAATGATATATTGAAGACATCAATCTGCAAGAATTTTCTTCAACACCAACTGTACATGAATACCAACATAATCCAATAAGGTAATGCAAGGTGATGAGCAGCAAGAAATTCTTTGTAAAATTACTGATAAATCCATCGTAACTGCCAAATTGGTCAATGGAATATGAAGTATGGAACTATGAAATGGACATAATTTGCGCGTAGTACTTTCGCTTCGAATTTTTAAATACATGTATATCCCTGTTATATTTGCGTTACGCAGCGCGCTTCCTCAGGGTGCGGTGGCGGCGCGCGGTGCTTTCCTAGGCTTATGGTTGTCATAACCAGCGCCATTTGCTTTGTGGTACGATGTACGACCCGCTGACGCCAGCCGCGAAGCGGCGCGGCTCAGCGGCTGGCGTCTGGATGAGAATCAGCGCCGCGCGCGCGGAGCTGATTCTCGAGAGGGTCTACCTTTGTCAAAAAACTTTTGATAAACACTTATACCCTGTTTGCGTTGCGCGGCGCGCTTCCTCAGTTAAGCGGCGCGCGTACAGACACCTATTGCCTATGCGGGCTTAGGAACAGCGCCCTGTTCTACGCGCGCGGCGCGCCGTCGTTCCTCCTCAGGCCCGGCCGCGCGCGCGCGTAAGCACCTGGTTAGGTGAAGGTTTACGATTCCTAAGCCTGCGCCGCATAGGTGAGCACCGCGCAGTGCGAACAGGGATGTACGTGTTTAGCAACCCTAAACACGACCCTGGTTAAGCGCACGTAGCTGGAGTGCGTGGCGTGGCAACCACTAAAACTGTTTCGCGTTGCCCCTGGCAAGGGGGATGTATTATTGTCCAATACATTTATTTCAATATTTCATTACTATACTAAGATAAGTAACAATTTAGTAACAGGTTTATGTTGATGTAGATATATTTCATTCAACTAAAAACCTCTAGCATATTATCAAATACGGTTATCAATCCCTATATCACATCATGCCTCATTTCATAATCTCGATGCGATGAAATTTGTGTATGTGGCATCTGACAAAGGTGTCTTGATGATACTTGGATTTTGGATTGTGGATCGTGATTCTGTGTTTTCTATGACAATATGACATAAAATTCCCAATGGGTAATTCCTATTAGGGGTCCATTCTTATATTGACCGTGTTTCCAACAAGGGGTTTGATTCTCATCATCATACAGTTCCCTTGCAAGAACTACTAAAATTTAGAACCAGTAAAATTTAGGGGTGAGGTAAAGTGGGACCATGTTAAGCTATTAGTTCCATCTGTGAACAATCTAAAAGGGAACATCAGGGGCTATGAAGGATAGAAATTTGGAAGTGGAAGTTCAGAGCATCAAGTACGGTCAAGTAGGAGGTTAATTGCACCATTGCAGAAGGTGATGCTGCTGGCAGGTCCAGAAGTATCTGAAGGTTGTGTCGTGTCAGTAGGTTCAGGAGTGGGGTCAGGGGTGGTGTCAGGAGTAGGCAAGCCTTAGCCGATTGTCAACACTAAAAGCAGGAACGGCCCAAAACTGGCAATGGTGGCAGGGCTTATTAATATTTGAGTGCATGGCTTACTTGAATGCAGTTGAGCATTCACTGATTGGATCACGTGCAGCATGCTTCAATGTACAAGATGGTGTCTGGTATATCACCTCCTTTCATATGGGGTCTCATTACTGTATCTGGTTCTCATCCCTGTATAACTTTATGCATTATGCAATGTGACCCTCATCACAAGGTACATGCAGCTACATGCTACACATCAGCTAAGGCTTGCCTACTCCTGACACCACTGCTGACGCCTGACCCCACTCATGTTTATTTGTGTTAAATTTTTGCTCTTATTAGAAAGTTTTAGATTCATTATCATTACCATACCTATGTTTGAAGTGATTGATCATTTCAGTGAAACAGAAAAATTCTCAAATATGAAATCAAACCCATACACTTTGCACCATTCAAGTATCCTTTTTAACTTTAAAATTGTTGAACTTAATTCCTTATAGCATTGACTTTAAAATTATTATACAGTGACACAGTGTTTGTATATTTAGAAGTAATTGACTAATTAATTCGCCCAACCTGAACCTTCTTGCCCAACACAACCTTCAGATGCTTCTGAACCTGCACATTCTTTCAGTCTGCCCCACATCCAGTGACAGACTTTCCAGCTAAAAATGCACCTACCACTGTTTGTTATACCAAAAAGTTTTCATCCCAAACACCATTTGGCCTTAACAGATCACATGGTGAATTTAAATTGCATGTGATCATCACCAATTATCTAGTTATTAATTCATAATTTAGGGCCTAGAACCATGACTTTAACATTGTTCAATATGTTCTAGTTTGGTTATGTAAAGACCTCTCCTACAATGACACGAAAATCTCCTCTTCATTTGAATGTTGAGAAAGATCAACCTGTACATCTTGTTGTCACTCCTGGATCTAAGTCTAAGGTAACTTCAAATTGGTAAATATCAACTTTATACTAAGGTATTTGCTCATCATAACCTATTATAACACTTTTTTGTCCTTACTTAAGTTAAAATTATTCATTTTGAGTTATTAATCAGTCTCTATGTTGTGTTTTGGGGCACTGTCATAGAATTATTAATTCTGTTGTTATGTGGCACAGCTGTGCAATGAATCAAGTTGATGTGGCATTATGAAATTTTTAAGTCGAATCAACATTAAATTCTTAGGATATCCTTACTACTGTATACATGCAATTTTATTCAAACTGCATTGAAATCGATATTCTTCTCTCTTCATAAGGTCCGTACATCTAGCCCAAAAAGGAGCCCTGGAAAACGCTCCTCATCTCCAGTAAAAGAAAAACCTTGGATTCCTGCCCCTTGCAAGACCAGTAAGAACAAATTCACTTGGGCGGTAAGTCGTTGTTATAATTAATATATCATTTATCAATATTATCATCATTAAAATGATTATGACAGTGATAGCTAGATAGATATCTACATCCATCTAAAGATGTGAAGAAGGGTATCAAAAAGAGGTCAGGTTTTGTCCAGAAGGGCAATTTATTCAAAGATTCACCTGGAGGATGTGATAATCCTCTAAATGGTTACCAATTATAATTACAAAAAAGTAGCCCTTTTTATGTGAAATGTAGTCTTTTGATGATCTAGATATTGGAGGAGGCTGGCTATATCATGCAATTTCATGGCCAGAAATAACAAGAAATGAAATAACAAGAAAAAATATGGGGGGTTATTTGTTCATACTAGGCATTGCCTAGTAGGCATTCCTATATTATTACTGAAATGTAAATATTATAGTGTATAACCTAGTCAGATTGATAATTGAGATTCAGAGATTGGGGGTCTCTTTTGTTTAGAGTTGGAGCACTCTGTGTGCCCCACTGCCCCAATTATGGTTTAGACCTTTGCCTGAAGCAAAGGATATTACATTTTAATAAATTGATCTGTAGGTACTTTTTTATGATTTTATGTTATGTTGTTATACTTGGTCTCTCTTTTGCCATGAATAGCTTGGAAATTATGAGAATTTGGGACTTGGGCGTCATTGTGCTTCAACTGAAATCAATTATTCCAAAACATTTTGAAATACTGAATATATTATGGCCTTTCTATACTTCCTATCTCCCTTCCCAGTTATAATAACTTATATATAAAATAATGTGAGATTCAGACCTATGATAACTTTGTGGAGTGTGAACGTCAGTCAGTGAGTTGCTCGTGTCAGTGAGGTGTGTGTAATTGTGTGTGTTTGCCGAGAACGGGTTTTAACAAACTCTTTTCAGGAACAGGTAAGCAAATCTAGAATTTAATGATAAATCAACAATTCCCCTGTTTCTGTAATAGGCATGATTTTAATCTTCATATATTTCCCTTGCCCTTGTAGAGAGATCGTAATGGAAGCTGGTCTAATAATAAACTTCTAAGTGTTTAAATGCAACAATTTGTGTGCAATGCGATAATAGATCGTTGATGTAGGATCATTATGTTTTTGCTCTGTCACAATATTTAAAGAGAGTCATTTCTTGTTGAGTTCATTGCACATTACTTGGCAAGTTCTTTTAAGCTTTAAGTAATGTTAACGCTAATGCCCTTTGAGATACTTTAACGCAATGCTATGTAACTGAGTGATAATATTATCATGATCCAAATTCTGTGTTATCACATAGGAAAGTAGGCAAATAAATGTACACTAGTTAACTCTTGTACTATTTGCCGAAACTCGTGTACTTTTCGATAACATCTCCACCTGTACAATGAATAATTATCAGCACACCATTCATTGATGTCACAAAACACCCACTTACACTTCCCCCACTCACATCACTAACACACCACATCTAGGGAAGTAAAGGGAAACTGGACATCACACAGCCCCTGGCAGAGTCGCCTGGTAAAATTATCATTGAGGTGTCGTCCGATAATGAAAATGTAAGTTGAAATGCTTTGGATCTCCTCTTAACTTGCCTTCACTGCTGTTTCTTCTAGGTTCTTAATAATGTTTTCTTATAATTATCTGTATTTATCTAAAGGAATTCTAGCTTTCCTCAATATTATTTGTTCCATGATGCAATCGCTGAGCTTATTTTGTAATGAGCTTATTATGCAATGATGCTTTGGTTGGCCGCAAATTCCAGACGATTTCTTAATCTTAGTTGAAATGTCAGAAAATCGTTATCTTTTCAAGCCATATTCTTCAAGTCATTGCCAAAGCTTCATCAAATAATACACACGGATCAGGATTTCATGGAAAGCTCTCACATGAATCTTCTCAGAACTTCCTCTTTGATATTCTCTGTCTTTGCTCTGAAACTTCTTGATGTTTTCTACTTGAACTGCTCTCAGCTCTCGCTATGCATCATTAGATCATTATGGCTAACTAATTCGGTAAAATAGATTTGTATAGCGCTGTACTACCTTTAGGATTTAGACAAAAGCATATTCTCTTTTGCCTGCAGTTTAAACTCTGCTCATGTTTTCGTATGCCTTTAAATCTCTCAATCTCAAGTATGACCTCCTTTCCCATTCCATTCCTCACATTTCACTGTTCACTTTCTGATCACGCAGCTCGTTCATTTGACACCGTAGTTCACATTTCACCCATTCCACTCACTCCACATGCAAGACTTTGTTACATTCAGGAACCTACTCTTCTTGAAAGTGCAGACAACCACAGATCCAAAGTAGCAGACTTATCATCCGAACTGGACTACCTCAAAACACAGGTACGGGGTCAACTTTAAATTCCTTACTACTGATTATTTGACGAAATATTCTTTCTGAACCTTTTCACTGATGGGGTCTTGTAGTGATACTGAATTTATTACAATATCACATGATCTTAACCCAACCATTCTATTTAATTTTATCTCAAATCTTGAAAAAAAAATTCTAAACTGTGGCTGTTACATCACAAATGAAACTACAAAGTGACCATTTATAGAAAGGGTGGAGCTATTTTTAGCCATTAGTAATGAAATCTGGACTTATTTTTATCCATTAACTTATGACATTACTTATAGTTCCCCCTATTTCTTGCGAATGACACATGTAGTTTCTATGTTTTTGTGAGTTCGTCATTCATACGAATAGTGGCCGGTGGATGGACCATCAATGTGACAATGCTTATCGTTGACAACGAACTGCCTACTTATCTAGCATGACTTATAGCATGTATTAGGTTACCATGTCACTGGTGTTATTAGCCTACTAATAACACCGAACTGTCCTATAAATAGGATGAAAACACAATAGCTGTTAAATTTAACATGATGTTATTAGCTGCCATCCGATTTCCAGTGCTAAATTTCGTAACGTTCCGTATTTCAAATTTGAATTGTAACGATTTAAGGATTTATTCCACAGAGAATAAATTGTAGATAGGCGAAAATTTCAAAGAAAAATCTGATAAAAATCTGGTGAACTAGTCTGCTGTCTGTTCATTTATAAATGGAAAGTTTCGTCCCCGCACATGTACTTTAGACTGAGTAACATAATTTCCCATCATAAGTCATAAAAACCCTTGCCCCTCTAACACGAGCTCTTTCTCTGTCTCTCACTAATTTGGCATTTGACAGAGTAACCTTATTTCCTACCTCACTTCACTTTTCTCACTTTTCTACCATGAAACTTTGTTTTTCTCTCTCATTCTCTTTCTCTCTGCAGCCATTTGACATTTGACCGAATAGCCTGTTTTCAGACCTCACTTCTCCTCTCAAATTCTTCTTATCTCAATGCAGGCTGATCTGGATTCCCGGGAACGAGCGCTAGATGCGCTAAGAGATGACCTGAACTCCTCCCTAACTGAAACAGTGAAACGAGACCGTGAGATTGACATTATCCAGGAGGACTTACTGCACACTGAGTTGGAGAATGAGAGACTGAGGACTTCTCTCCGACACCTCTGTGATTCGGACGTTACTCAGAGGTAACATATCGTGGGGAGGGGGGTGAAATACCAAGAGTGGGAAAGGAGGAGTGGAGTAAGGGAGAGTGGGGAAGTGAAGAGGTGACATAGGAGGGAGGGGGTCAGGGGAAGGAATGGAGGGAGGGGAGTGAAAGGGGAGTGAGCAGCGAGGGGTAGGCAACGGTGAGGTAAGAAACCATCAGCGGTTCGCAATTCGGACGCTACGTGGGGAGGGGGAGAGGGTCGGGAAATAGGAGTGGAGGAAGGGGTAAGAAAGTAAAAAGGAAGGAAATGATGAACCTGCAAGGGTGGGTTGAGAAGAATAGGGGAGGGGGTCAGGGTTAGGGGCTTGGTAATAGGAGGCAGTGAAGAGGGGGTTTGAGGGGAACTCATTTCAAGGAACTTCTAATATTTATTAAAATCATACACCCCTCTACAATCTCTATCCCACCCCAGGCGTTCGCAATCCCGACTGCAAGAGGAAAGAGAGGCGTTGTTAAAGCGACTGGTTCAGGCTGAGGCTGATGCGGTAGCTGCTAACAGGGAACTCTCTTCACTCCACGGCAGCATCAGAACTCTCAAAGCGGTGAGGAAATGTGGGAAGGATGCTTAAAAGTCGAGAGTAGTGACATTCGAGTCAATGCATACTGTATCATCACTCATCAGTATTTCTCTGAAAGTATTCTGTATTTCTGTTTTCTGTCATTCTGTTGACTTATTCTGAAGTTCTGATCAGATACATTGTTTTCAACTTCACTTTATAGCAACGGACTACAGTCACCACTCCTTACCATCCTAATTATATGAATGCCTTAATAATCTGCTTAATCACGTAATTATTTAGTAAATTAGCGTGGATATGACCAACGAATTGTCCATCTTGCACACTCTTGGTCTATTTCTACATACTTTGGTACTCTCTGAACGTCCCTCTTAATAAGGACTTAAGAGAACTTGGTAGAGAGGTTAGGCAAGCTATTCGGGGGTGATTTTCTAATTATGTGTGTACAATGAGTTACAAGATTGGTACCTACATAATATATGTATCTCTGTTGAACAAAGCATGTACCCGCCCGAAATGTATTCATGTATTCATGTATGATGTAGTTTACCTACATTCCAAATTTATTCTGAGTTTTATCTTACACGTGCAGCACTAATAGCCACTCGACGCGACGTAAGAAATATGCAATACAATTCCCAATATTCTACGAATCCAATTTTTAATTTCAACTAAATATTTCAATTTAGAAAAAAATGTAAAGCCTTTATCAGAATTGTGACTGATTGATTAATTAATTAGGTCCATGTCTGTCAAATTGACCGAGTAAAGTCTAGAACTCCTCGAATTCTTTGTAGATATTACCATGGTAACAGATTGTGGTGCAAGTAAATATATGCTTTGAATAACAAGTTGTTAAATAGACGGCTTATGATGCATCCTGAGCTTATATCCCTCAAAACAAAATACTTGCTAAACAGCTAAACATGACGCGAGTTGTATATTTTACTACCTAAATTAACTTGCAGCTCATAAGGAATCATTACTCATATACTAACTTACTCCCTAAAATCTGACATCTCTATAACAAGTCCGTATTGAAATGTACTGTAATATACCTAATTACCTACCGGGCGGGTCAAAAGGGTCTATTTAAAAATTAAAACCTTTGCTGTGTTATAAGTTTCTAAATGATGGAATCGGTTGGAATTCTGCTGAGTATCCTATTCTCTCATTGTCATAGGTAATGGGTACGGATGATAACTGATAAGACGTGTGTAAAGCTCCAAATACTTTGGTGAACCCGGGTAAACTTGTACAGTGTACATGGTGCATTGTACATTATAGAATTTACATTGTATTAGGGCATTCTGAAATGTCACTACAGGCATAAAATGGCACATATGACCAAACAAGTCAAAATTTCAAGATATTCGAGACCTCTGGTCCCTTCCACCCTACCATACTGAACTGTGACCTTTCAGTGTTATTAACGATGTATTTCCCCTCCCCCAGGAGAAAGACATATGCCAGGAGGACACCGACAAACTCTCCAGACAACGCGAAGTCCTGCTCGCCAAGTGTGCCGATGCTGACGACAAGAACCGGAAACTCCGCACAGAGCTAGCTGACAACGAACGTCGCCTAGAACAATCTGACATTCTCAAAGCAGAGCATGCCAAAGTCTTAGATCGTCTGTCTCACTCGGATACGCTGAACTTTGAGCTGAAGCAGTCTCTGGCGGATATGGATAAGCAGATATCCCAGCTGTCTCGTCAGGTTGCTGTGGAGAAGGAGGAAGCTGAGGCGTACAAACACCTCCAGAAGACCAGTGAGATGTCCAGATCCAAGACCCAGGAGCAACTACAGGTGGATTAGGAGGCAGGGGATTAGGGAGTTAGGGGGAATAGGGAGTGAGGGGGAATGGGGAGTTAGGAGGGATGGGGAGTTAGGGGGAATGGGGAGTTAGGGGGAATGGGGAGTTAGGGGAATGGGGAGTGGGGAGTTAAGGGGAATGGGGAGTTAGGGGGGGGGTGGGGGAATTAGGGGAATGGGGAGTTAGGAAATTGGACTGGGTTAGGGGAATGGGGATAAGGAGTTAGGGAGTCTACAGGGGAGCAACTACAGGGGGAATGGGGGAAGTTAGGGGAATGGAGAGTTAGAGTTAGGGGAATAAGGATGGGAGGAGTTAGGGAATAGGAGTTGGGAGGTGTGGGGAGTTAGGGGGGTGGGGGTGTTGGGGAATGGGAGGTGGGAGTGGGGATTAGGGGGGGGGTGGGGGTTGGGGGATGGGGAGGGGGTGGGGAGTTAGGGGAATGGGGAGGAGTTAGGGGAATGGAGAGTTAGGGGGAGTAGGGATGGGAGGAGTGGGGATTAGAGGGATGGGGTGAGTCGGGATCAGAGGCGTGGGGTGTAGTGTGGTGACCGGGGATGGGAGGATTGAACATTTGACATTTGCTATCCAACCAAACTAATAAACAAAAATTTGACACCTCAAATCTTCCAGGAGAGCATGTCAGTGAACTGTAAGTTAGAACGCCGGGTTCTAGCTCTGGAAAGTGACTTGGAGTTAGAGAAGAAGGAACACAATCATTGTCGGGGCCTGCTAGCAGGGATCAAGGAGAAAGCACATGGGGAAAAGGAAGCGCTGAGGGAAAAAGTCAGGTCTTACAGAGACAGAGCTGTAAGGAGTGAAGAGGCGCTAGAGGCTGTGTCTGTACAGCTAGAGGCTAAGGTATGTACAGCTAGAGGCTAAGGTATGTGCAGCTAGAGGCTAAGGTATGTGCAGCTAGAGGCAGTGTCTGTGCAGCTAGATGCTAAGGTATGTGCAGCTAGAGGCTAAGGTATGTGCAGTTAGAGGCTAAGGTATGTGCAGCTAGAGGCAGTGTCTGTCCAGCTAGAGGCTAAGGTATGTGCAGCTAGAGGCTAAGGTATGTGCAGCTAGAGGCTAAGATATGTCACTGTCTGTGCAGCTAGAGGCTGTGTCTGTTCAGCTAGAGGCTAAGGTATGTGCAGATAGAGGCAGTGTCTGTCCAGCTAGAGGCTAAGGTATGTGCAGCTAGAGGCTAAGGTATGTGCAGCTAGAGGCTAAGGTATGTGCAGCTAGAGGCTAAGGTATGTGCAGCTAGAGGCTAAGGTTTGTGCAGCTAGACTAGGCTAAGGTCTGTCCAGCTAGAAGCTAAGGTATGTACAGCTAGAGGCTAAGGTATGTCCAGCTAGAGGCTAAGGTATGTGCAGCTAGATGCTAAGGTAAGTGCAGCTAAAGGCTAAGGTATGTCCAGCTAGAGGCTAAGGTATGTACAGGTAGAAGCTAAGGTACGAATTAGGGTCATGGTCATATTGAATGGCATGTATACCGATATTCGTAATATTTGATTGTCGAACATACCTATACCATGATAGGGTACGATTATTCAATGAATTCGGATCAGGTCAAATTCTGCCGTGGACTGGTGGTTATATAAAATCAAGGTTTATTACAAATATTGCAAATATTGCAAATATTGCAAAAATGTATGTTATTGATTGTTTCCTTCAGTCAAGCAAATTGAAGGAAGTTGACGGTATTGAGGAATCGCTTACGAAGCGAGTTGACAACCTAGTCGCTACCAAAACAGAGCTGGAAGATACTGTTGAAACTCTTAAAAGGTACAGAATGGATAATCAACTTATTAATTATCTTATAAGTACAGATTTGATATAATTTTGATTTCACTATTCAGTCTATAATCTAGATTGTTTGTAGGTATTTGTTAGAATGAAATGCACTTTTTCTCAAAACAAACCGACCAATCCAGACATTTCATTGAACTACGTCACCACAGCAGTCATGCTAAACATGAATAGTCTGAGACTTGCACATATTCTAAAGTTTGCAGTTTCGCTGCAACTTTTGCACTGCTAAAATTAGATTGCATGTTAACACTGACACATCTGCCAAGTCTCTAGTCTAGTGTGACATTTTCAGATATACTTACTTTGTTCAGGAAATTATATCTGGCTGAAGAGAAGAGAGCTGAAGCCGAACAGGACCTTAAGGTATTTATTACGCCTTGCTTAACAAAAGATAACGGCAATTTGAGCGCTCGCCATGCACAAATTGCAAGCCGTTAATAAAAAGTGGGACATAGTTGCAATAACGCCCAACGACTAGCACCCATTAGCCAGCTATGTGCGCAGAGTTTGATTGTCAGCTTTCAGTGTAACACAGAATCGCGCGCGCGGCCCGTTTTCCCGCGGTAATCGTGCTTTAAATATGGTTTCACTGGCAAATTGAAATTCTATAGGGAGGGAAACCATATACCACTGCTGGCACAGATAATGGAATTAGATCATGCTTATTTTATGGTATTAGGGGGCATATGGGTCCTAAATATTTGGTAATTTCGCAGGCTGACACGGCAAGATTCAGGTCAATAAGGACTGAGTCAGGGGAACAGATAGCGAGACTTGAGGCTCGGTGCAAGCAACTTCAGGTGACTGGTAGGGGTAGAGTCTGGGCGATGGGAAATGATGAAAACGATCATGGGTTGGAGGGAATAGGGTGAGATGGGGGAGTGAGTGAGGCACATCGATGCGCGAATTGAGAGAATGAGAAGGAATATGGAATGTGATAAGCGTGTGAAGTGTTATGAAAATGAGTGCTGAACGGTGTGAATGAATTCTGTGATATGTGTGAAATGTGAATTGTGAAATCTATTAAATCAGAAATATCTGAGAAATATTTCACCACTTCCAGGAAGGAAAAACCTAACTCAAACATGAACTATCCATCGAAAATAATTTACTCGGAATTACCTCAACGTATAATTGAGTTAATTCCCCGTTTAAACAAACTCCAATAGAACGCTAAGCAGCGGGTGATTTAATGAAAACCTAACGCCGTATTGGCAGTCTCCATTTTCCATGAAATTACCTGAAAATATTCAAGGCATAATCAAATTTTCATCACTTATATACTTTATCTTGTGAAATACAAGCACAGACCTACCCAGTGTCGTGTTGAAGCATGTCTGCGCGAGTCTGTGTGTGATATTACTGGGATTGTGCCACTTCCACTTTTTATTGAAGTGGTTGAATTTGTGAGCACATTTTTTTATGTTTTTTGGCGTCTAATTTCAGGAATATACTTACCAAAATCGCGATTCTCGTACTTGCAATAACACCATATTTTTTTAAAAGCGCAGTCTAAAAACCAGCATGATGTAACATGTAACATGCTCCAATAAATCGTTGGTGGGGATTCCGGCCCCAATGAAAACAACTCATATAATAAATCCAATCACCGGAGTATGACGTGGTATGGAGCGCGGTCCCTTTAATAAATTACATAATATTCCTCCCAACATATTATGTCTCTCCTTGAATATATACAAAACTCATAAAATATACTACACTCATACCTCTCCTAATCTGATGTGCACTCGAGAAGATTGGACTTTACTTCGTCATCAACACACCATTTTGAGCTGTGATAATGACGTCATCACTCGCGCTTGTTCGGAGATTATAATCCCTCGCTCGGAGGAGCATGCGCCTCGCTTCATCCTGCCCACCACGATTTGTCTCCTGATTCACATTCAAATCAAATTAATTACTCTCTCTGAGAATTAGTGCTGTAATATATGCGGGTTTATGTTCTCATAATATATTCCACACATTACTCTTCCTCTTGATTGTATTAAAATATCATTGCCATAGAAACCTTCACTCATCCTCCTCCTCTCTGTCGTTTTGTCGAGCCCTGCCTTCTTCTTCCTTTACTTGTGTGTGAAGATGAGGGCAAATCAACTCACACCAGTCGTACGTAATAACATATTATTATATGCAGGGTGTGTGCGGAGGGGATTTACTTTTAATTTCCCGCGCTCAAAGTGGTGAAGCTGTGCATGTAATTTCACTTTGATGCTGAAATAAAAATAATAATAATAATAATCCACCCCCTGCCCTCCACACAACCACTTGTTTTCTCACGCTGCGGAGTCACGAACCACTTATATTGACTTGTCTGAGAGGTTTGTTTGCCTTTAACTGACGCGCTATCGTCTGGTTTGGTGAAAAAAGTGGTTCTGTATGGTTTGTTTTCAACCTCACTCGCACCGACCAATTCATTGAATCAGTTCGTTTATTTTCTTTGAAGGCATCTCCTAGAGACATCGATGGGTAACGAGGTAGTTTCGACCATAACCAAGGACAGTGCCCAAAAGTCCGGCTAGTGGCAACCCTGGACCTATCCGGCTAGTACCTCATAATATACAAAAAATAGGTAGATACTCAAAGTCTTCTAGAAATATTTGCATGATACCGGCTCACCGGTCTCAGAAAGTGACGAAAAACTTCGTTCATTTCGCACACTAAAAAGATATAGAATAAATGTTGTGACGTCATCAACTCACCACCTTTACCCCTGATAATGACGTCACACTCACTCGCCAACCTCTCTCATTCAACCGGCAGACAGTGGTCTACGAAACACTTCCTCCCTCATTTATCCAGAAACACTTCCCCTCTCTCTGTAATGAAGTGCACGGTACTCTCTCTCCCTGATGTAACAGGGTCAAGTGTGAAGGTGTTGATATCCAGATCTGTCTGTGTGTCTGCTGTCCCTGTGTAGGACGGGTAGGCGGGTAGGATGACGTCATTATCAGGCATTAAAGTGGTGAATTGATGGCGTTGAAAGGTTTATTTTGCGGGCAAGGGCGGTTATGAACCCTATAAGTTCATGAACTGGTAAAATCGCATTTTTAATATCTTTCAGCTTTCGGTACTTGAAAAACTGTTAAGTACCGCAAGTGACTTGAAAAACCTAGAACCGTGAGCGTATTTTTTCCTGTTCCCAATCGCGTTTTTGTTTTACAAAAAAGCATTGAGAAAAGGTTAGCAGAGATCGTGTTTTTTGTGAGGGTTGTGTGTATACTACCTTTATGCGTACTAAATCTCTGAAATAGGTGGTGTGCTGCGACCAAACTTGGTCGTATGTCGTCGTATGTCGTCGTATGTCACTTTTCTGATCAACTGCTCCCTTTATAATATCACTCGCGTCAGGAAGTAGCTTGGTGTAGTGGCATCCTTCGCATTATAGGCTGCAACTAGCTAACTGGGCTACTTGTGGTATTTGAGTTCAATGCTCTGTTGATGCTGATGTTTTTTATCAAAAATTTAACAATTCTTTAATCATAAAGTCAAAAACTTAGTTTTCACGGTATCAAAATCAGATTAGATTTCAATCACACAGCCATTGGATTTCTTTAAGTAAGTGGGCAACTCAACCCAATTTACAATGGGGGAGTATTAGTGCCATCAGTTATGAATGATCTAAAGAATTGACTAGAGGAAAATAAACATGAGAGATTGTCTCGGTTCATGATTGATAACAACAATGATATATCTGAAGCTTTAATCTTGGTCAGTAATTAATATTAATAATTATAATTGTGTATTTCAATCTTGAAAATATCAAGGCGGGGTACAATATTAGCGAACGTTGCAATGGTTTGATATCTGCAACGCAACACAAAAGAAAATTTAACGCGTAACGAAAATGGTGATCATAGTTATGAAACTCTGAATGGCGCGCAACGAATCTTCAGAGAGTTCTATGAAATGGCGGGAACGCGCGCGCGAACATTTGGCACGTGGAACGAAATCGCCCACGTGATATTTAGATCTGCGCGCGTTAATTCAAACTTGTAGTAGGGAAATGTATATATAGCGCCCGCATAACGAGGACTATTTATAAAATTGATTCAATGATGTTAGTATTGCGATGTCACACTTGATAGAAGAAGCGTTTTATCACGGAAAATTATTTCAGATAAATCGTAAATCTATTGAATACCAACTCTTGCTCTTAATTCCCGTAGGTGTACGCCCGCGATTGTATCTTTTGTCACTTTTGTACTTTATCGTCAACTCACTATATCAGTAAATAAGACTGACAACAGTCAAATGACAGCGTGTTCTAATACCAGCCCCGGGGAACAGGAAATTAAGCGCCGGCATACGGGAACAATCAACAAACGCACAAGAAATGCTCCGGCAGGCGCAATTCTTGTTTCAAATATAGATCATGCCCATTTACAAAATGATGCGCGTTATTTCGTTCCGACTTTCTATCCCTCTATCTGCTTATCAATGTGATTTCTTTGGGCAAAAAGCGCACAAAGAATTCTCTTATCTGTTATACATGATTCTAATTTAGTAATTGATTGATCATTAATGAAGTCTGCAATTATAATGAGTAATGCAGTTAACAATTATTCCACTGTATCAATATAGCAATTTCTCTGAACACGTAAATCACATGAATAAATTTCCCAGCACGTGAATCACATGAGATTCTCAGAGTAATCATTGATCACGTTTATATTTCAGGATCGCATTATATTTGACAATGTATTTCGTATTTTAAATTGAATGTATATGACATCACCTAGTGAAATAATAAATATTCCTGATCACATTAAAATATGGCTCACTTCGTTCTATATTCTTATTGTATTGTTGGTGCTTCCGTACTCAATAAATTCTGTCTATACCTTATTGTAACAAATTTAGTAAGCAACTAATTTATCGGCAAGAAAATAAGGAAGCAGCAAATTAAGAAACTTTTTTAAGACTCAAAAATTAATTAAGAAACTTTTTTGGAACTGGAATAAATTAAAAGAAACTTTTATAGCTCCATAGAATGAGAATATAAATTTTTACTGAAAATTTTCTCAGACGAGACAATTGATACCCTTAAATTTGTAAAATTTTTCAAACTCCGTACTAAACACGGCAAAAGGAACAACAACTGGATAAGTCAAATGAGGTGTCTTTTCATGTCTTTTATGGTTTTGAATTACAAATTTTTGATATTTATGTAGAATTAATATTACATTAAATCAAGAGTCACGAAATTAAGGTACATAAAATTAATCTACATATAATTAAAGAAACATTAATTAAGAAGCAGTTTATTAAGAAACTTTTTTGCCCGGTTTCTTAATTAACTGCTTTCTTAATTTCATGTAGTAAGGTAACCGTTCAAGATCGTGTTTGGTTGCTGGTAGGTGTATCCCGGTAGATCGTGTACGTAGATCGTGTAGGTTCCTCCATCGTGTTGAGTCATATTCCGCTTCCTCTTACAATACAACTAAAAAGTATGACAGGTTGATTGATTGAAACCATCTCTTTAGGGGCGTTGCCTCTTTTTTGGGCTTTAGAATTGCGAATTTTCGCAAGAAAATGATAGATATATTTTATATAACCCACAAATCTTTAAAAAACAACCCTAAAACATCTATTGACAGTTGTTGAAATTTGTAACCTTATTGGCTATTTCGCCCTCAAACTGTCAGAGTAACAGATCGCGGGAGCAGCACTTCTGTACTGTGGATTGTAGATTGAAATACGCCTCTCCACAATGATTGGAACACTACCAATATACATTCGCTTTAGAGATGAACTCATAAATACCAATTAATTCATTAATCGTAATCAAGAGCATTCGTCTGGACGTTAATTACAGCAATTCATTAAATATCGTGCGCGCAATGTCCTGATTTACATTATCTATTCTCGTTATGCTTATCTCTCAAACATTCCTATTATATGAAGACTTTGCGCCGAAAATAGGCATAGATTCGCCACTATTATACTTAGCATCTATCTTAATCTTGCGTCCGTAAACTACTTTTCGCTCAACCATTTTTATTATTTTTATAAGATTAATAGCCCTCCGACGCTCTGATGAACTTATCCAGTATTCTCGTTGCCTTGGTTACACGTCGCCGGTTATTATGATAAGGAGTCTTTTAAAATGTCCACCGTTGTGGTATTCAGATCACGTGATCTTAGAACCACTGTCACGTGACATTAGAACCACTGTCACGTTATCTTAAAGCACGTGTCACGTGACTTATCACGGGGTTGTCATGTGACCTAGTCGTCAGGGGGAACCACAGGTTTGACGAGTTAATATACGTATTACATGAGCGAGATTATTATGATAAATGGTATTGTCATTGTCATCATCAGTCAGTGTGTTGATTTAGAAATATATACCACGCGAGATTAGGGTAGGTTGTTGAGATTTACGTTATTATCTGGAATAAGAGTGGTGAATTGATGACGTCACGTCTGTTTTTTTGTTGCCTGGAACTTGTCATTCTCTACATGATGATCCATCATTTCTTGAATGTCCGAATATTTTGATTGATAAGTTCATAATCCCATGTGCTCAACAGCTTCAAAGCTTTGTGATTTGACACCAATTGTTGTTTATAAGAAAGCAAGGATATTCTGATAAAAAGTTGTTTCTCTAGGAATGTTCGTTTTTATTTGCAAGTTTCTGATATAAATCTTATCTCACTTTACTGGGCGAGAGCCGAAATTGTGACGTGCAGAGATTTATCTCTTTATCCCCAATTTTCGCATTTACTTCATCTGAATATCATATCTCATCACCCCAATTTCGGTTTTGGTCCGATGTATCATCTGAATATTATCTCACTTACTGTTCTCATTTTCGGAATATCACCTCAGTTACCGTTCCCATTTTCGGAATATTATCTCAGTTACAGTTCCCGTTTCTTGAATATTATCTCACTTTTTTCTGGATATCATCCCACTTTCCTTATCGTTTCTGAATACCCATATCCAAAAAGCCGCGAACCTGCAAACCTGGTTCGGGGGAAATTTTGAGCCGGGGGAAATTTTGGGGAAATTGGAGGAAATTTTTGGTGGAAGCCAAGTACAGAAAATTTGATTTAACACCAAAAATCACTATGTTTTACCCGAATTATATTGAAATAAATTTTTAAATGAAAATTTAAATCGTTCCTGTACTAACTAACAGTTTTCAGTGATAGGATGTAGCAGGCATGGATCCAAGGGGGCGTGCTGGGGGCATGCGCATGCCCCCAAACGAAAATTTGGAGGCGTGCTCTGGGCGTGCAATTCAAAAAATTTGAAATAAAAATCAACATTAGAATTGAAAATAAAGTCCGAAAATGGACTAGAAAAGTTATGAAAATCGATGATATTATTTGAAAACAAGTTTATGAATGGTACAGGTACAAAACTAAACGATGTGGTTCTTTAATGACAATCAATTTCGTCGTTCTACGACATCTTCAGGTCTCAAATTTGATTGTATAAATCAAATTTGAGACCTTAAGATGTCGTAGAACGACGAAATTGATTGTCATTAAAGAACCACATCGTTTAGTTTTGTACCTGTACCATTGAGTCAGAAGAGAACAAATCAGTTACTCATCAATTGCAATCATGCGACTCTTATTTAACGACCCGATGCGTGAAATCAATTCCAAGAAAGCATGAATGGTCTTATTTGTCAAGTATCGATAGCATCAATTATCAATAGCAACTAGCATTCCTCATGGGTATATAGGTGGCAAAATTGTGTACGACAACAATGATGTAGATGCTGACATGAAAACAGTGCAAAAATTCTATTGAGGTGACATTTCTTGACGCCCCACACCTCTGGCTTCTGGGGGCTGCCGCCCCCAGACCCCTGCTTTTCTTTCTCTTCATTTTAAATATATTTAGTGAAATTGTGTACAACAAAAGGGATGGAGCTGTTGAGATGAAAACAATGCAAAAACCCTATTGAGGTGACAATTCTTGACACTCCACACCTCTGGCTTCGGGGGGCTGCCGCCCCGAGACCCCTGCTGTTCTTTCTTTTTATTTTTAATATATTTAGTGAAATTATGTATGGCAAAAAAGATGGAGCTTTTGAGATAAAAACAGTGCAAAGATCTTATTGAGGTGACATTTCTTTAAACTCCAGACCTCTGGCTTCTGGGGGCTGCGCCCCCAGACCCCTGCTAGCGCTAATACATACTTGAATTATTTTTACATTCGGAAAACGTCATTTTTGCAAATGGAGCACCGCGAGGGCTTAAATTTGCACTCCCCCAAAAATTCTGGGCTGGATCCATGCTGGATCCATGTCAATAACTATAAGCAATGAATAATTCCCTGTTCTAGATTAGCTTCACAATGAGAGCCTTTTTAACTTCTGATATATTAGAATAATTACTTTAGCTTAAGAAATATTAAAAAAGAAGCAAATTTTGCAAACTGCTTGCTTTGCTCAAAAAATATAGTCAATTTCTTGAGCAAAGCGAGCGGGCTGCAAAATGGGCAAAAATTTCTGGTTCGGGGGAAATTTTTTATTTTTTGGATATGGGTCTGAATATCATCCGGCGCTATTCTTTCCCTTTCTCCGTTCCCGGCGTCAACTTTTCAACTGCCCTCTGTCTGCCAAACATCATTTGAAACTGTTTTCTTGGGGTATGCATATGTCCGTAATGCTTTGATTCCTTGACTGGCACCCTGGTCCGCTGCTTATGAAGAGGTAGAGTCGCCGAGGAGCGGTCAGTGGACTGCTTCTTTGCACTGGTATTATGAACCGGAAAATATGGAGTGAAAGTGTGGTATTTTGGATGGATTGGAAGAAGGATGGAATCACGTCTACGTAGATTTGTTACGGACATGTAGGCAAGAGGTTCGGGAATTGTGGTCTTATCTTAGATTTATGATTATTATGATTTATTATGATTTATGATTATTATTATTGTGCTCATTTTATTTGCTTTTTTCGGCACATTGCCAGCCCCACCATGAGTTTACAAACAATAAGTATGAGATAATCCCTAAAACTGCTTAGATGCAATAATTAGTTGTCATATTATCTGTAAATGTAAACTGTATTCCTCGGTTATTTCGGGAACATGTCTTTTTAATACTTTTTAAACTCGACGAGTGAACTAAAATTTAAACTACGATTTAATTGTTTGCCTAGAATTATTATTAACGGGGGAAATAATGTAAAATTAACTTTTAAGGTTTTACTGTGCCGTGCATTAAACGACAAAAGGAGGTTCAACATTGGCAATAAATTTTGTTCCTCCTTGAAGACTGCAATTCTAACATCTTCGATTTCATTCTCTGACGGATGAAGATTTAACACCGTTGCAGTGACCAATCGTACAGTTTACCTTAAAGAGTATCTTAATTTGTTAATTAACTTTAATAAAACACGAGATTTCGGTACCTATTCATGGCCTTACATGGAACCATTAACCATAGAGAGTATAGGTATTGGTAAAGACCTACTTTTTCGGATGACAGGTAGCTACTCGGAAGTGATGTCGTCAACCTGGTCTGTGATGGTGAAGTAATCGCATTGATCTTTTAGGTTGGGAATGGCACGGTCAAATGGATTTAGATATTTGAGCTTTGAGACCCGAATTATAGTTCCCCTAATCAAGGTTTTAATCACGGCCAGAGTGGTTTCTTTTCTGGTTACACTGTCTTTTTACGATTGTTTATTCCATTTAACATCCCATTTGACCGTGAAATCCCGTCTCCCCTGCGCCGAATGTCCTCCCCTTGCTCTCTGATAACCCCTTCCCGCTCATTTCTTACTTTCATTAGGTTATTATTTCTAAAGTAAAAAGGAATGTAAAAAACGGACATTGAAAAGCATAAAGTTTTCCAGGAGTCACTAAATGTTAAGTTAATTAGTTCTCTGATCGTTACCATGACTACAGGCAGATCAGTGAGCAACACGCACGGCTCATGGCGCACGTGATGACGTCATTATCATACCTTAAAATAGCACATTACTGACGAAACACACCCTACTTGTTTTGACTGTTTTGTCTCTCTACCCCTACTGCTATAGTTGCCCGTGCACTGTGACGGCTGATTTGCATTATATTCCAATATATTCGTGTGTTTTACACTGCCTTGATCTTCCCACTAAATCCACCTCACAAATTCTACAGTTCCGTATTAAATTCCTAATACGTCTGATATATGACGTCTGATATATGACGACTTGCACATTTCATTCGAAAGCTTCTGAATATTATTTAGGATTTCTCGTATCATTAAACGTTTTCAAATTGCTCCCTGACTCCGATTCATCCCTGATATATATCAGCTGTAGTAGTTCAGAGATATTTAGTCAAATCCAGGACTAAATCCGCCTCACAAGTTCTATAGTTTCACATAATACGTCTGATATATCCCTGATATAGTCGAATATATTTAGACAAATATATTAAGAGATATTTAGAGATATATTCAGGGGTATTTAGTCAAATATGATCTGGAGCTACAGGGTGTAGCTCCATGGCTACACCCGTGGCTAAAAGATAAAATGGGTGTAGCTCTAGATAGATTTTTTCAAATTCAAATTCAAATTCATTTGTAAAATTAGCTGATTCGGGCACAGCCAATCCACATATGACATTTCTGATAAATATCTGATATGATTTGATTGTGAAGTGCCGAAAAAGTTATTAAGAGTTGTTTCTCTATAAGTTGTATCTCTTTGTAGAGCTACAGATACCTCTGTAGAGTTAGGTAAATGGACCTTTCTTGCTGTACTTTCCGGAGTAACTTACTATTCATTAATCAGGAAATATTCGTACGGGTTTAGTTCATTCGTTCATATGAATCTTGTGACGTTTGAAAACATGACGAATTAAACTGTGTGAAATACATGGCGTATTGATTGTATCCCCAGGAACAATGCTCCAGACTGTTTAATGTTACCTACGCCTACACCTATGGCTGAAAGATAAGTTGAAATAATAACGTCTTCTCTCGAAGTTTGCAGATCCTCAAAATGTGTTTCTTGATGTTAAATAACGTCTACCAAGGAAAATGTTCGTATTCCAGGCGACTTGGAACACTTCAGAAATCAGGATATTTCGGTGATAATATCGCAAACTCACACACAGTTAACAAAGTGTTGAAATATTATATTAGTCGGGGTTTTTCTCTCGGATTTCTTGTAGGATGTCCTGCATGATACAGCTAGGTCACAAGTGTCACCGGGTGACACCGGTTTTATTGTGTTCCGATTATTGTTCTGAAACTGAAATACTAATGTAGGCGTCATGCATTCATTCATAGGGAGTCAGTTGAAAACTTTAAATGATATGAAAAGTTTTAAAATCAGGAGCTTTCGAAAATCATGTGATTATCGTAGTCATGCATTCAATATGTCTATGTATCAGCTTTCCATTATAAATTTGATTTTTGTCAAGTTTTGATGCTGTCTGTCTCATACCGACATATCAATGTAATTTGTCTACTAAAAATCGAAATAATATGCCGAGCCGCAAAATCGTACCCAGCCTAGAAACGTACCAAACCTGCCTAAAGTTCAGCACTATCACAGTTTGACAAGATCCTTTGTCATGTTGACCATAGTTCATACTAAGACGTCAATACTTCAATATATCTCCCGATTGTATAGAGTGTCAGTGATATATAGAAGGGTGAAAATGATAGATATACGCAGTTGAAACTGAAGTCATTATCGTCGTTTAGAATAGCAAATTGTTGTCGTAAGATAATGTAACATTTCTCGCCTGCTGCTTAGAAAACCTCATGTGAGGATCGATGGATCACTTCACGGCTTGACTCCCGTACGTCAGGGATATGCTATATTGTATAATAGTGATACTTTTACCTTGGCATTTATTGTTTTTATGGCATCTTGTTTAATGTGTAATTGCAGAATCAGCTTTAAAATGTTATTTTTCTCCTGTGAACGATCTGGAGCCTAGCGATTCTTCTCGTAAATTAAATTGTGGCATTAACGGAAGATTCGCCATTCCAAACCATGACAATGACACCACTATAAATTGCTTATCATTTTCTTGATTATTGATTACTCAACGATTGATTTCTTTTTTGGTAAAAAGTGTTAGGTGTGAATCAAAATTTCTAGCAAGTGCAATTGAAAATTAAACTGATTAATCAATCCGAATTACTGATAAAAAGTCGACTGTTGATTGCTCAATTATATCAATGATACTAAAAAAACACAGAGACATGAGTTGATCGAATCACTGCAATTTTGTACTGTGTTTTGTAGATTAAGATAGGTAACTATTAACCAATAACCATCTGAATAGTCGACACTCACCGACACAATGGCATGATATATCAGAGATATAATATCCTTCAGAAATATTTCTGTCAACAAAAACACCCGCGTGAAATTGTGAAAATGTTATGTGTCATCAATTAGATGTTTTAGACCCTGATACTGACGTCATCTTCACACGCCCATGTTGGCGCACTGTGTTTATATAATTACATTAAGTTTCATCAACACTTTTCACGATTTATGTCGAGGACCGGATTTAAGATATATGGATATTGTCAGTAATTGTTAAAAATATATAAGATTTGTTTAAAGTTATGACTGTGTTGCCACTTATCATATTTCACGTACAAACATGAATTCCCTGTCAATGATTTCTATACCTCGAATAGAAATTACAGGGAAACGTTGGGATAGATTGTATAGATTATAGCCATTTTCGGGCCTTACCCTACAGCCACATGGGTTATAGACCGTAAACCCGCCAACATTTGATACCAAATAACCCTCGTCCTACGGGCTCGCATCTATACCCCCCTCGGGCAACGCCCTCGGGTTTATATCAGAACTGTGACATAAAATAAGCAAATATATGAGCGGGTTATACTTTACAACACAACTTTATACAATCAAATTTGAGGACATTACATCAATGGTTTAATCGGCAGTTTTCTATGGTCACGAAGTGATCAAAACGTTTCCGGGCTTCACCGTTGATGTTCTGTCAGTTTAGATAAAAAGCTCTGCGTTTCTCTTTGTTCATATATTCTTCATGAACGTGGTTCCTTCAGAACTGAGGTTTAAAGCTCAGTCGCTTTGTCTGAAATCCAATATTTAGGAAACATATAAATGCGAAATGTCTCCTGCTTGAAAATCGGGAAACGAAGTTTTTAGTGCAATTTCCATGGATTTTAAGGAGTTATATGATATGTCGCGTTGTTATAAAGTCCGCTTGCATTTGAATATATTATTATATTGCTTTCAAAGTTCAATTCCTCAGTTTCCCATCGTGAATCATATTTTTATCTTCCTTCGAAGAGAATCTTAGACTTGTGCCTTTTGTTGTGCGTCCTGTTCGTTGTGTCCATTGCGCTTATCTAACTGTATGCGCTTATCTTATCTAAGAGCCGCACTGTTTACTTGCTCTGAATAATTTTTGTTTCATTAAACGAGATTGCTCAAGAGAGCTATTAAAAGTTTTTCAGACTAAGCTTATCTAAAGCTTTTAACATAATAGATTGAGTGTGACGTGAATTTTTAGTCCATATTCTTAACAAAGTCAATTAAGGGTCTAAATTCTAGTCAGTAGCACTCTTGATCGCTTACTATACGCTTAGAGCATGGCTGGGAAATGGGAATGCGCGTAGCCAATTCATAAAAACGCGCAAAAACGACAAATTCTATGAAAAGTAATTAGCGCGCACAGTGAAACGCGCGTCCTTATCAACCCCTTCATCACCGATATGGGTAACATGCGTTATATTGGCGCGCGAGTTTACGTGCACTATCTAGTATCAAAGAAACGCGCGCATGTTATATTGGCGCGCGAACCCACGTGCACTTTCTACCGATATATAACATCATTTAAACGCGCGCGTACACTATTCAATATAAGTCCTTGGTAAACAACCACTAAACGGCTGCTGCTTGCGCTCCAATCCGCTGTGTACCTTATATATACTTCCTGTGGGAATAAAACAGACGGAGAAGAATGACGTAATAACCGCTGTTTAGCGCAGTGAATTGATGACGTCACGTCGTCTACACGCGTGCTACATGTAATTACATGTCGTATGTGTCTATGCTATGTAATATATAAAGATCCACAACAGAACAATGACCTCTAAACGGTTATAATAACGATTATTATAAGCCTTGATTTCGACTAACGTCCTCGATTTGCTGTCTGGGCTCTGTTCCATCACGAACTGCCCGAACCTGGATTACATGTTGTTGTTGTTGTTGTTGTTGTTGTTGTTGTTGTTGTTGTTGTTGTTGTTGTTTTTGTTGTTGTTGTTGTTGTTGTTGTTGTTGTTGTTGTTGTTGTTGTTGTTGTTGTTGTTGTTGTTGTTGCTGTTGCTGTTGTTGCTGTTGTTGTTGTTGTTGTTGTTGTTGTTGTTGTTGTTGTTGTTGTTGTTGTTGTTGTTGTTGTTGTTGTTGTTGCTGTTGTTGAGCGCTGGAAATCATCTGATTTGTGTAGATAACATCTCGGAATTTGCTGATTGGATTTTAACGTTTCGTATATCAAGTTAAAGCTAAGTGAATTCTCTTTTATTTTTTGTTGTCGATTTAAGAAATTATTTACAAATATGCATAGAAAATATAGCTATTTCAAAATTCAAATAGGATCTTCTTTTTGCAGCTTTGTCTATTCCAATTGATACTAAGTAGAAAACTTTGTTTTTCTTTTAGTTTTTACATTCATGCACGATTGAATGCATGGCATTATTTATGAACTCACTTGTTCATTATGCATAATATGTTAATTGCAAGTACCTAACTGTGTACCCAAGTATGTTTGTATATATTTACCATGTACACTCAGTAGTACTCAGTATATATACTTGAAGTTAAAAGCCAGAACTCTATTCCGAGCCCTCAACTACACTGCACTATGCTTCTACTCTCCAATACTTTTGACTAATATAGGATAATTGACTCGCCCTCTCTCCCTCTCTGAGAGGTATAGACTGTGGGGATGACGTCATTATCATAGTACAAAGTAGTAAGTTGACAGCATTGTCTGCTCCCCTCCCTCTCTCTCTCTCGTTTGCTTCCAGGCGATGTCAGGCATTCAGTAAACAGGTGATGTGCTACCAGTGCTATTATTTTTTTCAAGTGTCTGTGCTCTTGTGGTGCCCATTGTAATATGTTTTGAATTTATTATGTTTCATAATCGCACGCAAGTGAACATAATATGATACCTGTATGAGCGTCCCTGAGCTGCTCGAAGGCTCGTTTTAAATAAATAAATAAATAATAAATAAATAATCATTTTATTATAGATTACAATTATTTATTTATTATTTATTTATTTTATTGAGTTATCGTAACACCCCAAGTTTTTCTATCCGTACGATTCTGATATTTCGTAACCAGGTCCAAGGTATTCAAGGTATTCTGGAAGTCAGAGGCCCTGACTCACCACGTTAGTACACGGTTTTTCGTTAAGTCCAGGCCTAGTTCTATAGTGGCTCTAGTTCGAAACTAAGAGCGGCTGCTCGTTGATAACGTCATTTTACAGTTTAGAGCTCCAAAATGATCAATTTCTATATAGGGTAACGAGTTATGATATTTAATAAACAAAATCTCGCTTTAGTGTAGTAGTGTGATCAAAATGTCAAATCATCTCACAAAAAAAACTATATTGAAACTATATTCCTTTCTATTCATTCAAACCATTTTATCATTTGAATTCTAGTGTAAAAACATAAGTGGGGGCCTCCCCCTAGTATTTTTTTCTCCAGGGAACCTTTTGAAAACTATGGGGCCGACCCCTCTCTTTGGGGGAGGGGGCGTCCATTGGAAGGCCAGAGGGATTCTATGTAAGATTCTATCTCACTAAACATACAAGCTGTTAGAACATGTCAACTAAAAAATTGACATCGGTGTTTAGGCCTCGTCAATCAATGATGAATTGTGAAGAATTTTGAAAAAAAAACAATCTTCAAACAATAAAAGAGCTTATCAGCTAGTGGAATAGACGAGAATTAATCAAATAATTTAGAACGTGGATGCCTTAAAAGTAAGTCGTCTATTAATATCCTCAAACCTCAATGCTGGACAAGTCTTTTGCACTGCAGGAGAAGACTCCTATTTCATTGATGCTTTAGACAACTTTTCAGTTGCTATGTTCATATAGTAAATGCGGAAAAACATAACACGCCAAATGACATGAACGCTAAGTCAAGATGTTTATTAATAACTGACATAACTGTGACAGAAAAACGATCACAACCGCGGCTTCTGGTTTTGTTTCTCTCAATTGTCCACTTGTAGCAACTTCAGTGGTTGTTGCCCAAATGACTCCTGTCATATCTAGGATGTTGAAGAACTTTTTACAGGGTAAAATGACCATGTTGTCAGAGCATTTCACCAATTGGACATTGGAGTTGTTTAAAGCTTCAACTCCATACCCATATTTACATACGATTCTAATCTCGCTACCAGCCAGAAAGAAAGGCCGGCCAGAAAGGTTCTCAACAGAACCATTTTCTACTCGCACATCTTTACAGATTTCATTCCAGTTATAGGCTCGCCAAATCCTAACGTTTTTGATCATATCCAGTCCTAGCGTTGCATACATCTCCCCAATGCTGCCTACACCAGTATGCGAGGGTTTGCGCTGTATACCTACAACTGAAAATTGATTGACATTATAATCATATCCATCTTTTTCATCAATAACAAACAATTGTTTTTCCAAAATCAAAGGAAGTCCGGAGGAATTGATTTGATCTAACATTGGCTCGTTAACAGCCTTGCCAATGTAGAAAGGGGAGCCGAGTACCTCAGTGTCCCCACGATGCAAGGTATAGCCTGGTTTGGAGTATGATAGGATACGAATGACATGTTGGGTATAGTAAATATTTTCGTTTCTTAAAGAGATACCATGAAACCATGCCATGATCCACAAGCTTGATTCAGAACACTCTCCCCAAGTGACCACCGACTGATCATCGAAGCTAAGAGGTGTCAAGCACTTTGACCATGTTTCATTATCTGTGATGAATACGCCATCTGACACTTCGTACTTCTCCTTGGAATTCATGGCAAATAACGAGGATTTAAAATCTACAGACCGCAAGCACTCCATTTTGAAATAATATCGATCTGATTGCACGGAAGTATGGTGAGGTGGTTTTGCTCTTAAAAGATAGCAAGTAAAGCTTTCCGGTTCAAAGGAGAAGGCCTTGCAGTCCCAATTATTCACACAGTATAGCCAGCAATTCTTCAAACTCTCCACTACAAAGGACTGGGTACCTGGCCATGAAATTGCTGAATCCCCCATCGGGAAGATACACGAGTAATTTAGCTTTAGCTCGGGGGGAAGCAGAGAAATTATTTCGTGTCTTAGCGTCATTGCCTTTGTCGTTCCAAAGTTTGCTTTGTTTTCTTCTGTTGTAGGTAGAACGTGTGTGATGGAAAGTAAGACTACGATATAAAAGAAAGTCATCTTAGCAGCAAGGTGAAAAAACACTGCAATGATAATATGAAACAAATTTATATGAGCAGGAGCCCTTTATACTTGTTTGATGCAACGGTTAATAAATAAAAGTATAATTAAAAAGACTTGTTACTGATGTGCAAGAATACTCATTAATATTAAAACTTTAATCATATTATTATGATGAAAGTTTTAGAATACAATTACAAAATACAATACGATATTATAATATAGTATTGTAATCTTTTTTGTTCTGGTCTTGGTTTGATTGATTTTGTGAATGATTTAAACTCTCTTAATACATAGGTGCAGATAATTGCAATTTCTGAGAAATTTCTTGCAGTTTGGTTTCTTTTCATTGTAGCTCACTCGGCAGTGCTTTGCGCCGCCTCGACCCTTATTCGCGCAAGCTAGTAGCAGGTTAATAAGTTCAAGGACCTTTTGATTTAGATTTAATTTAAAACCCACGGTGGGGCACCACTAAGGGCTTTGAAACAAATGTAATGAGTACAATAAAAATCATGGATAAAACCACAGAGACATTGAGATGGCAGTAAGCCATGTTTTCGCAGTACAGTGCAGCCTAAAATTGCGACTGTATCATGTCCATTGTCATTCTTACAATCAAAATCAGCACTCAAATACATACAGCAAAACACATACACTCAAAACGGTGGAAAAGGACTTGGCGGAGGGTTTGCCACCAAGTCCTGTCCTGTGTGGTGGAGCACGGCCCGAGATTTGGAGGTTCGTGGACGATGCTTTAATCCGTGGTGTTGTCTGTTGGGTGGTTGACTGAGGCTGAGTCGAACGCGATGCAGTGAGAGGGGAGGGTGTTGGTGCTGTGACCTTTTCTCCACTAGATACTTGTCCATTACTGATGTTATGATAAAGCTGCGGATGGCTCCTGATCTTCTCCTTCATTTGGCTTACAAGTTCATTCCGTTCTGCTCTTTCTTCACGTGTTCTATCAGGGGGAATGTACACTCTGATGAAAGAAGTCTCCCGCAAGTTCTTGGCACTCTGTAACACTGACGCTGCTCCTTCGATGCTGTGGAACACAATCTTGACTGGACGCCAGCCTCCCGCTCTAACACTCCCAACACGAACACAATCACTACCTAACTAAAGATTTGTCTGTCGGACAGCTGACACAGAATTTCGTCGATCTTCTCCCGTACAACTTCGTTGGATCCCTCCTCAAGTCCGAGTACCATCACAGTTCTCCTCATGTCATCGTCCATCACTGCCGACTTGACTGCCGCTTTAACTTGATTTGATGTGATCTTCTCATCACAGCCCTGCTTCACGACATCGCTGAAACTATTGATCTCCTTCTTCACCGTTGTTTGTAGAGCTTCAATCTTATAGCAGTTACTCTTCAGCAGGCTCTCCTGGAGTTTACCTCTTAAGAGAGTGCCTTCTGGCACTCTATCTGTTCCTTGTGTAGCCCTTCCACGTACACAGCCACTGATTGTAGCATGGCCTTACTCTTCCCTAAAACACCCACAGCTGACAAAACGAGTCCACATAATGTTCCACTCCGTATAGATTATCCAGTGAATAATATAGATTATCCAGTGAAAAAGCAGATTTTCTTGTGATGATGAAGAAACAAACTGCAGTTTGAACCATATCTTTATTGAAAGGCCTGTCTTGAATACTATGGCACTCGAACAAACTGTAGATTATCAAATTATTAACACCTTGATAACAAACTAAAATTCACAGAATATCTTTTTCGATTTGATGCAACATCCATGAAAATTGTTCTGCAATCTCCGAAATTTTGCAGTTTGGTCAAGGAATTTGCAGTTCCCGTCAGGACCTCCAGTCACCATATCTGCAGTGGTGGCTTAATAAAGTGCTTTAGTAACACAGTATATAGCTCGTGTGATATCATGACCTACATGTTGAGATTTCGAACTGTCCAAAAAAGGTTTAAAGCAACTTGTATGAAATTATATTTGTTATAGATGTAAGTAAACATGAAACTTATCCCAACTCACTACCTCAGTATCAGAGTGACAGGGGGCTTCATCAAGGAACCTCTTTCCTCTGAATGATTTTCTCAAATTTCTCTCGTTCCTCTACTAATTGTAATAAGTGTGAATGCCAATGGTCACTGCAAGAAAAGTTTGACTGCTATTTCACCACTGTAATTAGTATACAGTACTAGTCAAGATTTCTATGTAACTTGAAAGTTCAGTTTGATTTTTCAAGCAACATAACACAAAATTATGGCGAGATATCCCATAAATTTACTTGACATAACCTTGTCAGAAAAACGATCACAAGCGCAGGTTCTGGTTTTGTTTCTATCAATTGTCCACTTGTAACGACTTCAGTGGTTGTTGCCCACATAACTCCTGTCATATCTAGGAAATTGAAGAACTTTTTACAGGGTAAAATGACCATGTTCTCAGAGCATTTCACGATTTGAAAAGCGGAGTTGTTATAGAGCTTCAACTCCATACCCATAGTCGCATATGATTTTAATCTCACTACCTGGCAAAAAGAAAGGCCGGTCAGAAAGATTTTCGACATGACCTCTTTCCACTCGCACATCTTTACAGATTCTATTCCAGTTGTCGGCCCGCCAAATCCTAACGTTTTTCACCATATGAAGGTCTAGCATTGCGTAATTCTCCCAAATGCCAGTGTTATTTCCCCCAATTCCCCTCAGTGTATAATTCCCTCCAATGTTGCCTTGGACGGGCAGATTTTTGTGGTGTATACCTGCAACTGACAGAATTTGCTGATCAGAATGATATCCTTTATATTCTGGTATTTTAATAACAAATAATTCCTTCTCCAAAGTTGAGGGAAGTCCGGAGGAATTGATTTGATCAAAATGGGGCTCTTTAACAGCCGTACCAATGTAGAAAGGGGAGCCGAGTTCCTCAGTGTCCCCACGATGCAAGGTATAGCCTGGTTTGGAGTATGATAGGATACGAATGACATCGTGGTTACGGTGAGTAATTTCGTTTCTTAAAGTGATACCATAAAATCCAGCCATGATCCACAAGCTTGATTCAGAACACTCTCCCCAAGTGACCACCGACTGCTCATCAAACCCAAGAGGCGTAAGGCACTTTGACCATGTTTCTTTATCCGTGATGAATACTCCATCTGAAACTTCGTAATTCTCCTTGGAATTCATGATAACAAACGAGGGTTTATACAGATGGCCATCATGGATAGATCTCAAGCAGCTCATTGCGAAAAAAAATCTTCTGGACCAATGCAAATTATAACTGCGATCCGGTTCAACTGGCAATAGATAGCAACGAAAACTTGAAACCTCGAAAGAGAAGGCCTTGCAGTCCCACGTATGTAGACAATAAAGCCAACAATTTCCCAGGCTGCTCACTTGGAATGACTGAGTGCCGGCCGTAGAGATTACTGAACCGTTCATCGGTTTAAGACACGATGAGTTTTGGCTCAGTTTTGGGGGAAGCATGGAAATTATTCGTTGAGCCTCTGCTTCAGCTTGATGCTCTTTCATTTCAGATCTATGTTCTCTTGTTCTTTGGCCAAAGAAGGAAAGCATGCAATGGCAAACAAGACTACCATCTCAATGAGGGCCATCTTAGCACCACGTTAAAAAGATGGAACTATCATAACCTAACAAAAAACTAATCTACAATTCGTGACATGAAAGATTCATTGATTTTTCATTTAAATACTAATGTGTCATATAATTAATACCTGTTTGTTTGGTTCTCAATTCAATTGATTTTATAAATTCGTGACCTGAAAGATTCATTGATTTGTCATTTATATATACTTAATCTTATGTGTCATATAATTAATACCTGTTTGTTGGGTATCAATTCGATTGATTTTATAAATTCGTGACCTGAAAGATTCATTGATTTGTCATTTATATACTAATGTGTCATATAATTAATACCTGTTTGTTTGGGTCTCTATTCGATTGATTTTATAAATGAGCTTTCAGCTAATTATGTACCGAAATTAAAAGCAGGAGCGAGCTGAATGGATCATTCCAAACCAATCAGAATCACACACATCCACTGTGAGCTCAACCAAAAACCGAGTCATGTGAAGCTCATCCTCAAGCATTACCTCAAGTTTCTCTATACTGATGAAATGAGTTCTCGAAGTTGAAAACATTTCTTTCAAAGCTTATAACAGTATAAGTATCCAAAGAGCTGTTTAGGATACTTAAAGTATTAAGTCATCAGGTGGTATCGTGTATATGGCTTTGAAAATGGCTATGATCTATGACTTATCAATTCACTTTTGTCAGCTTTGGAAATGGCTATGATCTATGACATATCACCTCACTTTTTCCAGCCCAAGTATTCTTATGTTTCTTTCCGTTCCCCCTTTTCTTACTTTCATTGCCTTCACGTCTTTAACTCAGTCGTCTCACTTTATTGTACTACTTTACCTGTGTACGTCACACTGTGTGTTGCAATAGTGCCACTTTCCTCACCGTGTGTTTATCAGGCTGGTGAGATGACGTCATTATCATAGTCTACAATGGCGATCTGATGACGTTGAGTAGTCCATTTAACACCCATTTTGATATTGTTCTCCCCTGAAGTATCCAAGTTGTTTCGTTGAGTTGGCCCTTGAGAATTATCTTCATTTCCTTTTAAAGCTCAATTTTTTTCCAAGAAATAATTTTTCCGTGCTGATATCACTGTGCAATCATGTAATAGAATTTTTGTCATTTCCTACTTCAACTTTCAAGCAATGGATCAAATCAAATGGAACAGTCTTTCTAGAGGCTGATTACATATTATTAGATGGGGGCATTTGTTCCAATCTTGCGAAATGACCAGAATAAGCCCTAACAACTTGTACAGTTCTAATGAAGTAACGTATACCTGTTATAAATCGCACTACTGAGTACCTAATGAAGGGTTTAGTAACGAGTAAAAATTGCAAAACGTGATATAACACACGAGGGCCGAAGGCCCGAGTGTCTTATATCGCATTAAGAAGGCCGAGGTTTTTATTGCAGAGGTTTGCACTTTTTACGAGTTATTAAACTGAATTATGCACCGTTATTACTCGTAAAAAAGGGAATAATTTCAAACACAAGGAAATATTTTAATTTATGATATGAAGGGACAACTGGGACGACTGTGCGAAATAAATTATTGTGCACACCATAATAAATTATTATGACCTACAGTGCGTAATAAATCCTGATTTTGGCACTTCAGTGCGTAATAATTTATTGCGCACGGTACCCTGGTGCCTATAGGGTTTTTGAATACATAGCAAAAACATGCCTGGAAGGTGCATAATGATCTTTAGTTAATCAGATATCCATAATATATCCTTAATATATGCTCAGGATAGTGAAGAGCTTTCTTTAATAATCCTGTTGTATTTAAACCTCACTGCCCTTTTGAGCTGATCTTGGAACTTCGGAGGTTTTTTTCATGCACTAAACCAAGAAAGGGTGATTGCCCCGACTCCTTTGAGAGTCTCGCTGCGTGTGGCCGTGTGGTCACTGAAAAGGTTCGTCCCTGGGAAAGATTTGGTTTATCAACAATTCTCGTTTAAACAAGCTGACCTTGTAACTTTTCAAACAGTCCCTACCCTTTTTTGTATTGTATTGTATTGTAGGCTCCCCATACTCGGGAGTATGGGGAGCCTATTGTTTGTGGCAATGCCATTGTGCTGGGAAGCACCTGTCCACCCCAACATTTCCTGTGCAGAAAGACACCTGTTCTTGGGAAGACACCTGTTCTTGGGAAGGGACTAGGGAGGATAGGAAACTCTCATCCCATGGAGTGGGAAATGAGTTGTATACGTCATCAGTTGACTGATTTGTGCTATGATAATGACGACATTGACACTCACCTATTGATGATTGCTGGTGCGGGATGGGTGAGATCTGATATGAAAAACCGGAAAAACTGGAAAAACTGAATTCTACATTGCACATACCTTACGTGGGATATTTACACGGAGCAAAATTAGTGGATTTCTCAAGAAAAGACAATTTTTGCATTATCCAATTCTCAAAGCACCTCATAGCAGTGCCTTGAATGGTCAACATGATGTCATGCCACATTTCTGACCTGAGCAGATCTTTGAGTGAAGCATTTTAATAACGGGTCTCCTTCCCCGTAGTACAGGTTTAGTCTCGGGATCGAAATCCTGTTTTACAGCAACCGTTTACCATTTTACTGCATTTAAAATATTAAGTTTTTGGAAGAACTTATCTGTTAGCCCGAAATATAGCCTAAAACCGCTTTGGCGTAATCCTTACATTCCGCTTTCAAATAGCATTAGCTGGTTTGTGATGTCATTATCATAGTTTAGAATGGTGCATCAATGACGTTTACTCTCCTACTTCTGATGGATGGTGCTTATAATCGGGCCATGTTTCATCGTCCGACGAGTGCCTGAAAAGCCTTGGCAAGCGGAATATAATTTAGACTTTGGTAAGGAGAATGCGAATGACCAGTCTGTTACATATTGTAACATATAAAGTGCCGCATTATTACGTGCTATTTCCCCCTTGCAGTCTCTCGGGATCGTGGCGTCTGGGAGTCTACATCGCTGTTTTATATCGTCTGTCTACTTATAACTACTACCGCTTAAACTTGCTACTGCTCAAAATGTCTCATGTCACATGTGTGCTATGACTCGTATGTTCTTCTTCGGTCATGATATACTTTTTTTTTCAAAAATTTTAATTTGATATCAATTACAATGACATAACTTCACTAAATACTCAAGGCACAATAGAAATAAATCGGTATCTGAAGGTCCAGAACACGTCCCTCATAGGACATAATAACAGCACTATTCCCCTGCCAAGAAACAGATAATAAGACCATAGCTGTTTTCTCACCTGCACTCCTCGAAGCCTCGGCTGGACACGTATTTTATGAGGGCGGAAAGTTTCGAAATCATATGATTTACGACCATCATGTGGATTTTGCGGGTAATGTTGCTAAATTATGAACTTTGGGCATTCCTCGGCCTATTTTCGATGTAATGGTCTGAATTCCTTATCTTGGTTCTTGGGTTGTTCATTACTCCTGTTACCTTGTGTTACCTTGTATGTAATATGCAAAATGGTTTTGCGATGGCTTTTGCTGCTTTCCCCACCCCACTTGATTTCATTATTAAAAACACGTGAAGTTAGCAACATGTAAGTCTTATCAATCAGAATTATGGTACTGAAAGCAATTAAAATAATTGCGATGTAAGTTAATTATCTTTAGCATGGTTACGTGGCGCTTTAATTTCATAATAAATTCATGGATATTCTTATCGAACACACCCATAATTCAGGCATTAGCCTAATGCCTGATTTGACCTGATAATAATAAGTTTTGTCATGCATTGTGAATATGTTTGGGTCCACGGACGTTGATTTGCCTCTAAATTTCTCATGCAATCACTTAGCCCTGTTAAGCTGCTAGTTGATGGCGATGCCTACATTAGTACATTACCCAAACATCTCTGTTCTTTTTATCAGCCAGTTTTATCAGCCAGTTTTATCTGCCAAGTTTTAATTTTTATCGATTTTTCTAAATTTCAAGCGCATCGCTGTCATTATGAACACTTCATAGACCAACTATTTCTCTGTCTTTGAAGCGTCCGTTTGAAAATCGCCCTGATATTTTCTATTTTTTTCTGTTCTGTATGAAATTTGTTTTTCCAAGAAATCACAGTTGTCAACACCCGACGTTTCGGTGTCATTGAGAAATTACAGTTCACTGTATTTGTAATTAAACACAGCATCACGTACTTGTCACTTAAATTGCTGATAATTCACTGTGAGAAAAAGGAACATAGTCCATTGGTTATTCCAGTAAGAATTGAAATGTTGGAAAAATCAACTGACAGAACAAACCTTGCAGTTGCATCATGATAGATGCGTCATGATAGAAAGTTTTGATTTCTATTGACTTGAGTTTTGATTTCTATACATAAAATCTCAAAACTCGAGAAATTTCAACAATATTAAAAATTTTGTTCTTCATTTACGGTCGCCAACGGTCTTCCTCTAATATGATTTACAAAACGTGTCAATTGTGTCTGAAATTATTGATAATTATTATCGTGAGAAAGGAAACGTATAAAAATATTATGTGTTCTGTATTCAATGAAAATGTAGATTTTTCTACTCAAATTTCGTCACAGATATAATTACCCCCCCACGGAGAATTGCACAATCCCACGCGCTCCGAATGGATACAAATTATTCTCTTTGCAGCACAGATAATATACATACAAACTTTGTAACAATCGCTTAACCTATTCCGAAAATTGCGTCGAAAATTGCTCGGCAGCTTCCGTATGTCGTGCTTTTTAGTTAAACGAAAATATCGCAGTTCACGTTTCGGAAACGGGATAATCGTCAATTGATCTGTGAAAATAGCTTATCATCCAAGCCTAGTGAATCAGTATATATCTACTTCGCTCAATTTATATGGTCTTGATGTCATGGTGTTGGTTTAGAATGATGAGTTGTTGGTTGAGAAGCGACTATTTTTACTATCAAAAGTTGGAATATTGCGTGGTTAAGAATAGGTGATTTTATCTACGGTGGAAATGTGTTTACAGTTAGCCCATGGTAGTTCATGTAATTGTTAATTGATGCATTTGCCATTGAGAGGCTTTTCGGCATTAGTTTGGACTCAGGTTTACGAGGTTCCTCAAGAGGAAAATATTTTATTTTCTAAGGCCATGATTCGCGTTTTTTTGGTTTTTCTCTGTTAGAGTGTTAGATAACTTTTACCAGTTACCCCTTCATATCAAGAGCTGCTAAATGGTCCTTGGTATATTAAAAAGTTAACGATCCCTTTTTAAATTTTAATCCAAACTTCATTATTGCTGAAAATAGTCAAAACCTTGAACTCACGAGAGGCGAGTTAATTTCTTCACAAATATGTTGTAAACCATCCCTTTTATGATTAAGGTTTTATTCAACGTCATCCTCAGAGACCGCCCAGGTAGAACGCTTAGCATCTTTCTCATTTAATATGATGAATATCATATAAAGCAGTTCATAGCAAAGAGAATATTACTTGAATTTATCACATACTTAGCTGTGCTCAAGAGATTTGGGCAGATTTATCATCAAGTATAGTTGCGATGGTCTTGTGTTGCCATTCAACCACTCTAAAACTGCTAAAGATGTGTTGGTAAGGTTGTTGAGACTATAATTGACGCGAGTTTTGTTGTCAGATAGCATACATGCAAATCGTCTTCAGCCGGTGGTAATAATAATGTGTTCAGATCATGTCTTTCTGATCTTCAAATCGGTTTTTCACATTTTTGTTATTTTAGATTACCCTCCTGATATTCTGATAATCGAAAGAATAAACTTTACAACACTACTTTATACAATCATATTTGAGATTATGAAATAGTTATGACAAGTTATAAAAGTCCTGATGATTAAAGATATTAATTCACTATTTTGTTATTAAAACTCTGCTTCTCACTGCTCAAGAGCTGTTTTTATCCATCAATTTGATATTCGAAAGAACATGTCCTAAACTCAAGCTACTACTGATCCTCACGAAACAGAAAATTTGTCATTTTGTAGATATAAAAAGTGTCTGTCAAACTCCCTGTACCTGATAACGGTCTTTAAAATCATATATGATTTCAGCTAATTATCTACGATTTTAGCAAATTATATGTGATTTTCATCAGCAAATGATGTTTTTAAGTTTGTTATACAATATACCACATGATAATTACAAGTGACTGTTATGTCTCATATAAAAGGCTAAATATCGTTTACAGTTACACGTTACATATGTTATTTGACAGACAGTGACAGTCGACTGAGATATATCATTTGAGAAAGTGCTCTCGTTACTCTTTGTCATTCTATTTTTACATACCTCGTGGTTACTTCCCGTATTTTAGATTTTAAATTTCTGTCTTTTTTTCCGTAGAATCGTGAAATTTGCTCTATCTCAACTCTCAAGAGACTGGTACTGAGAAATATGTTTATATAGCATCTGGTGACAGATCAAGATTTCATACTCTTCAGGTCTTCAATCGGCACACATCGCAACGGTTTGAACTGAAGTTTGCGCGGCTTTTGTACTTTATATATCTATACGTTGTGCAAACTTCAGCCGCGCACACAAAAGCCGCGCGCACAAAATCCGTGCAAACTGCAGTTGGAACGGCCCCTGTAAGGAGCGTCTGACGAGGATTGAGTGGTGGTTGAGTTCATTTCGTCATGGTACCTTGGTACCACCCTTTATCGCTTTAGAATGGTGCATAATATACGCTTGGAATAAATAGGCGATCGCAGTGACGTAATTAACAATGTGCGCGCTGCCAAATTGTTGAAAAAACCGCGTGTTTTTCGTGAGTAGAGCATAGATGCCACCCCTCGTCTACACTTTTCATGCTTGGAATACCTAAATATATTCTCTAATTTCGATTACTTACGTTGGTTTTAACAGCATTTCTAAATGCCGTGCGGCATACAAACTAAAGCAGAGAGTAGTCTGCTTGACGCTCACAATTCCCCGTTGTAAACCATGATAATGACGTCACCCTGCTCGTATATTACATCTGCACTATCTGTACACATGCAACATTATTCAGATTCTCCCACCCACATCAACGGCGAATCAGCTTACCCAAAGATTCATGTGACATTGACCAATCAGCACACGAGTTGACATTAAACTCACGCGCTGATTGGTCAATGTCATGACGATTCCGGGGTTCTACGGGTAAACTAATTCTCTCTCTCTCTCACAGGGTAAGAGGGTGTTTAAACTCCTCTCTTTCCCATACAATGTTTCCATGTACCTACTCAGCTACTCAGCTACTTGCTCGTTCTCTGTTGTTATTTCACTGCCTTCCTTCGCACAGAAGTCAGAGATTTTTTGTGAGTTTGTGCCTGAGTTTTGCTTTATGCCCAAAATTTGCTTTGAGGGAGCCGAAAATTTGCTTTGAGAGAGAGCCCAAGATTTGCTTTGAGCCCAAGATTTGCTTTGATCCTGAGATTTGCTCTATTTCTGCCCAGGTGGCTCGGCCTGAGGTGTGCCCTTATCTGTGTCCCAGAGGTTCTTCGAAAATCTGCTCTTTCCGTTTCGTGGAAAAAATTCCCCTACGGCGAAGTCACGAGGAAACTACTGAAATCACATTTGTTATAACCCCTTACCCCATATGTTTTAACCTTAAGATTCATTAAGATTTTTCTCGTAACTTGCTCGTGCAGCCCAACAATTGCCGTAATTTCAACTGAACAATATTTATTGGGATCCTACTTCTATCACACGACGCGCGTATTTGGGTTTTGCAATTTTGCGTCGCGTCCAACTGTTACAACACACGCCGAGTTGTCCCACAATTTAATTCGGTAATTTAATAAATGTTATCAGGATTGGGGAGGTAATGGCCTTTTAGCAAGCATTTCATTATTTTATGGCGCCAGGAGGTTTATCAAATTGACCTTGTTTTTGTACTCGAATCAGGGAATCAGTGACTTATCATCACCCTCTTATCTCCTTTTCGAGCATTTTAAATCCCCTGAATGAGGACTATTGTCCCAAATATACTTGATTTACTCTGAAATTCAGCAATATATTATGCTTAATTTATTTTGAATATTATATTTTATGCTTCATTCGCAAGCCCAGGTATAATAAATTCAATGTTGACTGTACAGCTAACTAACGACGTATCATCACAAGGGCAGTTTAACCATCATAATGAGTTATTAATAGATTAGATTTTATTTTTATGTGCACGAAAACAAAATTCACATAATTCTCCAGCCACCACGTCGACTTAAGGGGCCTTGAGCGAAGTTTCTCGATCTTTGAGAATTGGAAATACCAAAAATCACATGATGAATTGCGAGCGTTCCTACGTTCTTACCTAAGATTCGAGAGAATGTTGATTCAGCACGGTGTTAAGAGGAACTGTTAAAACTCCCGTGTAACCGCTGGAAACAGCTCCCTATACCACCCAGGTTCTCTTCATTAGGAATTCTTGGGAACTGAGTGGTTTGACGTCATCAACTCACAACTTTAAACCTTGATAATGACGTCACTCAGTCCCATCTAAGACTCCTCGCACAAACGTAACCAGATGCTAGCTCCTAATGAGATTTTGACATCGGATATCATAAATCCGTCATCGCCACAAAGAGGCGTTTTACCGTCATCAACGCCCCATTTTTTCCTGTGATAATGACGTCATCAAACCTTCCCATTCATCTCGTGGTGCCATCATAGATCCATCGTCCCCCCAAGTGGCACATCATTTGATATAAACTTAATTTGCTGGGCCTCTGTGCGGCAGAGCTCGCTGGACATAAGTCACGCATAATTATTGTGTTTGTGTCCCTTTCTTTGGATGGGCACCAATAAATATAAATACCGAGATGTTCCTTGTCATTTTTCTTCAATTTGTAACAGGTTCGTCCTAAACTGCGATAAATTCGTTATTCGGACCAATCCATGATCGATTGGCTGTTGGAACCTTTTGTAACCAATTTTCATTTCTTTTCTGCAATTTCTTTGCTCCTCCTTTTGCACCACCTTCCCACCCATTTACTGTTATTAAAATATTAATTATTTAGTTTTCCGAAACATATTATTATCATGTTATATTTCTTGCATTTCGTAGAATTCTTTTCAAACTTTCAAAATATAATTACCACACCTACAAAGCAAAATTATTTAACACGTCTTTCTCTAGAAATACTGCAAGAAAAATAGTAAATTCGACGTACTTTATTCACGAGTGTAGAACATGATAATGACGTCATTCCCAGTCGAGTATTACCATTTAAACACCAATATGAAATGCAGCTCCTCCCAACTTACAAAAGAAAACTCTATATATTTACTAATTTCAATAAACTGCGGAGCTGAATTAATTAACTGGAATTATCCTGATACGCACTAGAACGAGATATGTCTACCGGTGTTAACTGCAAACTGAAAATGCAAAGAGTTGAAAATTAAACAATTTCAACTCCTTAAGTTGGAAAGTTAAGTTTATCACATGTTGAATTGATGACGTCTACACGTCACCTGTTTTTACTCGTACTTTGAGTGGTAACACAATTGTTAGGTTTGAAAGCAGATTTCAGTGAATTTCAAGCAATTGTTAGGTTTGAAAGCAGATTTCAGAGAATTTCAGGTATTTCAATGTCAACTTTACCGTCAACACTTGCAAAATGCAACAGCCTGAAGGCTTATTGGCATCTGTTCCTTGTTTTCCCTCTCAAACAGTCCCTTTTCAAAGTTTTGTGCCCAAAATGAATTTTGATTTTATTTTCGTGCTTTCATGAGGCTCAATGGTCTATAGTTCCTTGTTAAAATCCTCTCAAACGGTGCAGTCTGGAGAATGCCGACTCAGTTCAGGCGAACCTAAACGGTGCCTTTTTTAAGTTTTGGTGCTGTTATCAACGAAATTTGCAACTTGATAGCTTGAATTTCGCTATTACTGTTTTCGTGAGGCCTAACAAGGGTCTCTAGACTTTTGAGTTGCTGAGCATAAAGCCTCCATCTTTCATTGGAATCTATTAATAGCGTCTCATTAAATAAGTCCCTGTATGTTCGCTAGAAATGTATGAAGTTCTCCTCAAATTAGTCCCTTTATTATTTATAAAGTTCTTAGTCCTTCCTAAACACTGCGCGTTCCTGATATTAATTTGCAGTTCGGCTTCTTACCGTCAAAAGTGTTCTTGTGAATTTTCTGCTAATTTCACGTCCAATTATTACCTACTTTATAGAAGTAAAATTTGTTTTGGCGCCACTTTATATCCTTCTTTCATATTATCAAACGCCACTCAAAACCCACCGCTCTCTGTGTTTGAAGTGATCATTGACTGAGCTGGGGATTAGTCCAGGGCATGATATCTGGTGACTGGTAATCAATGTGGTATCTGGTAATTTATAGTATTGAGTCAAGACTTTGTGTCGATATGAGGCCTCTAGAGGGAGGGGTCTCATAGTCAGAGGCTTGTATACTTTTTGACTAGATTCATCTGAATAATTTCATAAAATTGGATTTGAACTTCTCCTAAACTCTGATTTAGAGAAGTTGTCCGTCTCGTGCATTAGCGTAAATCTTTATGTTGGATTTGGAGATTGAAATTTTGTGGCGAGCCAGAATTTTATGTTTGATTTTGATAAAAAACTTTATGGCGAGTGGAATTCTAGAAGTTTTTTTTGTCTCATGGCTCATCACTGCAATCCATCCATCCTATAGTGTCCTACATAACGTGTGATTATGCAGAATGACGTAAAACGCTGTAAAATGTGGCAATATTTTGATGGCATTTAAAACGCCAGGAGCTCCATTACCAAGTGTATTACTAGTGTCCGTTAGTGAGAGATAATGAGTTATGTCTCTGTTGTTCCTGCTCTGGTTCCTTCTACCTACTATGTAGTTGTAGGACATTTCACTATCAACTTATCGATTGGTGGATCCCCCTGCCTGGATTCATTCTCCGATAAAAAGGTTCATTCTCTCTCATTTTTAAAATTATTAGACGACGGAACGTGACATAATTATCCAGGTTCATAATTCTGAACCGATACCATCCATAACCGCCTATACTGTGTACGCGACCTACATATCAGGTATATGACCTAAACCTCTTTTAAAATATATTGTGCCACCAATCTGTTCTTCCCTCTTTTGTTCTCTTCCCTATAGGTACGGGGAGTCGCTTTGTAACCTGTTACTGATCATATGTGTACGGGCTATTACAGGGGTTGGTTGCTAGGGAATATGCACGTGTGATGTTGTTAACTCACCATGTTTAGGTGTCATCATGACGTCATTGTTAGCCACGTAGTGCACGAGCTGTTAAGTCGTTAGTCGAGATATATTCCTTATCTCGTACTGGGTTCCCAGATATAACATATGTTTCATATGAGATCTGTTCACGTTCTTACTTCATCCTTGTTTATGTCTGAGATAGATTACATCGTCTGATATCTCTGAGAAGTCGCCTGATATGACCCTGGTCTCTCATTTGAGAATTCGTTCATTTCCTCTTCCGCGGAACAGTTTTTGTTTTGACTCCAGACAGAATCGAAATTTCTGACAAAAAACATTTTCTCGTATTTCTGACATCAGCAGAAATGAGGAAATGGGGAATTCCAGCTATATAAATCATCATTGCCATTTATTTCTTGACGTTCATATGCCACGAACATCCTTTCTCTGAAGAATAGAGGAGGTCCTCTTAAAGGATTGAAATGCTTGTACAATATGTGCATCCTCTGCGTGAGATGGAGGTCCACATCTTTATAGACATGACAGACACGTCAAAATAGTCCAGTAGTGGTAATGAACATGAATAGTCGCGTTATGTGCTGCCCCCTCCATCCAATCAACTCCATGCCGCTCTGTGGACATGAAATGTCATTTGAACGTCATCAACTTACCACTACCAGCCCTGATAATGACATCACTCCCACAATATAAGAAGCAATATGGACTCTCAGCAGCTTGACACACTCAAACGCTGTGAGATTTTGTAGCAAGCTCTCCTGTGGCAGGGAAATATGTGAAATATTTCAGCGTGTGAAGTGCTGTAGTCCCCGAACTTTATTTTATCTTCATACAGAGTTGCTGTAATGAAATATTACATAGACATTTGACACGCGCCTATCGCTTCCACTTAGTAGGGTACTTCCCGAATCCCGAGGGCGCAGCCCGAGTGACGTATCTGGTTTTGACCCGTAACCCGAGGGGCAAGGGTTCTGAACCCTGCAGTTTCAGTTCCATGTTTAACATGCCGTTCAGCAAGGATGTTTGCTGCACTATAGCCGGGCAAGGTATATCCTGTGCGCTTATATCCCCTTGTAAACAGCTGTAGTAAAGATTGTATAAACTGTAATTAGATGATCCAGATGTTCAGGGTTTGTTCACCGATTATTATATGTGATCATGAGCACAATGGTGTGCTTTATAGTCAGTGCGCGCGCAGGTGAAATAGAGTGCTGGCATTACCATGCTTTAGAATAGTGAGTTGATGACGTCACACTGACTGGCACTCTAGAAGGCACTTCGTACTATACTTCTACCATTGTTTAGACTTCAGATATCGGTCTATTTGTATTTCTATATTTATAGATCCTTCTATAAATACCATCTGTTTAGAATCATTGAGCTTCACGTTGTGCTATCCATATTTCAGATTTAATCTCTGAAATCACAATCAATCATCATTACTGGATCACACTCTGGCACTCTACTGGAACTAATGTCGACAGCGTGTATTAGCTTACCTAAAGGTCCATTTGACACCGCTTGAGTTGACCCTGAAATCGTCTTTACATTGGCCAATCAGGGCGCGAGTTGACCGTAAACTCGCGTGCTGATTGGCCGATGCCATGACGATATTAAGATCCTACGCCAAGCTGGCTAATGCCCGCCAAATTATGAATTAATCGTGAAATTAAACCAGACTGCTGGTGTACTGCTGCAATCTTGTAAATATAATCGTTCAAATTACATAAATATAACCGTAATTTAATTGACTTCCCAATTTGCGATGAAACAAGTCGTCAATGTAGTATTTATATTCGTTTTAATGCTGTGCTTGTTGGTGTGTGCGTATATCTTGTTTAAAATATAGCGAAATGATCGTCTACATATTATTGGAAATTTAAATTGAGGTGCATTTTGATTAAATTATTGATTTGTGCAGCGATTCGAGTTACGTATTCTCTCTAACCGTGCGTTAGGTCAGTTTATTGCATGCAGATTTTGGAAGGTTCTATAGAAATATATCTTTATTCTTTGTATTTTGTAATCCGTTTTGCCCATGAATTTAGCCGAAAACTGTGTAAACTTTCCCATATTTCAAACTTCACCAAACATTTTCGGAGGCAACTTGCTCAGTAAAGTTGGTATTTAGAATTAGTGAAAAACGAAACCAGCCGATTATATATTCCTTTTCTTCATTTATTACTGTCAATCGGAAGTCAGCTGGGAGTAGCGTCACTGATATGATTTTATATTGTCAATTATTGGCGTCAAACTGGGTATTTTTATACGCTGGAATTCTAATAATCCTCTACAGGGTGTATCCACAGAAATGGTTTGTGTCATATACGTTTAGAAAATGTCTCATTTGTTGAAAATATACGTTTGAAAATTAAATTATAAATCATGAAATATGAAGCATAAATATACTCCATTCTCTCCATTTGCCTAATGATATACACCCAATAATAATACGGCACTTCCAGTCTCACTGACTGACGTTTCACGTATAATTAACCCTATAATCTATGCGGATATAATATAGTAAAGTCTCTCTCGCGACTCTGGGTTTATTCAATTATCCAATTATACGAAACGTTGTTGTAGAAAGCTGTAGTCCTGCATATTTTATATGTTACATGTTATATATTTATATATCAAACTCCTCTTTTTCCTTTTCCTGTTACACATTCTCCCGATGCCAAGTTCAGCATTGATCTTTGAAATACATATCGGGCATGGTAAAATCGGTGGTTCAACGTCATCAATTTAGCACTTCGAGTTATGATAGCGGCGTAATTTCTCAGTTGGTTAGTTTTCTTGTATCCTTATCATAAATAAAGTTACAGATGATATGTGATATTAGTTTCCAATTCCTTCAGATATCCGCAGAAATCTGAACAATTGATAATATCACCAATTGTATTGTATTGTATTGTATTGTAGGTTCCCCAAACTCGGAAGTAAGGGGGACAGTACCCTTAAGGGCACTGCCAGCACTGGGGCCACGGGACACCACTTATAGCGACGGCAAGTTGCCACTGGTACCCACTGGGTGCTCTGGCTTTATTGGGAACAGCATTTCAGTGACATTGGCTTGGTGAACTTCACTGAGCAATGGGGTCCGGTGTTAGGCCAGACAAGCCGCCTTACTGCTGCACACTACAGTTTGAGTCAACTATATCTCTGTCCAAAGCACAGAAAAATAGATTTACTCTCTCTGTCCATTGCCATGGGTCGGTCAAAAAAGTCATAAAGGTAAGTGTAGTTTTGAAGGCGTGAGCTGGGTTGCCTTCGGTAACATAAGTGTATTTAAAAAGTGGTACGATTTCATTTTGAGTGGTGATTATCGAAATGTCAGGACCCTCCTGTTTCTCCTTCCATTATTTTCTTGAATCAGCTGGTATCGTCGTCTTTTATTATTATTACCTTGTGTAGGTGTGCTTCTACGTTTGTTAGTTTTGTGAGATAGTGTTCTGTTGGGGGAAAGGCTTCTTTTTTGTTATTTGTATTTCTTTCAAAAATATTGGTGTTGTTGAAAAATTTTATCATTTTGTTGATTAGATGAATACTTTGCAGATCGTCAATGCTATCAAATTGGTATTTGTTGAATATTTCTTTTCTTTTATTGCTGAAATAAGAGCATTTACACAGTATATGATGCGCTGTTTCTAGGCAGTTCTCTTCCCAGTTGTAGTCAACGTATTTCATTACTTCTGTACAGTATTCACAGTGTTCATTATAACTCTGTTTTGTTTTTGTCATGTGATAGTTTAGGTTGTTATGATTGGATAATCTGATAATATTTTAATTAAAGTTCTTATTTTCTCATAGTTTAGTGTTAAGATTTTGTTTGTCATTTTATTTGTCCTGTATTTATAAGCTTTAACTAAACCAGATGTAAGTATCTTAGCCTCACAGCTTATATCACTATATATAAATCTGTTTTCTATTGATCTATGGTAGTGTTTGTTAATGATATTAATAAATGTTGTGAATGGTGCTTTATTATATAGCGGATTTGATACTTGTTTTAGGGAACCTTTCTTAGCAAGGTAGTCAGCTATTTCATTTCCTTCATGACCTTCGTGGCCAGGTATCCAGTTGAGATTGACTGTGTTATTTCCTCCCAGCTCATTAAGTGAGTTATAACATTTTATTAATTCATTTTTTTGTATGTTTGTTCATTAGAGACTTAAGTACTGCTTGTGAATCTGAGTAGAATTCGATATTTAAATTACTTAAGTTTTTTGTTTCGTATGATTTCGCTAGCTTTCCATATGGCAATTGCTTCTGCTTGGTTAATGCTGGTGTGTGTTGGGAGTGGTTCTGCTACCTGTTTATTTCTTCTTCACTGAATGTTATACCGATTCCTGTGTTGCCTTTTTCATTTTTTGACCCATCTGTGAAGATTAGAAGGTTTGATTCACATTCTTTCACTTGTATACTGTCCCTGTTTTCAATGTTGATTTTGTATGTCACCAATAGCAACAATCAACATTCATATCAGCAACATTCATCAGCTCTTTGTATCATTTGGACCGTATTTTGTTCATCAGTAGTAAAAGATATATTTGGGTGCTTGGTTGCCGTAACATTATGTCTGCTGTCTTCTGCCAATTTGAACAAAATATCACCATTCATTTTAAATCATTTGTTCATGCGTAACAAGCCTAATAAACTTGGTTGTCCGCTGTTCTGCCAATTTGAACAAAATATCACCATTCATTTTGTTCATGAGTAACAATCCTTATACACTTGGTTGCAGAGAATATATATGATTTCCCTTGCACTGCTACTCTCATTGAAACAGTTACAGAACCGTCGAACATTGGTCCCTCCAAGCAGCTAAATCAACCTGCCATTCTGCCATGAAGACAGGCAAAGCAACTTACCGTTGTGTAACACACATGGTCATATCTACCCTCTAAGATGACGTCATCATCATATAACAACATGGTCCGTTAATGACGAAACCACCGTCCGTTTGCCAGCCACGAACCTGCATAGCTCCTAAATAGACATATGCTCATACCATATATACACCATTACATGTAACGAACAGTACCCAGAAAGTTACGTCAAGTATCCGTATATAAATACTCGTAAGGCTCGTTTAAGCATGACTTAAGTCCGCTCTTAACCCTCCTTAACCCTACTTCCTGTCTTTGACTCACGTTTCATAGATCCTAAGAGAGGCCGGACTCGAGTATATAGGTTACTGTTTCGTCATCAACTCACCGTTTTAAAGTCTAATAATGAGGTCATTCTCAAGCAGCTATATCTGCTTTCTATTCATGCGCGACGTATGCAGTGACTAGTGATTCAGATTTCAAAGCATTATACTGAAGCTGATTGTTCACGGATACAAAGGCCAAGGATATATAGGGATGTCATTGAACAGCAGCTGTAGACAATGATTTATTCGTTTCATCAGAATCGATCCTGTTTCCTTTGATCATATTGTTATCTCCGCTTATCGGAAAATGACATCATTTTCATGTTGCAAAGTGTTCCTCTACTGGCATTTGATCGCGTACTTTCACCAGCTGTAACTCGGATTTAAATAACATATATTATACTGGTATTCTACCTAAATATGCTCCCATGGCATGACATCATGGCGTACCATGGACCAGGCTGGTACGGTGGTTACCAGCCGACTTTACCCGCGTATTTACCACCACTCTTCCACCCGACTACTGGCAGCAGTGTTTACCCATGGAACAACCAATCAGTGTGCAGTTTATAGGTATACTCTGCGTTGATTGGTCAGACTTCAATATACTGTGGGTAAACTTATGATATATACCGTTGTCGTTACTATTATACGGACTATGCAACTCACCGGGGAGGCAGTTGAGAGTGACGTCATTATCATGGTTTAACGTGGTGAGTTGATGACGTCACACTACCAGCTCTAAGAATAATCAGAGCTCACTGTCATGCACCCCTATATCTCCTTCTCTGGTACAATGACTTCCCATACCGGAACCAAGACTTCCATTGCTGTTCCGGAACCACAAGCCTCTGGCCGCTGTGTAACACACCAAGAGGACTCCAAAGTAGATGCGACTTAGTGAGTTACTAACTGAGAATCTACGTCATTATCAGGGGATTAGAGTTGGGAGTTGTCAACGTCAGAACGGCTATTTTCAGGCTGTGACAGCTGCTTGCCAGACTCGTACTCCATATGCAACATGTATGACATAACCACATGCAGTAATATATTCCATCCCTGAATATATTGCATCATTTTGTAGCAGTAGCTCGGAGATCTCATAAAATATCTAGTTGGTTACATGTCATCTTGGATGGATATTGTTCTACTTTGTTACTTCCCGTGGATAGTATATCAATGTTGGTTATTACAAGACATCATTACTCTCAAGTCTTTACACCCTAGTGATTATTATTAAGGACTACTAAACCTACTCAAATTAGTCTACTCCTCTCCACAGACCACATGTCTCCTCCTTCATGATCATCTACAAAACTTATTGTTTTCAGGTTTTCATTTTGATTGTTGATCAGGGGATTTTGTTAATTTGCGTCTATGCTTTGGGTGTCTCCTTCATGACTTAAGTGTTGAGCTTTTTATCTATAACTCATGTATTATATTATTTTAAGGCGTTAGTGCCACTCCGGTTAGGAGTTCAAAACAAACAAAGTCACTTGTTGCAGGGGGTTTGGCATCTTTTGACGTCATTTCAGTGCCTGTTTTTTTGTAGAACTACTGAAAAAAGAACAACTCGCAGTTTCAGGTTGCGATTTCACCTCAGAAGATTTTTTATTTTTCAAATGCTTCAAAATTTAAAAATATCAAAACTGTTTTTATATCTCTGTTAAAATTAAATGTTTGATTAAGATATATTTTAAGTTTTAATTTTACGTCTGAAAAAATAATGTCTAAAATATAATGTTTTCATAAGTAGTTGTTTGATAAATTGAAAAAACAGAGTATTATCCTCACATTTTAACCTATATTCGAGGTTTGTATTGTACTGGAATGTCTCTATGTTAAACAATGTTAATATATTACCGTCGGTTAGAATTATCTGTACGACTCCTTTATCAATTATACTATCAACCTCATAACATATAGAGTTTATAATTTACTTGAATAAAACTATTATGTTGCCTCGGAAAAATAGGAAGTTTTGAGGCGTTACTTCGCCATTTTGAATCATCGAAATGACGCAGCTTTCTCCAGCTTACGCTATTTCTTGTGCGTCTCAATAAATTTCCAAAATGCCGCCTTGATAAATTTTCTTTCTATGTCCCACTTTTAAATTCGGTTTCGTAAGGGCTGTTATTATATTTTTCGGCATTGTTGATTCAGATAATACCTACAATATTTTGTACTATAGTAGTTTAAGGATTTGAAGATTTGCTAATCTTCGCATAGTGTCATGATTAAACTCGCCTTTTATCACACTCGTTTTAAGTCCATTTCTACATATTGGATGCCCTTTGATTTGCTTGCCCTCGGGCTCTCAAACCGCCATGGGGGACTTGCCAGCTCCCTGATTTTGTACTAGTTGTTTAGATGTCAATCTTCATAAAGTTTCAAGATGTCATAATTCCAAGACTCACTTTTTATCACACTCATAATAAACCCATTTCTTTATATTGGATGGCCTTTGAATTGTCAGTGATTCACTATCCCTACTCTGAACCTACCAGGAAGTAGGAACCTATTTAACCCAGGTTTAATAACGCAGAATTATATGAGATTTCATAACTTCGTTTATGCCTCATAAGGATGTTACAATTTATGCGTAATATAATACGGGAGTTGATTGATCTTCAGTGGGGGGGTTATCATTTCATATATTTTATGCGTACGTCTCATGCCCCTACTTAGTTTCTCTCTCGTTTCCTGCAATGAGGGGTTTCAAGGAAGGGTGGGTTGTTATCAAACCTTGAGAATCTGGCGATTTGACATTTCTGAACATCTTCCTATTTCAAGTTCGTACTTGAAGCATGAAAGTGAACACGTTGATTATGAGTCTGATTTAACCGGATGCTAAATTTCATTCAAGAATTTGTCAGAATAAAGTTTATCGCTCATTTAGGTCTTATTAGGTAAACTCATGCTTTTTTATTATTTTCATTTTCACTTTTCAGAATACGCGCGTATTGATACCTTCCAATATTTGATGTGTCGGTATTTAATTTGGTGCGTTCGAATTATTTCGCAATGAATGAGTCTGATACTTCTCCTAAGATCCATCCCCCGTTTAGTAGTAGTAGATACTAATCCTCTTCAGAATATCTCTCACTTTTGCTGTTAGATTCCTGAGCTGCCAACTGTTATCGCAGCTTACCCACTGTTCCTTTTGGTATTTAGCCAATCAGCGTGCGAGTTGAATGTAAGCTCGCGTGCTGATTGGTCAGTGTCACGACGATATCGGGATCCCATGGGTAAAGTTTACACTAATACGCCGTCAACTACTAAACTATATTCCGTCGTTATGATTGATATAATATCCAGGAGGGTGATAATATGAGGGTGATAATATGAGGAGGATAATAGGAGGAGGATAATATTCATCAGAGAAGAAGAGAATATACTTCTCACTCATTAAACCAGCTCATATTATCATGTCCGTTATCACCACCAAGTGATACCTATCACCATCACGACTGTGTTGAGAGGGCGAGGTTAGAGCGCTAAAACGAGCCTTATTTTCAGTGAAGTGCACGGGAAAGGTTGATATTATCAGAACTCTTTAAGCTGTGACTGTGTATCAATGCTGCTATCTCCAGTAGCCCATGTTCCTTGTGACTGTGCCCATGCAATATAAAGAGAGCCGTGTGCTCGCACCAGTTACGCAACCAAAGTTGATTTTTTTTTCGAACAATATCCAACACATATAACACCATCGTCCATCACAACCCTTTTTGGGGATGTAAGATAACTCCCAATTTTAATTTGTATAGAGAGTTCCCACTTCCCTTGCCAAAGGGGATGCAAGGGATGCTCTGCATCCCCTGAGAAAATAGTGCCACTCTTGATTATTATTGGTAAAATTGCTTACACTTTGCCCTTTGGCATGCATCCCTTAGGAAAACATCGTGGCTTTCAGACGCAATGTCGCCGTCCTGATAAACCACACCTTAATTGAGCTGCACATATTAAACCCCGTGAAGTGAAACGAATATCTGCCATCTCCTCCTCCACTCTAATGACATCTGTGGGCATTGATGATGCTGAACGTGGCATTAATTAATGATGCTAAACATGGCATCAGGGCATTGCATGATGACTGATGTTGAAGTGAAACGAATAACTATATCCTCCTCCATAGTGTAATGCATTATATGAATATACTGTCGATATACCGCCGGGATATTATTCAGTCCTTTTCACGAGCATCGAGTCATTAAACGCTGTGATAGGCATTCCAATGAGCCAGACGAGCCAAATTTACACCCATTAAGAAGAGAAATGGGAGGAGATTGAGGTATTTATAAGTTCTCAATCCTATCTTTATTACTCATCATTCTATGAAATTTGTATGCACTGACTTTCGCTTCATTCAGACCGCAATCTGCTTCATTGTTCAAGCTTAGAAGCTTTGAGTCTTCATGTAATTCATTGTGTCTTGTTGTGATTAGTGATTAGTTATTTAATTCAAGACATTGTCTGCGTATCATGGAGCTTTATGGTAGGAATATATATGTTAGCTTGTTAGGATTGTCGTAATGATCAGTAAATGTCACTGCAGACTCGGCGTATAGGCCGATTACTCCGCGGCTAATCGATTCCTATGAATTGGGAATCCTTTCAAGAGCCAGATAATGAAGTTGTCCCTGCGAATTTACATATTTCTTGTTCAAGTGTAATTGAAAATTCATACTTTAAATTCATACCATAGCAGCTTGCTACACCTGGTGTTACCCACAAAGTTTTCAAAGGGTCGTTTTCATGATAATTTTCAAGTTCTGTAGGTAGTCTGTGAACTGGAATTTAGACATCACACAATCCCTGAGTCACAGTGGTTGCATTTCATATGCCCGGTTTGTTGGAACCACTTCGGAAGGAAGCCATTTTCGAACCCCGTTTTTAATTAAAAATTGGGAAGTGCCGCTGCACCTGGACCATTGCAACTTATCCTATTGAACTTCCACCCTGGTGCTGGGTCACCGACCAATCAGAGCAGGGATGTTGGATCCTCGACCAATCAGAGCTCTGAGATACTGGGACCTGGACCAATCAGAGCTCAGAGATGCTGGGGCCTGGACCAATGGGAGCAGGGTTGCTGGGCCCTCAACCAATAGGAGCAGAGATGCCTGCCAACCGTCCAATGAGGAGCGATCATCGTTCTACAGAGAATATACAGCGTGCCTGTGTTCGGACTTGTGATTTCATTGCAAATGATATTAAAGGTCAATTAGCCAGAGTTCATATTACACTCATAATATAACTGAGTGTACATAAGATATCAGTTAGCGACAGCCAATCATCAGCCAGTGTTCCCGTCACGTGGCGCTGCCGTCCAATCAGAGGCCTCCATCCCTCCACAAGCATGTCACTTGAGGCACATCCCGCGGGTCATGGCCCAATCACAGAGCTCCTCTCACATCACGTGACACGCCCATTAGCCAATCCGAACGCCGCGTTACACACACTCGCTGCTCCAGGGTAAACATGTTATCCAATGTTTACTCTGCGGTCTGAAGTGAATAATATATTACATACCGGACACAGCCCCGACACATGACGTCATCAGGACTGTTTTACGAATAGAATTGATGACGTCATCACCGCGTATTGGCAGAGTGTGGGACGTGTAGTATTACACACCGGTGGAAGGGTGACACACACATTCACATTCTGTTTGTGTGTGCGAGGTGTTGTTGTTCTGTCGGGGAACACTGCTGATTAATTGAGCTCCGAACTTTAATTAATTGAGCTACGAACATTAATTAATTAATTGCGTATGCCTTCAGCTCGCGGTAGTATAATTACTGCTATAATTATTATTATATTTTATTAGTCAATCTGTAGTTCTTATATTATTAGAGTACTATAGTGGCGTCGCTTGGCTTGTTGTTTGTAGCATCTACTCCACACCGCCCTAACATAGCCGCTTCCAGGGCCCTGCTTTATATTCCCCATTGTAAGGCATGGTAACCACATCACCCTTATATTACCCGCCTACTCGTGATTATTTTATAATCAATACTGTCCGTTATCATCATTATATTCCCCATTATTACATGTTCTATTCCCTCTTTATTTTCATGGAAATAAAGTATTACAAGGTCATTGTCTACCTCTCCTAACGTAAACCAGCGGTAAACAAATAGCTGGTTGTATGATGACGTCATTGTCATAGCTCAAAGTGGTGTGTTGATGACGGAGAAATGACTATTTTATCTGACGGGGTTATTATATATATATTGAGTGTACGTATGTGTGTGTGTGTTAAACGATGTCCAGAGACCTCTTATTCTACTCTCAATCTCTCCACAGAAAGAGAGAGTACTTGAGTCGTTTTATATTTGTCAAAGGTTGTGTATATACTCAAATTGCCGAATTATATTGTATAGGTTTTGTTCATTTGATCCTTTCTCCTGCTACATTGTATGCGCATTAACTAATCATTAATCAGGGGGTAATTACTAATTAGATATATCTGGCGCAGTGATAACATCGCTTATTTGATACAGTCACGTATTCATATATCTTCTGCTTGTACTTAGTGTATACTCGCACAAGGCGCATTGTTTTAACTTTTGCTTGTAGGCTAGGCATATATTATCAATTCACCATTTTAAAAATGACGCGTGAATTTCAACCGTATATATTCGTTGTTTTGTCCTATATTTTGTTTGTAGTTTCTGAGTTTGTACAATATGCTGTAGAGTGTACAACTTGTTTTGCACACTAATGGGACTGTAAAATATAGATTGGTGTACACTTTACACTTTGTATAATTTATGTATTTGTGTACAGACGTATAGTGTACACTAATGAGATTCACTTTACATTATATTCGAACAGTGTACATTTGTGTACATCAATGAGTTTCATTGTGCACTGTATTGTGTATAGTGTGTATATAAGTGCACACTATACATTTATGAGATTCACTGTACACTACATTCGCGTCTACATACGTGTCCACGCCCTGTTTATATTGCACTTGTGAGGTACTCTATTAAATTTAAACACAGTCACTACTACATGATGAGATGATAACTGTAGAGATATGTTGCATCATCACTTTGTTTAGAGCGTGCATGTGTTGTATGTGGTTTTGCAGGTGCTCTTCTGATAGTTCAAGGGGCTCTTCTCATTTCAAGGGGCTTCTCATTTCAAGGGGCTTCTCATTTCAAGGGGCTCTTCTCATTTCAAGGTGAAAATGTCGATTTCTGCGTGGCTGGTTTATTCTTTGATTGATATTTGTGCGTTGGTGGTTTAATACAAGTTGCTATCAATCATTCTTCCAATCAGGAACATTTTTCCTCATAATTTTCAACTACTTCTCGCCTGATTATGTAACACGGCAATATTCATCATGTCATTGAAATTTCTGACGTCAAGCCTCCAACTTTCCATGCTGCTTTTTAAGGTTTTGGAACAACCCTTCCCTTGAAAGTTGAAACCTCTGTGTGCACATCATGGGTTCAAATAGATGCGCATATTATGTTGGACAGATAATAACGTCATTATCATAGCTTAGAATGGTAAATCAGTGACGTATACCCCCACTTTTCCTGTTTTTAACCACATATTACATCATGGAAGGGGAGTTTCCTTCTTTAAAACAGTATATATGTATGCTAGGTATAAACAAATGATCTCATTGTCTACAACCTCCCCCTCTCTTTTTGCTTTCCCCTTACTCCAGGATATGTGTATACTCTATTTCTGCCTGTATGCTCTAATATATGCTGCCCACTCGAGAAATGTCGTTGAGATGACGTCATTATCATGGTCCAATGTAGTAGGTTGATTACGTTGATACGCCCATTTTGCGCGTGGGGTTTAGCTGATTTTATACTCTTGTTTTTATGAATGTAATATACTCAAGCTGTATGTCCTCGATGTTTTAAGCTAGCCATATGGTTACTTTAGCTACCGTTGGATACTCTAGCTGTATTCTATAGCTAATTGTATGAAAGTTGCGGGTCCATAATACATTGACACTCGCTAATGCCTGATCGTAAATTGATTTAGACCCTTTGGGCTGCGGGTCAAAACAAGATACATCCCTCGGGTTGCGCCCTCGGAAGTATCTCAAAATGGACGCGATACGCGTGCTTCTATGTACTTTGTATCCTACTTTAGATATAGAAGTATTCTAGCACACTCTAGAGTCTAGCTACTGTGTATACTAGATAATACAGTAGTATTCTAGCGAGTGTGTGTATAATACATGATTACATGCCTCATTAGAGCATCATATTATACAGGACCTTCAACCAGCTGTCGCTCCTTTTCTTCACAATACATAATAGTAGTAGTAGTAGCAGTTGTAGTAGCAGTAGTAGCAGTAGTTGTAGTACTTAGCTGTACGCTCAGTTTTTGTAAGAAACTTATTGAAATCCTAGGCTAAAAGTTTCTTAATTTTTACGATTTTGAGCATAAGAATAGTAGAAGTAGCAGTAGTTGTAGGTAATTCTATTTTTTGCTCAATTAGTTCTACTACAGGTAGATTGTTGCTCCTTTTCTTAATTCTTATACATTTTAGTAGTAGCTGTAGCAATAGTTAGTTCTATAGGTTATACCTTATTGGTCTTTATTTAACCGTTTTAACCGGCCCCTTGGACAAAAAATTTTTCTGGAGGTTACCAGATCAAAGATTTTTTGCTCTAAAATGACCACTAAAACCCTTTTATACTTGATAAATTGCATCAAAAGACCCAAATTCCGGTCTGATATTATGATTTAGCATCGTTATCGGGTTATGTAATGAGGTTCCAGTAAATTTTACACTATATAAGCCAAGTCATAAAAGTTTTATTTGACCTAAATTAACTGGCCTTTAAGGGGGGGTTCAAATAGGCTTTGGGAAAACACGTTTCTTGAGACAACGGTTGACCCAAAAGGAGCATACCTTGACCCAACTTTTGGCCGGGTTTTTGAGGACAGGCGCCGCCATTAAGCCATGCCCAAATATGGGCACAAAATGGGCATATTTTTTCAAAAGCAACTGGTGGGCAGAAACATTCCTAAATCGATAGATAATGGTCCCCTGAGTTACCATAAAAAATTTGAAGTCGGTCTCAAAAAATGGCTGAGTTAGCCGAAAAACGTATGCCCATATACATGCGCGTCGCGCAAGCCAATTCTAGCAGCATCACAAAGGCAAAGATGGCTTTTGAATGAAACCAACTTTGACATAAATAGCGGTGATTATTCCTCTCAATTGGCATTCAGATAGGCCAGAAAACCTCTAAAAAACCACATCGCCATTTTCTCAGAATCAAAAATGATGCACTTGTATTTTTGCATATTCTAAATAGACTAAATTCCTCATACAAATGGCCAGATTCAAAATTTCTTCAAATTTTTTGCGCCAAAAGCGCCAAATTTTTGCCAAAGTTTGGCTTTTGGAACTGTCTCAAAAATTTGAAGGCCTTAACTCAAAATCCATTTGTATCTGAGGAATTTAGTCTAGTTTCACGTAAAAAGAATTATGCAAAAATATCAATCGTAGCCGAAGTTATAAGCGTTTGAGTAAAGTGCACTTTGGAAAAAACGCGAACTGAGAAAATGGCGAATTTGTGGTTTTTTAGAGGTTTTTTGGACCTCAAATCGATATTTTAGCAGCAATCAAGCCCAAACTTGCAGAGAATACATAATTCAACGCTACTTATCGAATTAAGTTGGTTTTATCAAAATATTGATATTTGCCCAAGTTGCTACCAGAATTGGCTTAGGCGACGCGTATGCCCATATATGGGGCATACGTTTTCCGGCCATAACTCAGCCATTTTTTGAGATATCGACTTCAAATTTTTTATGGTAACTCAGGGGACCATCAGTTCTTGTTGCACACCTCCTCCTCGCCCATCAAGTTTTTGAAAAATATGCCCATTTTGTTCTATTGCTTCCTCGCCACGGCGGCGCCAGTGGGTCTGGGGGTACCAAACCCGGCCAAAAGTTGGCCCACGGGGTATACCTTTGGCCTTCAACCGTTGTCTCAGAAACGTTTTCCTAAAAATTTGGCTTGAACCCCCCCTTAATTTGACCGGCCCCACTTTAACCGTCCCTTTTTTTAACCGGCCCTTTGGACAAAAATTTCAAAGTCGTTTTTGTCCTTAAGGGCCGGTTAAATAAAGGCCAATAAGGTATCTGATATAGTTGCTCTATTGTACTAGCATTTGTAATCAGCCACTCCGAGAAGCCTCCTTTGTGGAGCACCTCTACATATCTGGAGACATTGGTATAGCGTCTCGGGAGAGGGAAACACTACATGACGTCACCAACGCTCCTCTTCTGTCCATCTTAATGACATCACTCTCCCTTTCCTTGCTCGTATATTCCTTGCAGCCATGATCTGGTGCCTTCTCCTTATCTTCCAAACATACACTCCTAAAACATCACCAAAACACCACTTTAAACGTCATCAACGCCCCATCTTAACACATAATAATGACGTCATCTCATCCCTCCTGCCATATCATTATCTTCCGGACACGAAGTGAACCCTCCCTCGTCACTGATGCCCCACCTTAACCCATGATAATTACGTCATCTCATCCCTATACCTGCCATATCATTATCTTCCGGACACGAAGTAAACCCTCCCTCGTCACTGACGCCCCACTATAACCCATGATGATGACGTCATCTCACCCCCTCCTGCCATATATCTCTGCCAGAGACAGGGATCTGAGGCTGTTGGAGACATATCCCACACACACATATAACCACTTGCTACACGACTACTTGCTACACGACCACGTAATAGGCTCCTGTAGAAGTTGTGGCTTATGATGTTGGAGAGGTTGCGTATGTTCCAGAGAGCAGTGTAGTGGATGTGTATAGGGGGGTCTAAAGGTTTTAAACGTCTCACACACAGCCAAGTACCTCCAAATGGTCTTATTTGTGCAATAAAATATGTCCTATAATGTCCAATTATGTCCAATCTTGTCTGAAGTTACCCTGTTTTTAGGAATTTGAAAAAATTCGTTGTCCAAAAGTTCCCAAAATTGGACTAGCCACCCCCCCCCCATATGTGTATGTATGTAGGTTATTTCAATCTATGCTTGAAATAGCCTATTCATTTCGTGTTTCTGGACCTCCCGACCTCATAACCTATTGTATACGAGCTTTGAGATCTAAGGTAGTTTGCTCAGTTTTTGCTCAGGGTTGCATGATCCATAATATGTAACAGCGGGGAACGGACATTTCATCTCACGACACTTAATCTCAGGACACTTTATCTCGCTATATGTCAGTTCTACGTAAAGTATGTGATCTATTAGGGTTGGCGATGTTGGGTCGGTTTTTTAGGGGTTTGGGTTTCATTTAGGATTAATATTCAGTGTTTTCCTGTCCTAGTGATGAAATGTCCTGAAAAGAAATGTCGTGAGATTTGTCCCCTGATCTTATACAGTGGTCTAGAACTGATTTGTTTATGTAACCAATGAATATTGTGAATAAACAGGCGCATGGATATTATACGATTGATGGTTGCGTCATTGTCATACCATGGAATAGCGAGTTAATATAACGACACCCATATATCACCTCCTTATCCCTGCCACGATATCTAGTTTAAGAATCGAAATATGACGTCAGCTATCATATCTCCCTCTCCCAGGAATTCCATCGCACAGCTGATGATATATGAAAGAGCTACGTACTAATTCATTAGCAGATATCTGTTGTTGACAGTGCCCAGAGCTCTGATTATTGCCAGTAAATTAGGCATAGTTCGCAATCAATTTACCATACCATCTCTCGCATGCGAGAGCTAATTTAATTGGTAAAGAGGAAATTTGCGATTTTTCGCAGAATTTGTTTTTCTATGATTATGTCAGAAGAAAAGTTTACGTTTCTGAAAACCTTTATACAAGTCGTCTGTTTGAAAGTTTGAAGTGACTTTTGGCTCTCTGTTTTTGTTGTCTTCTTAACAACGCAGGCGTTATTTCAATACTTTATACAGTGAAAATTATTTGAAAGGAATTCACACCAAAAAAGAGAACTGTCATAAGTTCTTTTTGGGTGAATTTGTTGAAATATACGTTGATTTTTTGTGTCAAAGTTCACGACAACTGCCATTGTTTAAATTTGCAGAAAGCCTTTTCCACGTTAAAATAAGCAGTCTTTTCCACACTTCTCCTACACACTTATCTCCGAGCAATAGCTACCCGGAGGTCGTATATAAAAAATTACCGAAATTACCTGCTAATTTAAGATGCCTCACGCCAACCTTCCCTAATTTAAACTTATCACTGCCATTCCATCACGCACCAAACTTACTCCTTTTCACACCAACAACGCCCCATCTTAAACCCTGATAATGACGTCACTGTAGCCCGCATTCTGCTTTCAATTCCCTGATATATGTCATATCTCCTCATATAACCTCATCTAGCATTGGGGCTTCCCCTTTTATCACACTGGAACACACCGCACTGTATTATATTCTGTGTTGTAGGGGTTGCGATGACGTCATTATCATAGCAAAACGTGGTGGGGTTGACGCCACACCGCCTGTTTTAGCTTTACCTGCGCATTATTTTATCAGTCAATCTAACGCGCTGGTGATATGAGTTTCCCGCTCGGCCAATTGACGATGTCACGTCATCAATTTTCCACTTAACAACTTGATAATGACGTCATATTATATTAGCACCCTTCTCATCAGTGACACTAGTGCACTAGGAGGGCAGACCAATTCTCTTTCACTGTGAACCGAATTCGTTTAAATTAGGAAATTAGTATTATAGCCTTTTTTTTGAGTGATTAACAAGAGATGCGCAATCCTTTCTCGAAATATATTACTTCACTTCTTCTTTGGAAATTTTATAACCTTTTTTTCTTAAATTCGGGCAATTCCGAAAGAGAAATTTGCAATGCTTTCTTTACATTTCATTGTTCTTTGGAAATGATATAACCCTTTTAAAAAAAATCCGAATAAAAGAGATTTGCAATGCTTTTGTTATCCTTTTTTAAATACAGCTTTTTCGAAAGGAGATTTGCAGCTTTCTTTACATCTCACTTGTTCTTTGGAAATATTATGTCCCTTTTTTAAAAATTCCGAAAGATATTTGCAATGGTTTCTTTACATTTCACTTGTTCTTGGGAAATATGTCTTTTTAACTTCCCAAAGAGATGTATATTATGCACTCTCCTAGGAGCTAAAGCTTCGTTAAAAACCAGTTAATTGATCTGTCCACGTAATCTTACACACCGCATATATATTACATCCCTAGCATGGTAGTACCCTGATACATATCTTTAAAATATTATGCTGACACGAAATACTCCTTTCTGATACGTCATCAATTCACCATTTTAAACCCTGATAATGACGTCACTCTCAACCGCTCTCTCCCCCTCATATTACCACAGCCTCCTCGACTCAACCTGCACTACGAATCTAGTGTCAGCGTACCAGTGATAGATAGTGGTAGTATGACGTCATTATCATAGCTTAAAGTGGGTAGTTTTTGACGCTAATTGGGGTATATTTTTGACGCGCATACCACAGTACATGTTATATATCTCCCTTCATTAATACTTAATCACTCAGTACAGAGCTTGGGGTGTGTACTTGTGGTGTAGTTTTATGTGTGTGGCACTGCAAACACGACACATTCTTTAGACACGCTAATTCTAGACGCTAATTGGATTGTAGACTGCAGTGATTTGCCCCGGATTTCAGACTAATTGGTCACGCGCGTCACGTACTGTTGTAGACTCGTCAAATAGCCTGGAGCAAGTCTTGTTGGTTTTTCAAGGATTATTCATCATGTCCACCCATCATCCTAACGTGAACAGTGTGTACGGTTTATTTTAAGGTTCCGTCAATTTTCACATGCATTTTATGCATGCTTATGCACTTATATTAGATAGACCATCATTTCGATGCATATATAGTGCATATTGAACTCGGCTGCGCCTTGTACAGTATGCATTAATATGTTGTCCTATAGTTTCATACTTATTGAGTTGATTGCACCGAGTATGTTGGTCGCTTTTTCCAACTTTGCATAGAAGTTCCAGATGCCCCCTCTGAAATTTCCCCGGAAAAAGGGCGTGTACCACGGCACAGTACTGTCTGTAATCTTTTCAGAATATATACCGTCTGTCTGTAATTGGTTTTCTCTAATATATCAATTGTCTGTATTTTCCTGTGCAGACAACTTATCATACCCGCATAATATAACTGAGGTATATTATTTTTTGCTGAACACTAAGTAAGTTTACTGCGCATACCCTGCAAGGCTTGCCTAGGAGAGTAGGAGGGTTTTAATTCCTTCCACGCGTTCTGCATATTATAATCATGTGTTACTTTTGCGTTTAAAAAGGCTAAAAGTTAGCCGAGAATATTTTAGAAATATGGACACCTAAATCTGATGATTGGTATGGAATATAGCGCCAAGCATTTTTAGGATTATTGTAATGTCAATATATTATATATGCTACATCTGATTATATACATGAATTACTTGTCTTCACTAATTTTCACGAGGAAGCTCGATATGTGAGTAAAATTAGAGATCTTAGAGTTACTTCTAATTTCAGGGCTGCCAACATAATATATTGTCTGAATTTGGCTTAATTTCAAAATTTAAACCTAATTTTTAACCTATATATACGTGACAGGAAAGTGAACATTCGGTTTGTGTATGACGTAAACCAAAACGATTACCATTGAATTAACATCAATTCTGTCTAAAACCTGAAATTACATATTCTGCGGACTCCACACATTTTCCAGATATATAAACTGTGTGTGTGCGTGTGTGTGCGTGTGTTTGTGTGTGTTGCACGTGCAATATATGACTCTGAGTGACGTCATCAATTCACCACGTTATGCCCTGATAATGACGTCACATTCCATTTCTATATAGTTCGTGTACACCAGTATATAAATTAAGGGCAATTGTTCTGGCATGGTTTAGTTTGGGTACTAATTGCGTTATGTCTGTCTGGTAGACTCTGAGTGTTTTTAGCCGCATGGTTTTGGTATGTGCGTGCGAAATTCAGGGGTTTAATTTTATCTGATGTGCAGTCTAACACGAGAGCAAACTGTGTTTAGAGTCCTTTTTTCTTATCAAATTATCATTTCTTTCATCATAATACGTCACCTAAACCGTTGGACGGTTGGTCAAGTAACCCCCCGCTGGTTTGGATGTGATCAGCCCATTTTGTCTCTTTTCAGGTTCCGTTGTCACATCCAAACCCGCGGGGGGTTACTTGACCAACCGTCCAACGGTTTTGGTGACGATATCTTGACAGATGTATGTAGTTTGAACCCATGTTACTTGCCCAAAGGCAGTTTGGACCCACGTAACTTGCCCTCACGTAGTCCGAACCCACGTTACTAGCCCACACGCAAGTCTAACCCACATAACTCACCCTGACGAAGTCCAAAACTACGTTATTCTAACTTGGAATTACTAGAATTGATATATTTCTTAATTTCTACAAATCGTCCACGTGAACTCACGTGCTGAAATATAGCAACCAGATCTAATTTCACGTGCATTAGTCGTATTTGAACTCATTTCAACGTAACCAAGTCGAAAATCCCGTGTAAATATCAATTTCTTCAAATCCCCTAATTTCTACAAAACGTCTGTGTGTACTCACGTGCTAAATATGGCAACCAGATCTGATTTCATGTGCATTAGTCGTATTTAAACTCATTTCAACATAATCAAGTCGAAAATCCTGCGTAAATATCAATTTCTTCAAATCCCCTAATTTCTACAAAACGTCCGCGTGATCTCACGTGCTTCACTAGTCCATCGTATATTTCCCCGTTATTCGGACCCCCGTTATTCGGACCCCGGTTATTTGGAACCCCGTTATTCGGACCCCCCATTATTCGGACCCCCGTTATTCGGACCCCCATTATTCGGACCCCCGTTATTCGGACCCCCGTTATTCGGACCCCGATATTCGGACCCCCGTTATTCGGAACCCCGTTATTCGGACCCCGTTATTCGGACCCACATAATCCGATGAAAACTCTATGAGTTGGAGATGTAAAGTAGCGCAAAATAGCGTTCTATTACAAAATACGCTATTTTAGTGGTTTTACGCGATTTTGATGACGTCATCACAGCACACAAATAAGCTCAAACCAACTTCCCATATAGCCTATAAGACAATTCCGCCTTAGTACAACATACTTTGACCGGTCTCATCTCAAGATATGCTGCAGTTCGTGACATATCACTCGTTTAAGTTTTTCTCCTAAAATTTTGAAATTGATTTTTCACCGTACCTTAGAAAATCGCGTATATCTCGATGAAAATCGAGATAGCCCAATGATCCATATGATTTTCTGAAAGCTCTTTAAATTTCCAACTAACGATTTTTCAAAATTTTGAGCTATCGCCTTTCCTTCTTGGTGAAAAATGCGCTCAAAAATGGCCTATTTTCGCTAAAAAGCAATAAAATTTCGCTAAGTTGATGACGTCATAATGACGTGAAAATGACGTCACCAGAACTTCTCTTATAGCCTATAACACTTTCCTATCTTAGATCAACAAAACCTGACCTCGATCATGGCTCTACCATTTCCCGTTCTTGAGATCTCGGCTTTATAAATTGGGTCCCGAATTATCAGCTCTTATTATTATTATTATTATTATCACCACCAAAACCGTTGGACGGTTGGTCTAGTAACCCCCCGCTGGTTTGGATGTGATCAGCCCATTTTGTCTCTTTTCAGGTTCTGTTGTCACATCCAAACCCATGGGGGTTACTAGACCAACCGTCCAACGGTTTTGGTGGTGATATCTTCAAAGATGTATGTAGTTTGAACCCATGTTACTTGCCCAAAGGCAGTTTCGACCCACGTAACTTGCCCTCACGTAGTTCGAACCCACGTTACTAGCCCACACGCAAGTCTAACCCACATAATCACCCTGACGAAGTCCAAGCTAAGTTATTCTAACTTGAAATTACTAGAATTGATATATGTCTTAATTTCTACAAAACGTCCGTGTGTACTCACGTGCTTAAATATAGCAACCAGATCTAATTTCACGTGCATTAGTCGTATTTGAACTCATTTCAACGTAACCAAGTCGAAAATCCCGTGTAAATATCAATTTCTTCAAATCCCCTAATTTCTACAAAACGTCCGTGTGTACTCACGTGCTAAAATATGGCAACCAGATCTAATTTCATGTGCATTAGTCGTATTTAAACTCATTTCAACATAATCAAGTCGAAAATCCTGCGTAAATATCAATTTCTTCAAATCCCCTAATTTCTACAAAACGTCCGCGTGAACTCACGTGCTTCACTAGTCCATCGTATATTTCCCCGTTATTCGGACCCCCGTTATTCGGACCCCCGTTATTCGGACCCCCGTTACTCGGACCCCCGTTATTCGGACCCCCATTATTCGGACCCCCGTTATTCGGACCCCCGTTACTCGGACCCCCGTTATTCGGACCCCCGATATTCGGACCCCCGTTATTCGGACCCCCGTTATTCTGACCCACGTTATTCTGACCCACATAATCCGATGAAAACTCTATGAGTTGGAGATGTAAAAGTAGCACAAAATACGCTATTTTAGTGGTTTTGCGCGATTTTGATGACGTCATCACAGCACCCAAATAAGCTCAAACCAACTTCCCATATAGCCTATAAGACAATTCCGCCTTAGTACAACATACTTTGACCGGTCTCATCTCAAGATAAGCTGCAGTTCTTGACATATCACTCGTTTAAGTTTTTCTCCTAAAATTTTGAAATTGATTTTTCACCGTACCTTAGAAAATCGCGTATATCTCGATGAAAAATCGAGATAGCCCAATGATCCATATGATTTTCTGAAGCTCTTTAAATTTCCAACTAACGATTTTCAACCTTTTGAGCTATCTCCATTCCTTCTTGGTGAAAATGCGCATAAAGATGGCCTATTCTCGCTAAAAAGCAATAAAATTTCGCTAAGTTGATGACGTCATAGTGACGTGAAAATGACGTCACCAGAACTTCTCTTATAGCCTATAACATTTTCCCATCTTAGATAAACAAAACCTGACCTCGATCATGGCTCTACCATTTCCCGTTCTTGACATCTCGGCTTTCCAAATTTGCTCCCAATTATCATGATCTATCTTCTTATATATTATCACCACCAAAACCGTTGGACGGTTGGTCTAGTAACCCCTAAACCCCCCGCTGGTTTGGATGTGATCAGCCCATTTTGTCTCTTTTCAGGTTCCGTTGTCACATCCAAACCCGCGGGGGGTTACTAGACCAACCGTCCAACGGTTTTGGTGGTGATATCTTGACAGATGTATGTAGTTTGAACCCATGTTACTTGCCCAAAGCAGTTTAGACCCACGTAACTTGCCCTCAAGTAGTCCGAATCCTCGTTACTAGCCCACACGCAAGTCTAACCCACATAAATCACCCTGAGGAAGTCCAAAACTAAGTTATTCTAACTTGAAATTATTAGAATTGATACATGTCTTAATTTCTACAAAACGTCCGTGTGTACTCACGTGCTTAAATATAGCAACCAGATCTAATTTCACGTGCATTAGTCGTATTTGAACTCATGTCAACGTAACCAAGTCGAAAATCCCGTGTAAATATCAGTTTCTTCAAATCCCCTAATTTCTACAAAACGTCCGTGTGTACTCACGTGCTAAAATATGGCAACCAGATCTAATTTCATGTGCATTAGTCGTATTTAAACTCATTTCAACATAATCAAGTCGAAAATCCTGCGTAAATATCAATTTCTTCAAATCCCCTAATTTCTACAAAACGTCCGCGTGAACTCACGTGCTTCACTAGTCCATCGTATATTTCCCGTTATTCGGACCCCGTTATTCGGACCCCCGTTATTCGGACCCCGTTACTCGGACCCCCGTTATTCGGACCCCTGTTACTCGGACCCCGTTATTCGGACCCCGTTACTCGGACCCCCGTTATTCGGACCCCGTTATTCGGACCCCGTTATTCGGACCCCCGATATTTGGTGCCCCGTTATTCGGACCCCCGTTATTCTGACCCACATAATCCGATGAATACTCTATGAGTTGGAGATGTAAAAGTAGCGCAAAATAGCGTTCTATCACAAAAATACGCTATTTTAGTGCTTTTACGCGATTTTGATGACGTCATCACAGCACCCAAATAAGCTCAAACCAACTTTCCATATAGCCTATCACACAATTCCGCCTTAGTACAACATACTTTGACCGGTCTCATCTCAAGATAAGCTGCAGTTCTTGACATATCACTCGTTTAAGTTTTTCTCCTAAAATTTTGAAATTGATTTTTCACCGTACCTTAGAAAATCGCGTATATCTCGATGAAAAATCGAGATAGCCCAATGATCCGTATGATTTTCTGAAAGCTCTTTAAATTTGCTAAAAATCATCCTGAAAATCAGACAGCCTCTTTCCTTCTTGGTGAAAAATGCGCTCGAAAATAGCCTATTTTCGCTAAAAAAGCAAGAAATTTCGCTAAGTTGATGACGTCATAGTGACGTAAAAATGCCGTCACCAGAACTTCTCTTATAGCCTATAACATTTTCCCATCTTAGATCAACAAAACCTGACCTCGATCATGGCTCTACCATTTCCCGTTCTTGACATCTCATCGTTTTAAACTTGCTCCCAATTATCATGATATATATTATATATTATATCTATCACCCTGTGACACTCAAATCTCTAACTTATACCCCTGGCCAGTTTTCTTTTTACCGCGGGGGGTTACCGCCCTGGCCAGGGCGGGAATTATATCACCCTGTGACACTCAAATCTCTAACTTATACCCCTGGCCAGTCTTTTTTATTACCGCGGGGGGTTACCGCCCTGGCCAGGGCGGGAATTATTATTATTATTATTATACTAGAAAAGCCCGTTGGGCCTGCTAGATAATACAGAACCAAATAATAAGCTCAGAATTAGTTTATGAAGGAGCAAAATTTAACATTATTCGTGGGTTAATTTTAGTAATGCTGGAGCGGGCAAGTTTTGATTATTATGATTTGCTCTTGATGAAGTTAAATCTGAAAATTAAAACCTAGTATCGTACTCATACTGAACGTTGAATTAAGCATTGATTCACGCCAAGAGCAGTCCTCCAAAATCGCAATGTGCTATGCCCAAATTCGATTGAATTTGATTTTGCTTTTGGTCAATCGTAAATTGCTCTAAATTCACATTTTTCCGTTATCATAAACTCAGCATTGATTTAAATCGACCGACGTCTGCCACAGCTTTATGAAGAGATGCTATCGGAAATAGCCTCCACGATGCTAGCCATACCCGTCCTCTACCTTCAGATCTTGAATTTCAAATGAAAAACAGTAAACACACCGTTCTTTCAAACGCTACAATGCAGCAGTCAACAACGTATCAGAAAGCACTCGCATAGAACTGATCGTAATCTGCACGTGCAGAATACCTGTATCCATAGCAACGGAGCGACTTAGCCCGGTTCAGCCTTCGTTTCTCTTGATATTTTCTTGGCAAGCTCAAATTTAATTGTGTACGGAAGCACAAACAAACATTATTCACGTGCCCTTACGAAATTATAATTAAAGATATTATTAATACTAGTCGGTTCCCGTCCTACGGACGGCGAATGATGGCAGCCGCATGAGCTAACGGCCACATGTCCCTTTGACAGTGATTTGACCGTGCTAGTTTGGAGGGGAAATTCGTAACTTTAATTTCTGCGAAAAAAGCTTCCCACGCCCCCAATGGTAACCCAATATTGCCGACAATATTCTCAAAACCTTTACTCATCATAAGCAACTCTATGGCGGAAGAATTTTGAAAAAATTCGAATTTTAATTTTTCGCGGAAAAAAGGGCGTGGCCTCCCACGCCCCTCAGGGCGACCCAATCATGCGGACAAAATTCTCAAAAGCTTAACTGATCATAGGCAACTTGATGGCGAAGGAATTTCGAAAAAATTCGAAACTTTAATTTTTACGAAAAAAAGGGCGTGGCCTCCCACGCCCCTCAGGGTGACCCAATAATTCGGACAAAATTCTCAAAATTTTAATTCATCATAAGCAACTCGATGGCGAAGGAATTTCGAAAAAATTCGAAAGTTTAATTTTGACGGAAAAAGGGCGTGGCCCCTCACGCCCCTCGGGGCGATCCAATATTGCGGGAAAAATCCTCAAAATTTTTATTCATTATAAGCAACACAATGGCGAAAGAATTTTTAAAAAATTCGCACTTTTAATTTTTGCGAAAAAAGGGCGTGGCCTCCCACGCCCCTCAGGGTGACCCAATAATTCGGACAAAATCCTCAAAATTTTTATTCATCATAAGGAACTCGATGGCGAAAGAATTTTGAAAAAAATCGAAACTTTAATTTTGACGAAAAAAAGGGCGTGGCCCCCCACTCCCCTCAGGGCGACCCAATCATGCGGACAAAATTCTCAAAAGCTTAACTGATCATAGGCAACTTGATGGCGAAGGAATTTCGAAAAAATTCGAAACTTTAATTTTTACGAAAAAAAGGGCGTGGCCTCCCACGCCCCTCAGGGTGACCCAATAATTCGGACAAAATTCTCAAAATTTTAATTCATCATAAGCAACTCGGTGGCGAAGGAATTTCGAAAAAATTCGAAAGTTTAATTTTGACGGAAAAAAGGGCGTGGCCCCTCACGCCCCTCGGGGCGATCCAATATTGCGGGAAAAAATCCTCAAAATTTTTATTCATTATAAGCAACACAATGGCGAAAGAATTTTTTAAAAATTCGCACTTTTAATTTTTGCGAAAAAAGGGCGTGGCCTCCCACGCCCCTCAGGGTGACCCAATAATTCGGACAAAATCCTCAAAATTTTTATTCATCATAAGGAACTCGATGGCGAAGGAATTTTGAAAAAAATCGAAACTTTAATTTTGACGAAAAAAAGGGCGTGGCCCCCCACTCCCCTCAGGGTGGCCACAAAAAAAATTCTATATTTTTCTGATTTATTATAACTTTCTTATAACACGATTAAAAAATAATTTTGATGCTAACTTGAAAACGAATCGCCACATATATATATATATATTAACAACACGCATTATATATAGTAAGAGTAAGATTATACACCCTGTGACACTGAAATGTCTAACTTATACCCCTGGCCAGTTTTTTTTTTATTCCGCGGGGGGTTACCTCCCTGGCCAGGGAGGGAATCATTTTCATCATCTCATTTAATTAAGTTTTCATTTCTCATCATTGTTATTCTGAGTGTTGTTTTGATGGTTGGGAAGCTTCCAGAGAACGCCGTGTTAAATTTAGTCCTTCCTCTTTTTTACACATCGAGGTCTGATGAAAAATAGTCAATATGACGTCATCAACTTGTCACTATAAACAATAATAATGACGCCATTTTAACTGCCAACCAATGAAACGCCGCATCCTAGACCTCACCAAAATGTGCGTTTTACACCCGCTCGTCATTGCTCTACCAATGGAATATTTGCATATTTTTCCCGTCATTTTCCACACCGAAATAGAATATTTAGTTTTGTTTGCCTTGAGTCATCGTCAGTTTATAACTTTTTTAATCTTGGTCCAAATTGGTTCAATCATCGTCATCGTTAGTTTATAACTTTCTTTCATCTTGGTCCAAATTGGTTCAATCATGGCATATTTTTGATCGCCTCTTTTCGTATATGTGGATAGAATTTTATTAGGGTTAAAAGCTCAACCACAAATAACTTATTTGGTCATAGATTTAGGTTTCTGGGACCATTCAAGTCGTCTCTGTGTTTTTTAATTTCTATAAAAGGTATAATTATGAATTCATTGTTCTCAGAAAAAATTCATTGTTCTCAAAAAAATTCATGCATTCATTTATGTTATATAAAAGTTTAGTTCAATCCTACACTCAACTTATAATCGCCCATTTTTTTGTTGCTTGAACAACCACTTCCTCGGGGGAAGTAGAAGTTACGATATTCTGCGCTAAAATTCTCATAAAATATCTGAACCTGTTATTGTCTCGTGCAACTCAATCACTCGAAACATAATATTCGTCCTGCATTTTTATCAAAAATATTCGTAACATTTTATCGCCGTGCGTTTCTGATTCCATATATATGCCGACATTTGATACTCAATAAAGTTTAATAATGTTATCATGTTTTGCGAATGTTTCGATAAATTTTAAACACCCAGTAAAATCCGCACGCATGATTTAGTCTTTATCAGGGTATGTTTTGTCTGATGGGAACCGAGCCTTGGTTTTTTCTGTTTTTCTGTTTTTGTTGAGTTTTTTTCTGTTTTTGGTTTGGGCCACATGTTCCAGTTTTCCGTTCAACCATAGAGCGCTGTGCGCACGTGTTGTAAAGGCGCACACCGCCACACTGTGTATAATGGCTATAAACAAATCTAGGCCTGCACTCACTTAGCCGACACTACTTACACCCAAATTTACAGTTTACACACAAAAAACAAACAAACAGAGAGGCATGAGACGAACAAAGAAACACACAAACAAACGAACAAACAACACACACTCATACACGTATACACATACACTCATACACAAACAAACACACACAAACAAACAAACAAACAAACAGAGAGGCAAGAGACGAATGCTCCCCAGGAACAGGTGTACCCACATATTTCCCTAAACCCATGAGTACAATCATACCAACTAATGATGTTTTCAGTCAGTGTTTACAGGCGGATCTGTGCGTGTTTACTCTTAGTTTCGTGGTTCAATCACGCACGTATTTTTTGTTCCATGGTTCAGTCACGGACGGTTTTTTAAATTATATGTTTGTTGGTATTTTTATCTACAAACTACAGTACAGAAGTGCTGAAGTCTGTTCACCAAGTCTTTATAGTTAGTAAACAAAAAAATAATAAAAAGAGTAATTTAAAATCATGCTCATATCATGCTCATATCATGCTCATATCATGCTCATAGATTTATGCAAGTGTATATATCGAGGTACTCGCCAGATATAGGTTCAGCGTTACCGGATTTTGGTTACTCGACACACTCAATGTCAATTTGTCTCGGTGCTCAAAAAGTTTTGTAGCTTTTTAAGTCCGATCCTGACCCATTACGCATGTTTGTCGTATGAAAAGACAGATTGATATACAAACTCACTAGTTTATATATTACAGAAATTTGAGTAATATGACTCAAATATACACGCCGTTTCGAGTCATCATGTGACACAACTTGACACGAGTACTCAAAAATAAAGTATATTCGTGTAATTTGACTGTTTTAGGAGATCTCCGTTTATAATTTTACTGTCCGAGCGTTTAATTTCCAGCATTTTGAATATCTGTCATGCGGTGGAATTTCTAACCTCTTTGTTCGTTCTTTTTGTACATTTTTTGTATGTCTGAATAGTGAATATATGCCAATAAGTAAATGAAAATATGCCAATAAATACGATGTCCAATAAAGCTAAATTTGTTTATTTCATTAACATAAACATCTTAGATCATGAGCCTACTACACATCAGAATATAATATTATTTTTATGTTTTGTGGATCAGGTGACTTGTCTGATGTATTGAGGAATGCTAGACCCAAGGAGGTATTGAGGAATGCTTGACCCAATGAGGTATATTATGAGGTATTCTAATTCAGGAATTAGAACTTTAGGAGCCTGTCAGTCAGGACATCATCTTAAATCTCATTCAATCTTCCCAATTATAAACCGCCTATTTGTCTGCTTTCAGTAATGAGTAAACATGAAGTTATCATTTGTGCCCCAGTTTGTGTTACCAAGTCGTTTGTCACACGTATTATATCCATACCTCTGCGAAGAACAATACGTGGCGGTTACACTTCATCAACGAATCACTTTGCGCTATGATGACGTCATCAACATACCTCCTTGAACTATGATGATGACGTCATCATCAGCTGCCAAACAGAGATAACGTGCCCCATCGTGTGTTATAATATTATCATAGTTATAGGGCTCCTAAAACGCCACACTCAAGAAATATGCGTTCAAAATGGCGTCATTATCATAGCGCAATGTGGTATGTTGATGACGTATTGAACCGCCTATTCCTCACTCATGCCAGGGTCTACATTCTCTTTATTCCGTGTAACCGACAATGACATTCCCGTATTATGCTGCTTTGTTTATGTAGAACACTTTTGTTTGATGTTGATCGCATACCGTGGGAGATTTCAAGTGGGCTTTCTATTCCTTGTATTTTACTTGTATTCCTTGTATTTTAATTGTATTCTAGTGTACAAAACCATGTACAAAGTTGCAGTGATCCGACGGACTCATGTCTCTGTTATCTTTAAAAAACACTTCGTTATTGCTGCTAATAGAGAATGTACACGATAAAACAAAGTACTGTGTATAAAATCAGTGCACATTGTATTAGATAAACAAGTTATTTTGTGATATTCTCCAATCTCAGCTACCTAGATTTCCTTAATATTGTTTAAATAGCGCAGTGTTTAAGAGCAAATTATATTTAATCTACTGTCTGTTCATGTTCCTTATCCACACACAATGTACAGTGTGTATTGTGTACACTGAACACAATGTATAAAGTGTATCGTGTACTCAATGTACACACAATTCAAACAGCTCTCTCTCTCTCTTTGTCCCATGATTTGTCACGCCCCATTCTATACACAAGAACAGGTGTCAGTGTACACTGTATATCATTAACATATCATACGCTCTCTCACACACTATCTAGCACTTACTCGCTATCTCAATTAGGCGCGCACCACCACATCGCCCCTAATCATGACGTCATTATCATGGCTTAACATGGTGCGTTGATGACGTCACACCGCCTATTCTCCGCGCGCGCGCGACCATTAGCACACTACAGAGCTTCACTTCATGTACTGTAGTTCACTGTGTGTGGTAGTTCATAGTTCGCTCTCTCTGTCGGGGACCTGCCGTTCATGGTAAGTGCTGTCACGTTCTGGGTAAGTGCTGTCACGCCAAGGAATGATTGCTATTTTACAGAGGTCACGCACTCTCTCGAGTACTCCGGGCGCGGAAATAGGCGCTTCAATAGGTCACAACTTACCACGTTATTCTATGATAATTACGTCATCTTAACCGCCTATATTTCTCATACGAGTTCGAGTAGTGATAGGCGGTTGAGATTGAAGGCATTATCACAGTGGTGATTCGTCTATCTACCAAGTTGAACTGCCTCCTCTATTCGTAGGCCAGATTGAGCTTAGCTCCCCGTTTATAAATGCTACACATTATATGGTTTCATAGCAGCTGTACATAGTACACGGCTAATTATCCTTAATAAGGGCATAATATATCTCAAGATTGACAGCGTTTCAGCCGCAAAACTCAGTATATAAATGACACACAATAATATGTCAGTGTCAAAAGTATATTAGAAGTTTTACGTGGTTTAAACGAGTGCGGCAGCGTTTGTACAACTTTTTATTGCTTGTGGACCGCTTTTATCCGACGATACCCACTGATTTCCTCTGAGATTTTTCTGAGTTCTAGCGAGAATTTTTGGTGTGTATGTGCAGTAAAAGGCTTAGTTTTGTATGTGCGGTCATTATCATTTATCAGTCCCTGGGCTAATTGTTCATCAATTCTTCTCAATTTGTATACTGTTACAAATTTACGATTTTTCGTGAAATTACAACTGGTTTCGGATATCAGTATATTGAGTTAAATATGATTTTACGCATCGCAAATTTGCTGTATACTTTGTCTTTGGGTCCGTCCTTTTGCTCTGATAACTTTTGCCGAATACATTCGTATCAGTAATTGTTGTAATCTTATTGATTTTGCAAATCATTGATTGTCGAAAAATCATATTTGCAAAATGAATTTACGATTATTATATGTGATATGCTATTTTTTGACACTTTTTATCGTATTTCCGTTGCATATTTGCTGAATATATTTGACCGGGTCCTCCCACTTCTGATTATATTTGACCGGGTCCTCCCACTTCTGAATATATATTTGACCGGGTCCTCCCACTTCTGAATATATTTGACCGGGTCCTCCCACTTCTGAATATATTTGACCGGGTCCTCCCACTTCTGAATATATCTGACCGGGTCCTCCCACTTCTGAATATATATTTGACCGGGTCCTCCCACTTCTGAATATATTTGACCGGGTCCTCCCACTTCTGAATACATTTGACCGGGTCCTCCCACTTCTGAATATATTTGACCGGGTCCTCCCACTTCTGAACATATTTGACCGGGTCCTCCCACTTCTGAATATTTATTTGACCGGGTCCTCCCACTTCTGAATTCATTTGACCTGGTCCTCCCACTTCTGAATATATTTGACCGGGTCCTCCCACTTCTGAATATTTTTGACCGGGTCCTCCCACTTCTGAATACATTTGACCGGGTCCTCCCACTTCTGAATATATTTGACCGGGTCCTCCCACTTCTGAACATATTTGACCGGGTCCTCCCACTTCTGAATATTTATTTGACCGGGTCCTCCCACTTCTGAATTCATTTGACCTGGTCCTCCCACTTCTGAATATATTTGACCGGGTCCTCCCACTTCTGAATATATTTGACCGGGTCCTCCCACTTCTGAATATATTTGACCGGGTCCTCCCACTCCTGAATATATTTGACCGGGTCCTCCCACGCAGCTCTCATGTTATCCTAATGATAAGCCCCCCTCCCTCCGGTCAGAACAGCCCTACAATCAGATAGCTTTATGGAACTCTTCTACTACTGTATTTCCGCCCCCAAAGAAGACGAACGACGAACCCGAGTAAGTTGATATGTGCATTGTACATTGTATAATGTACAATGTACAATGTACAATGTACAATGTATATTAATATTGTGACCTCATCATGATATCATATGACGTCCCGAGTAAGTACAATGTACGCGATGATGAAGCTGGAGTGTGTGTGGATTTTTCGCTTAACAATTATTTTGGATTATTTGCTACTTCATCTCTCTTTCCTCGGGTTACATTTCACTCAAACCCGTTAGTTTTTCTGGATTTTAGCATAACCTACTACGCACTTTGGGGCTTTACCCACATATTTGCCCTATAAATGCTCGCTGGTGTGTTGTTTGAGAGTTGGCATGCCCTCAGAACTACATCCCCGCCGAGCTCCTCATCAACTACGACGAGCACCCTCCTGTGCCCCCACAACACGAGGATGAGGACGAGGAGGATGAGGACCAGCTCGAGTATGACGAGGAGAAGGTGCCGCCCTCCTACTCCGACCTGAACGACTCTCTCCACGAGGTGGAGAAGGTGGGAGGGTTGGAGGAGCCGGACGGGCATCTCAGTCCGGTGGAGGAGGACGCAGGACAGGAGGAGGCGGTGCCGGACGTTGCAGAACCAGAGGTAGTTACAGGACGGGAATAAGTAATAACCGGGTTTATGTCAGGCGTAAGGGTGTGTAGACAGGAATAGGCAGGTTAGGGCAGGGTGTAGTTATGCCACAAACAGGAACAGGGCACTTTTTTCCTGTGGAGGAGGACGCGGTGCCGGACGTTGCAGAGCCAGAGGTAGTTACTAAGGGCAGGAATAAGGTTCTATGTCACATACAGGAATAAGGGTGCTTCGCATGTTTCATAAACAGGTCAAGGAGCTAGATGCAGTTACTATTGAGGACAGGAATAAGGGTGCTTTTTATGTGTCATAATTAAGTGAGGACAGGGCTGATGCGCGGCCCTGGGCTGACCCTGGTCTTGTACCAGTCTAGACTAGCAAGTCTAAGGTAGTTTACCAGGTTTACAAGGTTTTTACATGTGACGTTTACTTGGCGCCTGTAATTACTATGCATCTGATATGTGAAGCATCAAAATGTCTTGATCATCTGAGATGTTTCACTGAATATGATGCGAATATGCTGTTTATATGTCTTCTTGTTGCCCTTGTCATGCAATGTTTGAAGTCAGTTTATCGATCAACGATCTGTCTTCGTCTGATTAAACGATTGATTACACTGATTTATCAATGCTAGTGATTCGAATTTCTTCTATCGGATCTTCAATGTGATTCATGTTTCTTTTCAATACTATAGTTGAATAGTTCTGATAGATCTTTGTCTGCTGCTCTTTGTGGCTTGTGCAACCTTCCTAGCAAACTTAAACCCCAAATAGCAGAAGAAAATGTGAGATGTAGAACTTAAAATCAGATATAATCCATTGTTTTTTGCATGATTTGCTGCTTTTAAGGTTTAAATCCTGTGAAATAGCATGAATCCAATTTTTCGAAATTTATTTTCAAAATGTACATTGTACTGATAGTACCAAGAACTGAAAAAACTGAAAAATTATTCATGAAATTGCATGGCGCTTCGAAACATGAAAAGTGTGATATGAAAATTCACGGGAGCTTCATAACATGACATTGAATGCATTATATCTGAAGTACGCGGCATAGCAGAAATGTTCGTGACCTTTGCTACAAAAGTTCGCGTATTTGAATAGTGCCGGCTTGATAACATGACCCAAAACTTTAAACTGACATGGGGCAGGAACTAAAGCAATTGAAACTTCCAGTTCATGTATTGTGAAGACGACACTCCGTGAACTGAGTGTATCGAGTCAATATTGTTGCTCAGTCACTGCACTAGATCAGTTTTCAGAGTTTTAGATCAAGTGACCAAGCCGGCACTATTCAATTACGCCGAATTTAATCGTGTTCACACCCAGGCTACCTCGCATGACTGTGCCTTCTTCCTCTTTATATAAACCGACTAAAATACCTTAATTCCGGCAGCTGGATGCGAATTTGTTAAAACGGCACAATTCCCGAAAATTCAAAACACCCTCCTTCAAATGGAAGAAAAAGACTAAGAAAAAAGAGCCTGTTCCGGAGGAACCGGCGGCAGTGACCCCCTCTGCTCCGGAGATATCCGTATCAGACATCCCGGCCCCAGATGTGGAGGAAGAATTAGATGAAAAGGTACGGGATGAAGTGGCGATGTCTGAGCAGGCATGGATCCTGGGATTGGAGGCACTAATAAACGACCGGTTACCATTTTTCAATAAATCCGGTTACGGTTAGGGTTTTCTTGGAGGCATAACTCCTGAGCTCGATCCATGCCTGTGCCTGAGCTGAGTATGCCGGAGTATGACGGTTTTAAAGAATACTTTGTTCATTAAACATGAAGTCTTGTATGAAAAGCCAAGCTTGCTATATACGAAAATACGGACGACCAAGGTCAACTAAATTTTTACGCAAATCCTTTTTGCAGCACAATCCTGCACAATATTCGTCAGAAAATACGGCTTATAATAGAATTAGCTGCAGCCAACTAAGCTCCTGCTTCACAGGTGCACAGCCACTAAAGCCTAAGTTCCGCGTTATATTCCCTGGTTATACTGCTCACCTGCTATACCCGGCAGACCTGTTAACAAACGGCCCTGGTTTTGAGAGAAATCTGCTTGAATCCCTATATGTAATCATGATGAAGGCTGCCTTAGACGAACTCGGGACTCACTAACGATATATTTTTATTAACGGCTATTTTATAGTTTTAAAAGTCTGCGAAATATAATAAAACTCAAATATACTGCATAACATTGATCGTCTAAATATATCCCCGAGTTGGCAAAGATATTTCTCATACGAAACACAACTTTATCAAAAACAAACTGAGATTCGAAACACATGAAAACCCCGCGTTACGATCTCATGCTGACCGGACAAAGCATAATCGCGCTCCGGATAAAATCGAAATGTCAAAGACTACTTAATGTACTTATAATGAAATCCTTTCATCGTTTAATGGGCGATGAGAGGTTCACAGGACACGTGATGGCTCTCACGTGATGGAAACAAAGCCAGCAGCAACGGGATTATATATTGAGCAAAAATGTCCGCAAATCCGTAATCTGTTGTTCGCATACAAAAATATGTATGTTTTCGGACCGACCACTTTATAATATATATAGAGCAGCTTACAGCACAGCACTACGATTATAAATCCACTTTTGCACTCTCTGTTTTCTTGATTTTACTCGATATTTTTGAACAAATTAATATATAAGAATTATATCGGTACATAATATACTATCAAAACATCCGTTACTTTCACGAGTTAGATCACACATCTCTCCTATATCGACTCAGCTGTAATAATAAACTCATGATAACATAGAAATACTGTAATATCTGAACTCGGTCGGATGTCTGATGATGTATTGATTTGATTAAATCAGTCTCAGTAGCATATATACGCTTTTCACGGCTACACATGGAATAAAATTCAGTTTGTTCGATTCCATACTTGACCTGCGAAGCGGCAGCTTTATTGTCGCTACTTTGTTGTTTTCAGACTTTTGGAAGGCAATTAATTATGACTCGGAACTCAAGCTAAGAGTCTACTTAATCAATATAATTCATGACTCGTCACTCAACCTATGAGTCCAATATCTGCTTCTCTTGAGTCGACAAATTTTATATCCTTCGACAAATCAAACCCTGGAAGTGCTTTTTTTCTATTCCAGATCTAATCAAAATTGTGTGATTTTTCTGTGTGCTTATCTACAAGATTTTCTGTGTGAGCCAAAGCAATGAAGTGTGGTGGGAGTGGGGTAATTAATGTGTGAAGCACGAATACAGCTGATGTGCTGTTTCGGGGGTTTTTCGGGGTTTATTCGTACAACGCTGGGGTTTTATCCGGGGTCTTTGGGGTTCTATTGATAATTAATTAAAGCAATTAATATTTTTAATCTCAGAAGGTCACGTTTCACGTTATTTTAAAAGAATTCCAAATATGTATCCTTGTATCACAGTCACTCGGCTGAGATTAAGTGTAGTATTCGTTCCCTGTGGCATGCACGTCGCTTGTCGTGAATAACTGGAAAACTGTCGTAATCAAGTAATTAATCAACAGCTCGCCGAGATATCGTCTGATATATAGATTTTAAGTAATGTGATAATTTTATCCAGATTTCATTGGATGGTCTTAACGAAAAGCTGGAGGAAAAAGAAGCCGAAGTCACAATCACGGTAAGTAGGAAACGAAACGTTTTCATCCCTATTTTAAATTTTGATGACGTCATCATCATTTTTCGTATATAAATTCTCAGTGAACGTGATTTTCTCACTCTTAGCCGTTTTGATGATTGATCTTTTGATGAATCTTCAAATATTTAATTTAGGAAAGTAATTTTCTCCGTTGGTTCCCAGCAAACTACTCCACACTATATTTCGTCCAATTAACGCAGGCGGAACAGAAGGATTCAGACATAGACCGGCTGCAGAAGGACGCTGTTTTCTACCAGGAGCGACTGAAGGAAGCTGAGGAGCTGCTCGCCCGGTACAAAACAGACAATGTCATGCTGCATCAGCGCGTGGAAATGGCGGAGAGGGATAGGAGTGCGCTGCAGCATGGCACCGCAGCAGACATTGAGAGGGTGAGTAGAGTGCCACATGGCACCGCTGCAGACATTGAGAGGGTGAGTAGAGTGCCACATTGAGAGGGTGAGTAGAGTGCCAGATGGCATTAAGAGGGTGAGTAGAGTGCCACATGGCACTGCAGCAGACATTAAGAGGGTGAGTAGAGTGCCACATGGCACCGCAGCAGACATTGAGAGGGTGAGTAGAGTGCCACATGGCATTGAGAGGGTGAGTAGAGTGCCACATGGCATTGAGAGGGTTAGTAGAGTGCCACATGGCACCGCAGCAGACATTGAGAGGGTGAGTAGAGTGCCACATGGCACTGCAGCAGACATTGAGAGGGTGAGTAGAGTGCCACATGGCACTGCAGTAGACATTGAGAGGGTGAGTAGAGTGCCACATGGCACTGCAGTAGACATTTGTAGTTGAGAAACTGGATTGGTAATGAAATTCACAATTTTGCCATATTCTCTTGAACAGTTTAATCATCTCCTCCTTTCACGATAGACTAAGGACCTCCTTTTTACATGTAACCATCCCGGGTCTCTACGCTTCAGGTCCGGGTTGAATACCAGACTAAGCTAAACGAACTCTCGCTCTACCCCGAGAAGCTGAGCTCTGCTGAAGCCCGGTGCAACCATGCGGAAGCAGAAACGGAAGCCCTCCGGTCTCAGTTGTCAGACAAGAATAGGACGGTGGAAGATCTGAACCGGAAAATCGATACATTCCAGGTATGGTTTTTATTTTGGTCTTTTTTGGGGCGCTGGAGATGCTGGTATCCTTACCTGGCAATTTGTAATATTTCTTGGTTCTCCGATCTGTCTGAAAAAACGAAAACTTGAGACTTTTTCTATTTTTGATGTAGTAAGAAATCCAGCGCCTTCTTAAAAACCTGAATTCCAGGAACAGATAGCAAAGCTAAAAGAGAAGTTCCACGCAGTCAATGAGGATAACATCGAGTTGTCCAACAAGTCTCAGAGCCACGAAAGGTTACATTGGACATTTGTGGAGATACTTTTTTATCAGTCATTTGAATTCTGAAGTTTGAATTTGGTTTCTCATTTTTGTCGTCTCTCTTCAGAGCAAAGTGTGTTTTTCCCTTTCTTTCTTTTAATCCGCCCATTTCTATCCCCAGGAAACTCTTGGAAGCAGACATGCATAACAAAAACTTGATGGACCTTGTTTCCAAAAAGGACGACACCATTGAACAACATCAGGTGTAGTATTAGGGGTCATCGCTTCTTCTCTTCAATGACGAGATTTCCATCAGATCTCTCCAATTTCTATCAGATCTTTTCAATTTCTATCAGATAAGATCTTTTCAATCCGATCGAAATAATATATGCTTGCCAGATTCTATGGAATTTCAACAGAATGTGATGAATTTCAAACCGTATTATAACACTATTTTCTGAACACTCGAAAGCGAAGTGGCTGATTACACTATGCAGCTGTGAATGTGAAAGTGTGCGTGTGTGTGTGCGTGTGTGTGTGTGTGTGTGTGCGTTTCTTTCGTCCCGTGTAAATTCTATGAGAGCATGGAAGCAGTCCATTGTACAGTGTACACGCACATTTCATACATTACACTTCGCTTTTATCCGGCGTGAATGATATGTTTTCGTTATTTCTGGGAAACGACCGAACGATTCTTGGATTTGAGTCTTTGTTGCCAAATCAAACTCAAATGGTGCAGCAATGATCCTGAAAATTCTCATGCATGCGATTTACAAGGAAATTAATGAAAAATTTCTTAGAAATAAATATATAACTTGAAAAGTTCTCATAGCTTACGTACATTGTTGAAATGTTGGACACAACATGGGCCCGTGATTTGCAAAATTTCAATGTTCTCAGAAATAACGATGCAATTCACATTTTTCATTGGCAGTGTCCACGATCTATATGTCCAATGGTAATTATGCTATCTCAACGGTTGAAAAAAGTCCCTATCTTGGAAGATAACATAACCGCATCGCTTTTAGTTAAGGATAGAAGAACTTATGCGAGATAACGCTGAACTATCCTCCCAACTTGAGACCACTTTGTCCGAGTGCCGTAGGCAAATCGACAGCATGAAAGAGAAGGGCCTCATAAAGGTATTATATTTTCAACAGAATTGATTTTATCCCAAAATGCAGAAGTAATGCGTGTAGAAAGCCATGTTTATATATTTTGGTGTATGCATTGTTGAAGCTGTGTCGTACTGACTCCTTCTGAGTGTGCCTCCTCAACAGATCTCTCAACAGTTCGAACTCACTTTCCGCGACTTTTGTGTGCGCGGCTTACGTTTGCGCGGCGTACAAACATACAAATAACATGTCTGTACGCCGCGCAAACTTGCGCCGCGCACACAAAAGCCGCGCACAGTTCGAGTACTGCCACCGCAACCTCTCTACTCACTAGGAAAGGAGCACCACTAACCAACTGGAAGAGCTGGAAGCCCAGCTGGGTCGAGAGAGGTCGACCCAGAGCCAGTTGAAACGGTTGAAGGAGGAGGTAAAGTGTCCGTATAGTGCGAGGAATGTGTGTGAGAATGTGAGGTGAGGTAGTGAGCGAGTGGAAGAACGGACACTAGACTACACTGACAGACCCAACAGATATATACCTATATATAGCCATATAAATACACCCCTCCCTCTCCCTCCCTTGCCCCCTCAGAGACCTCCACCCCCTCCTGTATACCCCCTCTAAATAACCCCTACTGTTACAGCCTTCTCTCGATGTGGATGCCCAGCTAGCGCAGCTACCCCCTCCCCCGGCCTCCCCCAGCACTGATAACAACGTATCAGAGGAGGAAGAGAAAGCTGAGGGTAGCGAGACTGAGACCGGTTCCTCGTCCTCTGAGGAGGAAGTGGATTGGAGTGAGATGCTGAAGAACGCTGAGGCTAACAGGGAGCGGCTGGGGCTGGACGAGATGAGCGAGGGGGAGAGCAGTGTGGATGAGGATGGCAATAGGGTCCCTAAGAAGAAGGAGCAGAACGGGCTGACCAGTGCGGACATCATGAACAGGATGGCGACTAACCAGTTCCTGGGGTATGATGAGTTCGGGAGACCTATCAATGGAAAGTACAACAGTTCCATGATGAGTGGCATGAAGGGACAGAAGAACCGGGCCATGTTGTTCGGGATGGAAGGAGGCAAGAGGAACAAGACGACCGGGGCGAATAACCGGGGTGCTGGGAACAAGAAGGAAGGTGGAAGGAGGAGTGGGGGCAGACGCAACAAGAAGGGAGGCGGGAACATGCTCCTCGGATTCTAAACTTTAACATACGTCAGATTTTATACAGTGTTAGTTTTGTTTTGCACCGGTTGGTGTGGAGAGAATATATCAGTACATATATAGAGACCCTCGCGCATCTTGGAAATCAACGTTTTACTTGTTCGGTGCCTGACAACACATATCCCCCTGTTTTTAAAGCATGCTCAAAGACATCCTCCTCCTCCTGCATATTTGCCCCATATTTTGTCAAGATTTTCCCCATCTTTGGAATCCGGAAAGCATATGATATAATCGGTTTGGATCTTGGTTGTTCACATCGGATCCTGCTCCAAATGTCCCAGCCCCTCCTGTCAATGCTGCATTTGGTTAATGTTGCTAGCTGGTTACATACTGTTCCATATTACACGGTCACACATCATGACAATATTATATTTGATGTGCATTGTAGTGCACACAGATCATTAGAAATTATATAGAAAAAACATACGACTCAGCCAAAGTTTGTCCTTGATTCACGATGACTGATATATGACATTGAAGTATATAGTATGATGGTGTCACTCTGAATGTGATGACGTTGTGATTATATAATTATGATAATAATTATTGGCAAAGGTTTCGACTTGTGGTTGGGATGTATAAACACGCCAAGGCTGATATGGGTCAAATATCCTTCGTACTCTCGTAAAAACGTTTTATATTTTATTCCAACACACAATATTCAGCTGGTTTTGGCATAACTTTTTACGTAATAATATATATAATTGATGTTGATTTGATTTTGTAGTATTGTTACACTAAATTATAAAAAAAACGTAATAATTATACAGGTATAATAAAATATATCGAAGGGTGAACTTAATGTCCGCATAGAATATAATAATTGGAATGCCTGTTATGCGCATGCTGAGATTGGCATCACCCTGGTGTATCGCCTTTTTGAGGCGCGGCGTTTTGCGCCGCGCCTGGGTATTTTTCTAAGGCGCAAATGTACTTTCTATGCGCCTTAAAAAGTACCCAAGCGCGGCGTAATACGCCGCGCCTCAAAAGGTCGGGACACCACGGTAAGATTTGATCTAGAAAAAGTGACACAATTATAATTGACAATGATAACATTAATGGTGTTTTTAAGTAGCTATATATTAACTATACAGTATGCACCTAGGCCGTGCACGAATTATAGGTGGTATGACGTCATCAATTCTCAGAACCATGACTCTTACATTATAAGTTTACAGGGATCCATTGAATGGGGATTAATAAAGACGCGCAAAATCACCCTACTTCCGACTGAAGTTCATTCGAATGTAAATTCGTTGACATCAAATTGTGCGTCTTTATCGACCCTCTTATTCAAAGGATGCAATGTTCAATGTGCAATGTGCAATGCACGTGCAAAGTACGCATGCACGTGCAATGTGCAATGCACGTGAAGGCGTAACGTCTCTTTCAGCCACCTTTCATTCGTGCACGTCCCTTTTGTTTTACAGAAACTCGTATATATCATAGGGTTAGCTTTTATTATTTCACTAGGTTCAATCAGATATATTATATTTTGCATAATTATATACAATCGTCAGAACACCAGCAATTTAACGTTTCCACAGGCATCTAACATCTAAGATCGGAAATTTAAAATTTATAATAAATTTCTACAATATTACGGCACATAATATTATGATACTCGACATTATAATCTTTACTTCCTAGGTCATTTGTATTTTACCTAACTATGATTCTAACTATGATATTAAAATTGAAAATGTGTACCATTTTATCTTTTTGGTATGTGACATAATTTTGACTTTCCAGGTCCAATAATTAAATATATCACCATTATATTGAGTGATATACAATATAGAGTTGAAGTACAATGACACCCCCCTTTTTATGCGCTGACTTTGTTTTTAATGTGCAACTAAATGCTTTTAGTTCAGGCGTTTTAATGATTTAAAATTTATTACACATTCCCTCATAAGCTTGTCTTATTATTCCCAGTTTTTTCAAAAAATTTACATTTTTCATCCCCTCACTTGAATCAGGGATTATGATAATTTGAGTGGCTTTTTGACCGGATCCACTCTCACGAGAGTTCCTAAACAGAGTTTAGATGGGCTGTTATGAGTCGGCATTCCATTTTTCACTCCCCTTTTTCACATTTTCTCTCCTCTTTGGCATTGAGGCCAATTCGATGGCAATGATGCCATTTTGATGGAAACGATGCCACATTATGATGGCAATATGGACGGAGAAAAAATATACCCAAAGTAGACAACGTTTAGGAGATATCATCAACCATATACTAAGGGCTGTTCATTGAATTACATGAAGCAATTACCCGGTTCATGTAACCTGTATACATTGTACATTGAGTGTACTCCTTGTATATTCTGTAGTTTATTCTCGCAAGTCTTGTCGTCTGGTGGTACTCTCCTTGAAGACACCTGTATTTATATCGTCCATTGTCGAGATCTGGTCGTGCACAAACTATAGGCTGAGTAACGTCAAAGTGGTTAATATATTGATGACGTTTTCTCGCCTATATTTCTGTGTGATTCCAGTGGTTGTTGTATAATTCCTGATTGGGACAATATATCATGAAGAAGAGATTTGATATACCATGCGACATGTGTGTACTGATTCTATTGAAGCACTCTGTATTCTGCTCTTGAGGGTTCCATGTTGGGTAGCTCAATGTGCATTCGTAAGCTAGGCGAGTGTAGTGTACTTAAATTGTACAATGTACATTGTACATCATGAACATTGCGCATTTTTCTGGGAATTTTACTCACTTCCACAGGGTCTCCTAACCTTGCCCGCATGATTATTTAGGTTCGCAGTTTCGGGGCCGTTACATCATCAGAGTCGATTCCGGGGTTGACAGAACGAGCTCTCCAGGATTCAGAAGAGAAACCCCTCGTAAACGGGGGCTACACCCCCACGCCCCCTCCCCAACGCCGTGTTCCAGAACACCACTCCTCTACCAACCTGAACCACCCCCCCTCCTCACACCACCATGCCTCCTCCCACCCTCCTCCTCCTCCTCAATCCCACGCAGACTTTCTCAAGTTCCACTCTCAGGAGCTCTCATCATGTGACAAGGACAAGTCCCTGACATCCCGATCCCGGCTCCCCTGCTCCCTCGAGTCCATCACGCCCTTCCAGCAGGGGGGTCGCGCCCCCACCCCCTATAACGAAGGGGACCCTCGCAGGGGTGCTCGGGCCTCCACCCCATTCGAAGGGGGCACTGACCCCCGTCTCCTGGACCCCTTCCTCATTTCCCGCATGTACTTTGAGGAGTTTCTCCGCAATCAATCGGAGATGTTTAACCACATTCTGGCAGAGCGCGAGAAAGCGCTCAGCGTTAAGTCGGACTCCGCCACGGCTACCACCAGTTACGCGGCCCGCGAACGCTACGACAGCGACCGTCCGGAGTCCTCGCAGTCCGAAACTCAGTTAAAGTTCGAGCGAGAACGGGCCCGGAACGCGGGGAAACTCCACGACATTGTGTCGGGGTACGAGACTTTCGGGAGTGGTTCCTCCAACTTCAACTCGTGTCTACCTCGGCTATTCGACGCTTCCTCGTCACGGGATACGTCCAAGGAAACGCTTTCTAGCCGGGATAGTGCTGCTAATTCCGGGACTTCAGCGAACTCCGGGACATCACGGGATGTTGAGGAGATTTACAAGAACTGCAATGGGAAGTCCATGGTCCGGACTACTTCTCTGACAGAGCTGGAGCAACTGGTTGGGAACTGTATCATGCCGGATGAGTGTAGTCTGGAGGAGGAAGAGGAGGAGGATTTGGAAGAGGAACTTCCCCCTCCTCCCCCGCCTCCTCCCCCTCCTAAGAACACTAAAAGCAGTCACACTTCCAAACGACACACCGCCCCCTCCCCCAAAACCCCCAAGAACCCGCCCACCCCGGACCCAGCTGCAATGTTACTCGGCGGGGTGCTGAGTCGACCCCACGCCACTAAATTCGTGGGGGACAGCGTGGTGGTTCAGATGAACGGAAACCATACGGGGGAGGAATCTGAGTCAGAATCGGTGTCCAGCAAAAAGGAACATAAATCCATCTTCGCGTTCAAAAAAACGAAAGCAAAATCGAAAGATAAGCTGAAAAAGGAGAAAGAAGCTGCGTTGTAAATCACACATTGAAATTTGTTTTAAAAGTACAGAGTAACATCTTTTATATTCGTTGTTAAAAGGTTTATAAACGAGGTGTTTTTTATTATATTGTTGGATAAAATATGAAATAATTTATGTATCATGTCGAAATTTTGTTAAAGATTTCCCTTTATCTCGATTTATAATTTGATTGAAAATTATTTGACACGTTTTTCGATGGAGTGGTTCATCTCTGGTAGCAGTAAGGTTTGTTGGGTGCACTTGAAAAAGCCAAGAAATGAGTAATTGAGTAAAGAGTAAAGGCTTCACTGATTAGTAATTGGCTGCGTTATAACTTTATTGGCCCTTATTCAACCGGCACTCAGAAGCAAGAACAATTTTTCTAGAGGTCCGGTTAAAAAAACGGTTGAATTAAAGGCCAATAGGATCAGATCAAATGAAAAGTTTATAACCTGGCTTATATAGTGTTAAATTCACTTGAAGGTCATTGTATCTTTGTATGACCTTAATCTATATACCTATGACCTAAATTTTGACATAAAACCGGGATTTGAGCCTTCTAACGTAATTTCCTACGTTCAAAAATGAATCGATTTTTATCGGTCAAAAAGAGGCTGAATTACGGCAAATAAGCTTCAATGTTCCAATCAACGTGTAATACAAGAGCCATGAGTAGAGGGTAATGAATTATTCAGATGTAATGTGTTTGTAGTCGAACTGAAACGAAATGACGTGAGTAAGAGTTTACTGGTTTATGGTATACTGACCTGTGAAGCATCACTTTCAAAGCATAAAACTGATTTTCCAAGAGTAGGAATCATGGCGCATATCACGTGATAATGTGTACCACGTGATCATGTCACGTGATACGTCACATGATCAGTAGGGGGAGCAGTTGTCGGTTAGCGTATAGAATTGGCTTTGGAGGAACACCAACACAGCAAAGGCCCGTTAGGGGGGAAGGGTACGCTAATTAGAGGATGGTACACCATGGACTTTAATGTCGACAGCGTATTAGTTTACCTACAGGTCCATTTGACATTGGCCAATCAGCGCGCGAGTCAACTGCAAACTCGTTCGCTGATTGGTCAATGTCTTGACGATTTTGCGATCCTATGGGTAAGTTTGTATGCCTCCGAGTATAATCCTCGTTTGACATACCCCTTATTTAAAATCAAATTATTACTATTGGTAACCTACCTTGTCGGACATAATTATCACGGACATTACATTCACGCTGAGCCCCTCAGCGTGAATATTAATGTCCATGCAAATTTTGTCCGTGAAAATTAAGTCCGGTATTTCCTCTTCAAATTTCTGGGTACAGCGACGCAAAACTTCTGATTTCATCTCTTTAAATGCACAAATAATAATTTTTAAAGAAATCATACTTCTTTTTTATGCTTAGTACCTGCAATATGGAAATTAATCATATCAATTAACGAAAAATATTGAAAAAATCTTCAATTCAAGTAAGTATTCAAATCGTGGAAGAAAATGAAAAAAAATCGAGCCGATAGTTTTGATTTTTGTTGAAATTTGAAGTGGCTGGATCAAGCGTGAATATTAATTTAATGTCCGTGAAACTAAAGTCCGTGATATCTATGTCCAATAAGGTACATTACTTCCCGTGAATTCATAAACAAAGAAACTAATAATTTCATGCCAAGCAAATTCTCAACTTGCAATTAATCATAATGTCACATTTTTAAATTTCATATAACTAAATCGATTTTTCCGTGTTAAGCTAATATCCTTAATAATGTCCAAAATCAACGCGTCTACATTAATTGTACATTGGTACATATTCTACATAAATACATTGATAAAATGCACAGCTTGGAAGTGTCCCATAAAACACAGTTGCGACCTGGATAGCATGTCGAATTGCCGGACAACGCGACATGCTATCCAGATCTTTTCTAGGTTGTTAATAAATACGCGTCGATACTACAAACAGGAACTGGTCGAATGTAGTCGAAGCAAGCGGAGCAAACCCAAAAACCTCCCCGAATCAAGCCAAAAACCTCCCCGAAACGATCCGAAACAAGCTGAAGAAAATAATATCAACCTGAAACAAGGGAACCAACCCCAACCATAACCCGGGTTGATTTGGGTTGATTTGCTTGATTCGAGTTGATTCGATTGTTTCGGCTGATTTGAGAAGGTTTCTGAGTTGGTTCGGGGTAGTTTCGGGTTGTTCTGCTTGTTTCGGCTTGATTCGGCTAGTTCCTACTATGCTTGTAGTGTCGACGGTTAAATACGTATTTTCAAAAAGTACCGCAAAATACGATACGTTTTCCCTGAAAGTTGCCGCAAAAAAGTGCAACAATCAGTCAAAATGCATCACTCAATCTTTCTTACATTTCTGGCCCGGTAACCATCCTCTGCAGCCTTGCGTGTGTGGTTTGTATTGATCCATTGAAAACTTTGGTGGAGCTCGTTTCTCCACACGCATACCATCTGAAATTGTTCAAGTTAGGCACTGACATTAATCATGTTCGAAATCTCTTTTATAGTATTCTGGTGGATAATAGTTATTGATATTTTCTGGTTGTCATTAATCAATCAAAAGGTCAGTCAATCATTGTTTTATTCAAAATAATCATCAAATCAGAGCTCAAGTTTCCTTATTCTCTAGTTGAACTCTTAGGTGCACCAATTTTCATGACATTTGGCAACCCATGACATTTGGCAACTGAATGATGGGAAGTTACCCGATATTCGCATTATATATTCAAGTATTTAGCTAAGGGGCGTGTTTATAATTTATATTGGATATCTATATCTACTACCTTACGAAATCTATTTACATAGGACAATAGTTCTCGGATTCGAAATTTTGGGAGTACGAAATTTGTGGATTTTGGAATATCACACATGTAAACGTGTGATGATGACGTCATATTGAGATTTTGTAGGGAAAGACGATACAGGGATTTTTTCGGAAAATTCCCAAATTTCGTACCTTATAAATATATCTCGTAAGGTATAAAGTTTAGACCACATGTACGTTTGAGATGAAATTATGAAGACACCTAGCATGGCATAGATAAATCTACGAATCCTACGTGCTACATTTGTCTCGTAGTATCTTTAAATAAAAATGATCACTTGGTTCACGCGCTTCCTTGCACGGGATTATAATTACCTGTTTATAGAGTGTACGATGTCGAGCTTTACACGGATGAGTTTATAGAACTCTCTCATGTTTTCATCGGGTCCATATTGGTTTAGACTCTCGCCCTACGCCCTACGGGCTTTGGCCAAAACCGGATACATCCCTGAGCTTACGCCCTCTGGAAGTATCCCAAAATGGACCCGATAGGATAGGCGCGTGTCATGTATTTTATAAAGGTGATAGATAATATGATAGGTGGGTGACAATTCTTGCAGTGCCCTGACTCCTAACCATTAATGGTTCTAAATATGCGCCGCCAGAAATGGCGTGGAAGTATTGGGAATGGGAGGAGGGTGCGGTCGGTAGGTCATGACAACACTTTACACACTTTTGACATTTATTAAAATAAGATTGGACCCTAAAATCACTCACCAATTTCCTCTATTTCCATTGTGTCTTCCTCCTGAATGGCTTTGCTGCTGATGAGGGCAATCATTCCCAGGAGTACAATTACTTGGAAGAACTTCATCTTTCAAAATGAAATGTGCTAGGACCTTCCTGTGCAGTTGATTGGAATTTGTTAAAAGATCAGGGGCTCGCAATCAGCCGTGAGCATCACGGACGGAGGTTCGACGCCCGGAAGTTCAACGCCCGGAGGGTATAGGACTCTAGGTCAGGGGACTCTGGGTCGGCGGCGGCAAACCAGGGTGGACTCTGGGTCGGTAGATCCCCACAGGGTGGACTCTAGGTCGGGAACCCTAATTACATGTTATGCTGATTAGGTAACATGAATATTGAATGAGGCATAGAATACATCGAGTTCAGATACTTTAAGGGGGCCGGGGGGGGGGTCTGAGGTCGATTTTCGGTTTTTGTTGTTTCTGATAGAGCTGAACGCCAGCTACCAGTAGGTTTTTACCGCATCAAAAAATATTGTTCCTAGCCGAAGTTATGAATTTTTCAAATCGCGATTTCGCCTGTAATTACAGTGCGCGCGCGAACTTACGACCCGATTTGCCGAAAATAAACTTTAAAATCTATCTCCTCCTACAGTTTTTGAGGAAAACCCTTGAAACTTGGTAGTTATGTTCTAGGGCATAAAACGAAACTTTCATGCGAGCCGATTTTTGATTTAGGCCTCAGAAGTGAAAATATGAATTTTCAAAGTTGGCTCCTGTCCCAGAAATGGTCAAAAATGACGATTTTCAAATTTCAAAAATTCATATCAGAAACAACAAAAAACCGAAAATCGACCTCAGACCCCCCCGGCCCCCTTAAAGAGTTACAAGTATAGTATATGTAGTGAGAAAGTGAAAAAGCACAACAATGAGCACAAGATATGAGTTATGACCCCATCAACCAACAAGCGGTATGGGATAGTGCCAGCTACGATCCGGTGGATCACATGATGACACCCTGTATCGTGAGTCCCTCAGTGTCTCAGCAATGATCCTGTGGATCACATGATTGGACCCCTCCATCCGGGTTCTGTCATCAGGGTTAACTGAGAGATTCACCGTATAAGTGGAGGAGCTTTATAAGTAGTGTATAGAAACTAAAGAGGCTCCTGACCTAGAGTCCACCCTGTGGGGATCTCCTGACCCAGAGTCCACCCTGGCTTGCCGCCGCCGACCCAGAGTCCCCCTGACCTAGAGTCCCCTGACCTAGAGTCCGTTCCCTCGTTCGGAAGTTAGACTGCTTGTCGAACATCCGGTCGCCAACAGACTGATTCCGACAGTCCAAAAGCTCGACGAGCATCCTGTCGAACTTCGTTCGACAGACAAGTTCGAGAAATGAATGAGCTGGTCAACCTTAAAATCCCCAGAAAGATGGCGTGCTATGTCAGGTTGCTCGAAAGGATTTGAGAATGTGGAGTGGCCTTGATGTAGTGGCATTGCAGCAGTCCGACCGCCGTCTTGACGCAACGCGCAAAAGTGAGGGCATAAGGTGGTGATTCACTAATGTCTGCCCAAACTATGCTCCTCGACTGGGTTTTGCAGCATTTTAAACCTATTTGCCTCCTGACATCTTTTGATGATGACAACGCCCTCAATTGAGATTGACATCTGCCCAAGAAAAACAATTATAATTCTATTTCATAATAACTTTTATCGAAGAGAACAAGTTATTTTTTGCTTTTATATTCGAGAAATAGATGAAAAGCCAAATTCAATAATCGATTTAACCTCCAAACCTTCGAAGGTGTTCAAAATTTGGTCATATCATAACAATTTTGACGGCATCTGAAAGAGCGTTGAAAATTATGTTCGTCTGGATTTCAGAACAACCGGACCGAAGGAAAATCGCTTCAAGAATCAGGTCCTTATGCCTGACAACACAGCACCCTCCGTCATACAGAAACAATAGGCGCGTTCCTAACCCTAACCCTATAGTCCATGTCTACTGTTGGCAGTAGACATGATTCTGCAGTCTACGAGAGGCACGTGGACTTGGAGAATTAGAACAAGAATTGCGCCTGCACCGACACAATTATTGTCTTATTGTTGTTCCCGTAGGCCGTATGCAGGCGCTTAATTTCCCTCCCCCGCGGTGCTTGATGTAACCTTAGCATCATAATAAGATGATACAAAACACAGTCGTTATAAAGAAATACGAGTATAAATATTGTTCCGATGCGCGTGCTGCGAGCGACCACCGACAACACAAATTGGCACGTGCCATTTCTTCTAAAATTCTTGCGCGCGCGTTCGTTGTTGCACTCAGTTCGTTGTAGATTTCGCGCCATTTTGTTGATTTGGTTTACGTTTCGCATCAAATTGTGTCACCGTTTATTCACGCGATGTATTTTCTTGAATGTTTATACTAACTTACTAAGTTGATATCACTTTTTATCTGATTTTTAAAATTCGTGCTTTTGTTTTCTGTTTCAATGCTGTCTCTTGTTCCAAAAAGCAATATTCGTCTTTCACAGCGTATAATATTCCTCAAACTAAGTCGAATCCAGCAGAAAGTCTAATAGTTATGCAGTTTGGTACTAAACCTAGTACAAAACCGAAGCCTTTTCCTCCAACCCACCGCCCAACTCAGCTTTTTAAGACACGAATTCTTCAACAGAATAATTAAATTTAGAACTTATCATAATTCAGGAGTTCGAACATGCGGCACAGATGGGCCAGGTCAACCTATAAGATTTATACTTTTGACAACCGAAAGCCCATGAACTAAGAAATTCGTTATTTTGAAGATTTATGTGATATGGGGACGGACGGACGGACGGAGGGACGGACGGAGGGACATTTTCGCGACTGATATTATAAAGGAGCAATCCGGGCACTTTCCAGAAATTACAGTAGTTGTATTGCAAAACTGAACCTGGTATACACATATTCTATTTCTCACCCTCCCAGACCACGATCTCTGCCAACCCTCTCATTTGCCTTTTTGTATACACAAAAAGGCCAATGGGGAGGGAAAAAATCTGACATTCAAGTGAGGCTTTTTACGCAGACTTATCTCCACATTTTGTGATTGTTATCCCTGTTATCGACACCACCGCCCAAGAATTAGTTGTACATTATAGTCCATTGGCAAATTATCCACAGCACACACGTAGATAATAGTTCAAGGACTATACTCCATGGACTATAATCCTCGTGTGTACACTCCCTAAAATTAAAAACCCCTAATTTAAAACCAAAAGCCCAAATATTCCTATGACCATAAATTGTTACACGTGAATTCATGAACAAAGAAAATAATCATTAATTTCATGCCAAGCTAATACAACTGTTTGACGTGAAATCTTTATCATAATCAAATCTTTTGTTTGCAGTTTTATCTAATTCACCTAAAATCATTTATTTTCTAATTCTATAATCCTACGAGTCTAAATCAGTCATATCCAGCAGAATCAATGTTCCATGTTCAAGTGCAAAGTGTCCAATAAAATGCACCACGAGGTGCTATTCAAGTTTTCCAAGCAACCCTCTGTCCACTTGCTTGTGTGTAGTCACCTATTGAAAACTTTCGTTTAGGAGCTCGCTTCTCCACACGCATACCATCTGAAACTGTTCAAGTTAGCATATACGGAGGGTGTGCAAATTTATGATAAAAAATGGATGCTTGATCATGCCACAATTCAAATTTTCATGAATAATTCCAAATTTTCGGCTTGATTTTACCCAATACCCATTATCTTCCACCTTATTGGCCTTTATATAACCGGCCCTTCAGGACAAAAACGAATTTGAGATTTTTTTCCAAAGGGCCGGTTAAAGTAGGGTCGTGCAAATTAATAACAGTCAGTTAATTTAGGTCAAAATGTAAAATAAAGCTTATATGACTTGGCTTATACAGTGTTGAAGTCTCTTGAACGTCATTATATAAGACGATAATGACCTGAATCATTGAATTTGAATTTGAATAAATTAATGTTTACAGCACAATGACAATATTTAAATTTTTTCGAGTTAATATTATGAATGAAGCTTCTAGGTGGTGCTGAGGGAAAAGACTCAGTCAATCGTGAAGACTGTTCTCGAGAATGCCCACTACAGAAGCAACTTAAATATAAATTATAAAATTATATTCAGACATAAGATAAATTAAATATATATTAAAACATATTCCTGAAAAGAATGGTGAGATTAAATAAATGCACTCTCGAAACAGTACATGCTGAAAATACGACTGAAAAAAAAGACTTTTAGATATTTGTCCAAAGGGCCGGTTAGGAAAAGGCCGGTTAAAATCGGATCGGCCAAATTAAAAGCCAGTTAATTTATATAGGTCAGAATTTCAAATGAAACTTACAGGGTGTTTCAAGACTCGTGTCCATATTTTGAATAGCTACAATTTTCAGACCAAGGGAAAGGGCAGTTTCGTTTTATGTTCAAAATGCTGTCATTGTATTACAATTTAGGTTAGTAAACTCAGATTTGATCAATATCAATAATTTCTCGAACCAAGCCCCTTTCTTGAGGCCAAGTTTTGCACTCTTGGTAGCATGTTATCCATGGCTGATTTCACTGTATCGAGACTTAGCTTCCTTACCTACCATATAATGTTATTTTTCAGCAGCCCAGATGTTCTGGGGATGGGGTTGGCGTAAACACGCTCTTTAAGGTAGCCCCACAAGAAAAAGTTGCAAGGATTTAAGTCGGGCTGTCATTTGGCCATGCGAATTGCGAAATCAGTTCTCCTGGATATCACCTTATCCTCAAATTGCCCCTTCAGCCAAGTGATACTTGCTGTGTTGGTATGTGGGGGAGCACCATCTTGCTGGAAATAGCAAGAGTCAAGTATCTTCTTCCTTTTTGGCAGTGAGATGAACTTATTCCGAAGCATGGCTAAGTCTCAGCCTTCCCATCACCATCTTCAAAAAATGGGGTCCGAAAATGGGGTATATAACACGATAACTACCTAAATCATCATAATATTAGACGTGGATTTGGGTCTTTTATTGATGCCATTTGGGTCTTTGAGTGGTCGTTTTAGAGCATCAAATCGGTAAATCGTCTGTGCCAGTATCACGCCAGTATCGCGCCAGTCGGAACTTACTTAAAGCCAGGACGCAAGTAGCACGTCAGTATCATATCATATAATGGCGTGTTACTGGCGTCTTGGCTTTAAGTTAGTTTCGACTGGCGTGCTATTGGCGCGGTGCTGGCGTGCTTATGGCGCGCTACTGGTGTGATACCAGCGCGATAACGGCGTGAGGTAGGCCTGATACTGGCCTGATACTGGCCTGATACTGGCCAGAGACTCAATTTACCTGTCAACCATTCAACAAGAGCTAGTGAGTGCTGAACACTGATGTGTCGAATGTGAGTGCTGAACTCTGCCTCCTGTGTCTACCATATTCCACCCCACATTAGCTGAAGTGACGATTGCTGGCGGCCTTGAGGATCATTCTCTGGTCTCCTGAAGCTGAAGAAATGTGCATTAAAATTAGCATATTACAGCATTATCTGGTGTATTATGTTACACTACCATATGTGATTACAAGTGAATATGAACATTAGAAGACATTCTATAGTCGACGATATGTTCCTTATGTCGTGTGTCAGGTTTGCAGACTTTGTTGTCCAGCGGCCATTGATCAGCCGAACTCCCAGCCCTAGCGTCAGGTTTGTTTACTATATAGTAGGGGGGGGTGACATGAGTAATTTTGAATAATTTTGAATATGAGTAATCGGGACATTTTTGGGGACACTCAAAAATCATCAAAATGAATATGAGGAATTTTGTAGAAAATCCAAATCTATTCAAAAATCATCAACATGAATATGAATAATTCTACAAAATTTGTAAAGTTACTCAAAATTACTCATTAATCAAAAATGTGACTAATGACTTTGTGCACCTCAACCAACTCCAGGCTCACCCACAAACTCAGGCTCCCATACCAACTCAGGCTCCCATAAACTAACTCGACGCTCTGTTATGGTGGAGCAATAATTTATACTAAATATAGTAGGTTCCTCACTTTTTACATGCATATTATACATGCTTATGCATTACTATCTTTCTGCTGACCTACTAATATTAGTATTGGCCATCATTACAATGCATATTGTTCATATGAAACTCGGCTATGCCTCGTCTAATATGCACTAACCATCTCAATGCTGTCAAATACTAATAAAATACAGCATTAACCTAGTGATCATAGCGCTGGGTTGTGGTGAACTGCCATGTGACGCAATCGCGCGCTAACATAAAGGTGCGATATCTCACGATTGGAGGGGCTTAGAAACATGGGGATTTCACACATTTTGTTTTCACAGTATTTATAGGTAAATTAGATAATAAAATATGGTACTTTTTCTGTAGTTGCCAACCCCTTTAAAAGATCGAAATAATCTTTAAAAAACTCACCGAGATGGAGAGACATCAATATGGTTGTACTTCCTAAATGAAAAAGAGAGTTATAATGGTGATATATATAAACAGCCTGAAAATGGCATGAAACTTTGATGGGGAACGGACATTTCATCTTGCGACACTTCATCTCACTGCACTTCATCTCGCAATATGTCAACTCTATGCTTAGGTAAGAGTCTAGGTTAGGGTTCAGGTTTGGGTATGGGTAAGATTTAGTGTTCCAGTTATGGTTAGGGTTATGTTTAGGGTCAAGACAGGGAGATGAAGTGCCCTGAGATGAAATGTCGTGTACTGGGCAAAGTGTCAAAAAAATTTAAATCTCAGCTGCATTATTGTACAAGCAGACTTTCATCTAACTGCTCCACATTGTAAGTTATTTCAAAATGCATGATTTCTGTGATTAAATTTGATGATTGAAAAGAAAGCAAATGATTAACATATTGTAATTGAAGGAACCAGTGTCATTGGGGGCCATCCATAAAGGATGTCTGCAAAATTTAAGCCATTCTAGACCCCTCCCTCCCCCTAGTCCACAAACTTCTGCATCCCGGAAACCCCTCCCTTTCCTCCAGAAATCTGCATTTTTCCTAAAATTCTTTTCAGTCATCAATTTTGGGCACAAAATTTTACAATTTCTTAGTAAAATACCCGTCAAATCGACTAAAATTTCCATATATTGCGGACCATGCATTTGGCAAAATGCCCACCTCCTCCTATGTCTGCAAACGTCTGCATTAGCCAGACTCCCCCCTCATTGTGGACCTCCTTTATGTATGGCCCCTTATGTCCATTGCATGTTTTTCAACTGCCCAATGGCTTATTAAACCAAACAACAAGCTAGCAACCATTCATGTGTGCTTCATTCTGAATTGCCATAGGGCACCATATTCAATAAGACTGCTCATTTTGTTAAGTCAAAATAACCAACATTGATTCAAGCCTATGACAACAACACCATACTATCTACTAATAGTTTCGAAAATGACTTAAAGAAAACATAAGTCAAAATTCGTCTTCAGGATCTCCGTGCTAAAATCATAAGCATCCTCAAATTTGATTGTATAAAGTAGTGTTGTATGAAGTAAGTTTAAAACCCCTACATAAGTGTCTTAATCAACTTATGAAGAGCTAAGTGTGAAGAAATGGTATTTCACCACTGAGGGATCTATGAGGGATGGAGATTATCTGTGCACTTCATTAGATATCCAATTCTCACAAAAGGAAGAAATTCTAACAAAAGAAGATAGTTTAATAAAATTATTGTGGAATATTTTGCCAGGAACTAGACCTACAATCTCTAACTCAAGAAAGTGCTGAAGAAACTAACTGAGGAAGGTTGGAATTACCAAATGTTTTTTCTGAAGAGGACAAATAATATACCTAAACATTTTCAATGTCTTCTTTGTAGAACAAATACAGTCATCTTTGTAGTCAAGCCACATTTTCAATGTTATATTCTCAAAACTGGCAGTAAAGCTTGCAGTGTAAATTAGTTCTGATTTGAATCCATTTTTGCAATTTTATAGTTTCACTATAGAGTCCCCCTCAGTCAATGCTATAAGCAATAAAGTTCAACACTTACTTACACTCTCATTAATGTGCAATGTAAAAGGACACGAATAACCCTGATCCATCCACTGGTCCTCTACTTCTCTTCACTAAGTGTTATGCTTAATTTCTTGATGCTTGGAGTACAAACAAAGACCAAATAGAAAGTTTCAGTTTCATACAGGCAGGTGGTCACTGCACTTGACGTTTCTATACCTTGGTACCAGGGGGTGACTGCTGGGGGCCTACCTCATAAAAAGCTTTCGCAATTTAAACACCCTGAAAGCTGAGGTAGGTATTAGACTGAAGATGCCTGCACACCACTCACTTAGATCCTGCTGCTCTCAACATGACAGGGATATACTTGTCGTACGATGTATGACCAGCTGACGCCAGCCGTGAAGCGGCTGAGAATCAGTGCCGCGCGCGCGGCGCTGATTCTCTAGAGGGTCTGTCAACGTCAGACAAGGATAAACATGTTTAGCCAGAGTAAACATTAGGATAACCCTTCCCGGCTTCCCCTAACCGGGGGCGTTGCTAAACACTTGCTGCGCCGCGCAATGCAATCTTCCCCTAACCAGGAGTGTCGATACGACACCTGGTTTAGCACTTGCCGCGCCGCGCATCGACGGGCGATGTCTGTCCCTTTCTTCTGACTTGTTGTTGGAAGGTGCAAAGTGACGTCCAAATGTGGAACGTTGCGCCGCGCGCGCGAGGGTAGGGTAACATCATACGACGCCGCGCACTCCGTGCGCGTATCCAGTGCCCTGGTTAGGGCAAGTCCAAATGTGAAACGTTGCGCCGCACGCGAGGGTAGGGTAACTATAACATCCTTCGACAGGTTAGATGAAATAAATTTTTGTACAATATTTAGAAAATTATTAATATTCCGAAAATTAAGAAATTTAACTTTATTAACTACTTAATTTTTTCCTATTTATTTTTACAACTTACTTTTTACTGGATAGTTCACTTTTCCCTTAACCATTAAGTTCACTTAATCATTTCCTAAGCCCGCATAGGTGTGCGTACGCGCGCCGCGCAACGCAGACAGGGATATACGTGTTTAGCAACTTAATCATTTATTTTACAAAGCTCTCGTTGTAAATTTCCCCTAACCAGGGGATGTTTAGCGGCTTGCTGTGCACTCTGTGCGCGTAACCAGGGCACTGGTTAGGGCCAGGGCAAGTTGTAAATTACATTTAAAATTTTTGAAAATTCATAAGCTTGCCTTGATTTTACCGTTTCTATGAACTGAATACTATTGGTGGATATCTATTCAAACAATTAGATGATACAGTTATACAGAGCTGTTGGAAAGTTTTGTGGCTTGACTGTACAAAGATGACTGTATTTGTATCCCAAAGATAAAAGACAGTTATACAGAAATATTTTAATTTTCTTGCATCTTATTGACGAGTTCTTTCTGTGCTACGATTTAATTCATTGTGAATCTGCCACATATTTGAACGAATGAAAATAATTTTAGAGTACAATTATAATAGACATTTGTCAACAATTGATAAAAGGGACGTCTGGGTTGTGCTGAGGGACAGCACTTAGGAAATGATAAAATGGGGCTCATCTTTGTAATTACCGAATGCACAGCTGATGCATTATACACAGGAGAGCTAGTTCAATGATGTAACCTTTCGAGTATTCAATGATGCATATTGTATCCATTTCGATCCTAGTGATTGACTGAGTGCTTTCCTTCAGCACAGTCAAGAAGCTTCTTCATATGAATTATTAAAAATATACACTGTTGTAATTGTGCTGTAAAACTTATATTCAAATTCAATCCTATGGATCTTCTTTTTGTCAATGAAGTTGGTAATGGGCATTACCCTACTTTCAACCGTCTCTGATTTTACATTGATAATTTGTTTGTGATTTTGATTAATTTGACCCATGTGGACACTGCCTTGGTTTTGTTTTGCTTTTTATGGACTATTTTTTAATTTACAGTTGGCTAAGTGCTCTCCCTCAGCATTTATTTAATATTTTGATTAGGGTTTGTTATGCCATGAAGAGGCTTGATGGTATATTTATTTATGCTGTCTTGATTTAATAATAATAATAATAATCCCTCAGCACTATTGAGATGCTCCTTTATATCCAACTGAAAATATATACTGTAAAAATTCAATTCAAGAAACACACCTTATTTTCATGCTTTTTTGATTTGAGGCATATATTTATTTTGAACAGAATCAACAAATGTTTACTTTTTCAAATATTATCTATGACCAATGAGAGCATGTAATGATAGGTTAATTAATCTATTGTCACTTACCAGCTTAACTCTAGGCAGCTACAACCATGCCCAAGCAAATTTTGGAGATCAAGGACTTTCTCTTGAAAGCAAGAAAGCCAGATGCCAAGTCAGTGAAGATCATCAGGACAAAGGATTTAGCATTATTGTTTTCTATGTTGATTAGATGGGGTGAGACAGGGTGAATGATACTATTTGTCTATCTCGGCTTTGCAGTCTGGTTTCATTTTATTTGGAGAGATGTAAACCTAATTCAAATATTAGGACTACCTTAAACTTCTTGCAGGTTCGATGCAGCAGTTACTTGTACACTCTCAGTGTTGTGGACCCAGAGAAAGCTGACAAGCTGAAGCAATCCCTCCCACCTGGCCTCACTGTCAAAGAATTGAAATAATTCCTTTGAAGTTTTTATCTTACCCTGAATTTTAACTGGTTTCTCACTGTGGGACCCCCTCTGTGTCCTTCTGCCCCCAGATTTGACAACCAGCAGTACATTTAAGATAGGACTAAATCTCATTTACTGGTCCAGTGTTTTGCCATAAAATTACAAAAAGTTATTCAAACTTGCATTTATTGTTAATTTCATGTTCTAGATTCAATTGATACTGTTGGTTGTCATGCTGGAAATCCTCTAACATTACTCAGACATGAGTTGGATGGTCATGTTTTTTAGATAGATTCTTCTACTGGTGAGCCTATTATCAAGATAAACACCTTCTTTCTTGGTTGGTCTTTGCTTAGCTGCAGCTGCCATGCAATGAATAGTATCAGTATATCAATTGGGCAGTGCAAAGTGGCAGTTGTATAAGGTGGCAGAGGGGTATCGACAATCTTGCAGTTCCCAAATATACATGACTTTTAGATTAGTTTCTCCAAACATCAACTGTTGCTGAACCCACAATCAAATTTGAGCCATGGTCCGTGTCAAGGCTCCGGCTCTCCGGGCTAAGAACAAAGATGAGCTGGTTAAGCAGCTGGAAGATCTGAAGACAGAGCTGTCCAACCTGCAGGTATGTGTGTATCCTGAGTATTGGTAACTATGAAACATGAGTTGCAATTTGAAAATTTCCTTTAGAGCAATTTCTTGTCAGTTATAAGCAGTGATATAACACCTAATAAAGACAATAATTCTCTATCATCTCAACACGAATCCTGTAATTGTTTGAAGAAAATGCAGTGATATTCAGTTCTATTTCAGGTCCAGAAAGTTACTGGGGGAGCAACCAACAAGTTGAGCAAGATCAAGGATGTGAGGAAGTCCATTGCCCGTTGTCACACTGTCCTCAGAGCCAATCAGAGGGAGAACCTGCGCAAATTCTACCAGAAAAGAAGTGAGTCTTGTTCTGTGTAGTGTGTGCACGTTTGTTGTAACTTATTACTAGGTGGAATCTGACTGATTGAAGTGAGGAGTGGTCGTAGTTCTTAATTCCCCAATTTCGATTTCCAATGTTTTGACTTAATTTTCATTCATTTCAATAAGTTCTAAAATTCTCGGAATTGCTTCCATTGTAAAACTAGTACTAGCCCATTTTGACATGAACCATTCACCAGGTACATGCCTCTTGACTTGAGGCCAAAGAAGACCCGAGCTCTAAGGAGGGCTCTTACTAAACACGAAGCAGGACTCAAGACCAAACGACAACATAAGAAGAACGCACATTTCAGTCAGAGAGTGTATGCTATCAAGGCCTAATTTCTAATGTTTTTATTTATTGGAGACTGCCGTTTCACTGTTTCATTCATCCTGATCCCTTCCCGTTACTCCTAAAGAATTACATCAAAATGGGCTGTATGTTTATGTGATTCCTCCCCTGATAAGTAATTAAATTACTGAAGAAATAAAAACTCGCTACTTCGATCCTTTCTTTTTTAGATCAGTTTATTCGTACGTTTCATTTATAAGGTTAACGAAACTAACTCTAACTGAGCAACACATGACAAAAGATCACAATGTCTAAACGTGAAGCTGACGAGCCTGTTGAGGAAATAGACTCTGACTTCAGTGACAGTGAAGGCGAGGATGATGCTTCCTCAGACGAGGGAAGTATTGAGGAAACCTCGCAGGCAAAACGCATCCGTCTGGCAAAACAGTACCTAGAGAAGCTTGAGAATGAGCAAGTGAAGAGTGAAACTGATGCTGAAATCAACCGAGATCTCATAGCCCACCGGCTGCAACAAGATGTGCTAGCGGAGAAGGGGAAGTTAGAACGACGAGTGGGGAAGAGGTTGTGTATTCTGGAGAACAAGTTCTCTCTTAGTCGAGGACATAGACTGTCTCCAACATGTCTAGCTATCACTGATACTTTTCTCTATTCGGCTTCTAAATGCGGGGCCATAATCAAGTGGGACTTGAGTTCGGGAAAGCAGTTAGCAGCCGTTAAACACGATTCTAAGAAACAGATATTAGCCCTGGCAGCTACCACAGATAACATGTATCTGGCAAGTGGTGGTCTGGACAAACTAGTCCTGGTCTGGGATATCACGACTATGACTGTGGTTAAGAAGTTCACCAAACACCGAGGTCCTATCACTGCCCTGGCCTTCCAACGGAACAGTCACCTACTGATGTCAGGGTCAGCAGATCGGACAGTAAATCTGTGGAACTGTGATGATATGTTGTATGTTGAGAGTCTGTACGGACACCAGGATCAGGTGACCGGAATGGACAGTTTCCTGCAGGAACGTGTGGTAACTGTCGGGGGACATGATAAAACTCTGAGAATCTGGAAGATACCGGAGGAGTCGCAGCTAGTTTTCAATGCTCACCAGAACTCTGTGCTGGATTGTGTGTCGATGTTAAACGAAGAACACTTTGTAACGGGGTGTCAGAATAACGCGTTATGCGTGTGGCATATCAAGAAGAAGAAACCCACGATCACAAAGCTCCATGCCCACGGGGCCGGGAGTTGGATTTCAGCAGTTTGTGCCATTAAGAACACTGAGTGTTTTCTGAGTGGGGCTAATGATGGACAGGTAAAAGTGTGGGCGTGTGGTGAGACTTACCGGTCCTTGGAGTGTATCAGGAGTGTAGAAGTTGGTGGCACTGTGAACGGCATCGTGATGCCACCTGATGCCTCATGTGTGGCGGTGGCTGTGGGTCAGGAGCACAGGAGAGGGAGGTGGTGGGTGGATAAGAAGACAAGGAACAAGGTCCTGGTTTACCCGGTGGTTATTGAGGATGAGCCTGTAGATAGGTGAGGAGAAATGATTTATTTTAAATTCAGACTTAATTATTTTGAAGATTTGTGCTTTCAGGATTTATTCAATGAGATATTGATTTGAAGTTAATAAAGTTTCTAACTTGGCATTTCATTAGCAATGTGTACCAACAATTGTTTTCTTGAATGTAGAATTTCTCAATATTGTTGATTAACATAATATTTGAATTTTAATTGCGTTTTTGTGGGAAATTAGAAAGAACACTGCTTTCATGCATGAATGATGCATGAATGATGTAACATGATGCCTCTATGAATTGAATTAATTATTCTTCATGGAAATCTTCATACTATTACGATAGTGCATCTTTTTAACCCTGGGAGTATCTTAACCCCTCAATCCTCTCGAGCAATGCGTGACAAGTGGAAGAAGAAACGTATGCGAAGGTTGAAGAGGAAGAGGAAGAAGATGAGAGCTAGGTCTAAGTAGATCTCTCCTCTCTGAACACTTCCATGATTTGCAGACTTTCCTGAAGACACTAGACATATCCCGAACAAATTCTTTTAGCTTTTGTTAGAGACTAAATATTCAGAAGACACTAAATGTTTTGAAGATGAAGTAGAAATATGCAAGAGGAAATCAGATGTCAAAGTCAGTCAGAGATCGTGTGCTGTCACGTCCTTGTTTCTTATGTTTTTAGATATTTATTGGAACGGGGATGATTCTGTTTGACTGATTTCGAATGATGTTGGTAATCTCAAAAATATTGTCCTTCTGTTTTGATCGACTCAACTTCGGGCGATGAAAAATCCATCCGTTAGGCTTGTCAATTGACAATGAATTTCTTCATGAGTTGTGCTTTAAAATTAACAATCAAATTTAGGATTATCTCTCCATTTCTTTTTGAAATTATCGCCTGAATAAAATGTCTGATTTGTTAATCTGGGAATTTTCGTTTTCCTTACCCATTACCTAAATAACTCTCCGACTAGCAATGCGTGACAAGTGGAAGAAGAAACGTATGCGAAGGTTGAAGAGGAAGAGGAAGAAGATGAGAGCCAGGTCTAAGTAGACCTTTCTTCTCTCTCAGAGCAACGTGATACCCAAACTATCTTGAAAACTCCCTCCCATTTCAGACACCACTTCCCATTGATAAGATGCTGTGCTTTAATTAAATGAAGAAGATGATCTCAAGATGTTAGAGAGAAGATTTCAAGATTTTTTGAATCACTTTTTATTTGTATGTGATAAGCGTGTTTCATTGTTTCCCTGAGACTCTTTGCTTACGAACTTGGAATTTGACACAGCTATTCATATCGTTATGAATTCTTTGAAATTGAAATGACCTAAACCCATTTTATCATCATGGCCAAATGTCTTATTTATTTATTTCACAATCTATGGCACAGTTTCTTATTGACTGTCTCTTATTCAAGAAACTGTGAGTTAATCGCCCTCACTTCCCTACTAACCACCCTTACTTCCCAGTAGCAAGAAAACCACACGACATGTCTGTCTCCGAGCTTGCCTGCGTCTACAGCGCTCTGATCCTTCACGATGACGATGTTCCCATCACCGCCGACAAGATCAACGCCCTGTGCAAAGCTGCGGGAGTGGAAATCGAGCCCATCTGGCCTTCCCTCTTCACTAAATGCCTGGGAGATAAGGACGTGGGGTCCCTGATTAGCTGCGTGGGGGCCGGGCCCGCAGTGGGGGCTGGCGCAGGTGCAGCCACAGGGGGAGCAGCGGCAGCTGAAGAAGAGGAAAAGGAGGAGGAGAAGGAAGAATCAGAGGAGGAGGAATCAGACGATGACATGGGATTCTCGTTGTTTGATTAACTGTAGCGTTAATCGAATTGTTGTTGTTTGTGTCAGGTTTTTATTTATTTGAAATGCAGCTGTTTTATTTGTTATCTACTGCACTGATTGATTGTCTTTGATAATTGGGGTGGGATGTTTAAATTGATGAATGATGATTAAATTGAAATTCACAAGTTGAAACGTATTCAGGGGGTTGAAAATTAGCAATTTGGAGCTGGAAGAGTCTCAAAAATCTGAATATATTTTTAACAAAAAGTCCAATTTCATGAATTTTCAAATTCTTCTGTACCAAATGAAAATGTACAAATATTCTGAATATTCCCGGCTAACATAGACCCTGGCAGATATCAGTATGAAACAGGTCGAGCTAACCCTCTCCCTTCTGTTACCAGTACTGCTGATACTGACACCACTTACTCTCCCATTCATGTCACTGGTGAGTTTAACTTGAGTAGTTCGAACTGCATTTTTGCGCGGCGTTTGCACGTGGTATGTGTGCGCGGCGTAGAGACATCACGTGTCTATACGCCGCGCACACAAAGCACGTGCAAACTGAGTTCCAACTGTCACACCCGAAAGGGTTGTTTGCACTTCAAAAGTTCAAACCTCTTAAATTTTCTTTTGCAATGCATTTAGTCTATGTGTAAGGAATAGTAAACTGGAGCAGTCTTTATTTTCTTGATTCGGAATCGCATCAATCATTTATTTCCTTTATCAACCAGCCCCTAATAAAATCTACCTATTTCAGAGCGGTGTGATACAGTGCTGGTTGGGTAGTGTTACTCTTCTTTCCCTGTACTGTTCTACATTCCTTATCCTTTGTACCCCTAGCGTTAATAAACCTACAACCAGGTAATTCGCAAACTAACAATATTTCCAATTTTTTGTGATTTGGAGGGTGATTCGAAGATTAAGTAAAGTTGGTATAAGGGGCCGTCCAGAAATGAACTCATCACTTGGGTATGGATATATGTTTTGGAAATGATGAAGTACGGATGAGGTAGTAAGTATGTATGTTCAAAAAAGGCCGATTTTTGTTGAGCTCATTTCTGGATGGCCACTATGACAATTATAGCTTTATAGCAAAGTTGATTATTTCAGGTTATCTACAATCAAGTCGTATTTCACCAAGGAAATCCTGCTACTTTTCGGTGCTAACCTTGTCTTCAGTTACTTCATGTCAGGAATTACAAATATCTGGTAAGAATTTGGGCTTGTTTACTTTAATTTTAGTGTTTCAATGGGGCTAGATTGAGATCCAGCCCTCAATGCTCTGTGCCATAATCATCATTTCTCCTCTAAATTGTAATTTTTCTTGTTACTTTTCTCAACGGTTCCTGAGTAAAATTCCCCTAAGGATTTCCACTTCAATTTCCAACGTCCCAGGTTCACAGACGCGCTGAACATCAACTTGTCTCTGTTTTGGGGTACAGTTACAGCGCAGTACTTTATGTTTGATAGCTTAATTCACTACAAATACAAGTACACCACCTCTGGTCGTTAAGGTATGATTATTTTAAAAGGAAAAGTTGGTTTTGATTACAGAACTTGATTCAAACTTCGTTGTTGTATTAAATCATTAAACAACCAACTTGATCAATTCTAACAGTGTTTAAATCCATCGCTCTAGAAATCGCCATATTTAAGATACGTTGGTTTAACAAATTAAAGTTGAATCTCACTTCTTGGTTGAAGGAATCATTCAAACAGTCTCTACAGGTACCTTATATGTTTTTGATTTTCTGTACTATTTTAAATTATACCATTTGGTTTTTCACTCGTGTCATCGTTTTCTGTCAATTTCCTCACATAAGCGTGATTTGGAAGGGCCTTGGATGTATGACGATAGACTTCTTCGTCGCAAATGGTCTGTCAAGGTTTTAAAAGAAATGCCAGGACTCCGATTTCGCTTCGATTTGCCTCGCATATTTCGTGTCGCTTTTGTTGGAAATAAGGTCTTCTTTCTCAAATAAACGTAACGCGCGAAGCACTTACCGTTGTACGAAACCTGTTAGATTCAACACTATCGTTCTAAAATTGCGCGCGTTTTTGCGCGTACCCCCGAAATTCAACTTGCATCAACCGAAATTTGGAGGGGTGACGTCGAAGAGTTCCTCCGTATCATCTTGAGAAACGCTGTTAACAGTTAAATTCTATTAAATAGCCGCATCTGGATTACTGATTGAACTTTATTGCAGGTCGGCCGCTACTGTCTCCCAGTCTACATTCTATTATATAAGTTTTTACACTCACGTAGTCATCGTTCACACTTCACAGCTGAAAGGAAGGGGTTCTTGTCCAAAATATATCGCTTTTCTAATCATTTGTGCATTATTGCTGGTTTTAATGTTTCTTCCTTCACTAGATTTTCTCTCTTCAGATAAGGACCTGACAGCCTTGACTAGCATCGCATGTGGCTCGCCACCCCACGAACTATCTTACTACTTTCTGATCAGACCGTCAACACTGATAAACATCTTCCTAACGACATTCCTAACACATCTTATGCTGAATGTTGGGTACCAGGCTGTATTGCATACTGTGGATAGCAGCACCATTCCAAAGGTTTGTGGCAGGTCGGAATTCGAATCTATAGGATCTACTTAGTCGGTTGTTGGTTTGATCTGCGGGAGATCCGTCGATTTGTAGATTGGGGTAGATTTGTCCTTTAAATTGACTAGGAAATGTTCAATTTCTTATGGCACATCCAATCATTATAGAATACTCGATCTTATACTCCATCCCCGCAGGTAAAAGGCAAGGTCTCTGTTGAGAAGTGCTCTGAACAGCTCCGCAGTTCTAACCCAACGACCCGTCACCACGCCCTAACAGATCTGCTGTCTGCGTGTCGTGGTAGCTACGCTGCTAGACAGACAGTGTTAGGGTTGCAGGATGGACATCCGGTTCTCTGGCATATTGTCTACAAGGAGTGGGTGTCAGGCCTCGCAGCATTCACCGCATCACTCTCCAAGTTAGTTGTTACAATTTGATGTTACTTGAGTTTAAAAAACAGAAATACATCTTAGGGTGTAAGGAAAGCGTTTAAATAGTACGAGAAGTTTCGATATCTGGAGGTTTCTATAATCATGTGATTATAGTCGTCAGATTTCGAAAAATACGTGCAAATTTAAGTTGTATCGTGTTTAAAACTTCGGGTTAATTATTAGGAAAAGAAAGGAATGCTCTGACTTAAACTTTTATTGCATTGAAAATTGCGGTTAAAATAACATTTCTTCCATCAGTAAACCAGCTCCTGTGACCTCTGAAAGTGCAGCTAAACCAGAGACAGTGAGACCAGTATGTCGACCACTAGCTACCCCAGCAGAGAAACAGACCCAACTCTACTCGCTAAAAGATAACACGACAATGAACCAGACCCTGCCTGTTGCAGCCAGCAGTAGCAGTAAGGTGTCAGCATTCGTCACGGGGGTTGCTAACGATGCGTTTATTAGTTTCAAGAAGAGTGCCAGGGAGTTCGCTCTGGGTAGCAGAGTTGGTGAGTTCAAACAAACATGTAATTGCTTGCACAAAACTTCTATGGCTCACGCCTCATCTTTTCGAGTTATCCCCCTGGACATTGGACATCATTTTGGCCGTCTAAAATCAACCCGCTATCGCCCATATGTGTGCAAACGCATCGATCGATGAAGGAATTGATAAAGACGCGCATTTTGCAATGCATGCAATTTACTTTTCATAGAATTTTTGTGGCATTTTACGCGTTTTATCGATCGATCCATATTCAAAGTGCACAACTTCGGGTTATCGCCTGATATTGACGCTTATATTGTGACCCCACCCAGGCAAGTACCTGTTAACGGAACTGAGTGAGGTTGTCCAAGAGAACAAGCTCCGTGATGTCAGCTTCTTGAAGGAAGGTGGAGCGTTGTGCGAAGCGCTGTGTTGTGTAGCTCCAACTGAGGACAGATACGGGGTGGTGCAGCTGGTTCTGCCAGAGATACTCGACACGGTGTGCGCGGCGCTGAGGGCGGTCGAACAGGTAGAGTGGGGGTTTTCTGAATTATCAAGTGTGCATTTGCTAACGAAATGTTAAGGTTTTCTGATCAGGGTTACGTGAATACTTATTTCATCAATTTGGCGGAAATTTCAAAAATTTCAGATCAAAAATCCTGACCTATCATTTTCTTGAATAATGCTGACAATATTTCCTTTCTAGGCGCCCCTCGTTTCTATCACCTCGTCCCACGCCCACCTGAAGCGATCCCTCCACTTGTTCCTGTACCACGTGACTAGCACATACCAAAGCTCGCTCTTCAACCTCAGCCTGCAGCCAGACACCACTGCTACTTTACAGCAGTACTTAGTCAACTAGCATTCAAGACATGGGCATTGGACTAGGGTTAAATACTGCAATATTCTTGGTTTAATGGGCGCAATGTTTTTGTGATACTTCCTTGGCACTGCTTGCAAGATTAAATTTCATGCGATTCAACTTCAGACTGCAAAGGATGATGCCATGCCGATGGCAGTTTGAAGTGATAATTGAATAGATCAGCATTTTCATGAATGACGAATTTTATTTAAATTTTGTAATGAAAATTGTATTTATTTTGATATTACGTAACTATTTAATAAAAGTTCCCTGAAATTATTGTACCCTTTTGTCCTAAATATTAAAAAGGAACAGCTTGCTAAACACCTATACCCCTGTTCGCGTTACAGCGGCGTAACGGTGTTACAGCAGCGTAACGGTGCTACAGCAGTGTAACGCTGTTACAGCAGCGTAGCGCTGTTACAGCAGCGTAACGCTGTTACAGCAGGGAAACGCTATTACAGCAGGGAAACGCTATTACAGCAGAGAAACGCTGTTACACTTACAGCAGGGAAACGCTGTTAAAGCAGCGTAACGGTGCAACAGCAGCGTAACGCTGTAACAGCAGCGTAACGCTGTAACAGCAGCGTAACGCTATAACAGCAGCGTAACGCTATAACAGCAGCGTAACGCTGTAACAGCAGCGTAACGCTGTAACAGCAGCGTAACTCTGTAACAGCAGCGTAACGCTGTAACAGCAGCGTAACGCTGTTACAGCAGCGTAACGCTGTAACAGCTCAGCGTACGCGTAACGCTGTAACAGCTCAGCGTAACGCTGTAACAGCTCAGCGTAACGCTGTAACAGCTCAGCGTAACGCTGTAACACTAACAGCAGCGTAAGTCACGTTTTTAGCAAGCGTAATGCGCTGCGCTTCAGAGTCCTTCGGGCCCTCCATGCCAATCACTGCCGAAGAAATAGACGGCCAACGTCCGTCGATCGATTGAATTTGAAAAATGAAATTCATCAATCGATTGAATTTGAGATGCTTGCGCTGCGCTTAGTGCTTACTTATTTATCCCGTATCACCTTTTCAGGCGTTGCCTGACCCCCTCGCGCTCGCGCCACGACGTCAGACAAGTATCACTCAGGTGTCTCGACCTTTTGAGGCGCGGCGTATTATGCCGCGCCTGGGTGCTTTTAGTTTTTCGCTCGTGCAAAGTACTTTCAATACATTGCAACGCGCATTAAAAAAGCACCCAAGCGCGGCGTAATAGTATTACGCCGCGCTTGGGTGCTTTTTTAATGCGCGTTGCAATGTATTGAAAGTACCTTTTGAGGCGCGGCGTATTACTAATACGCCGCGCCTCAAAAGGTCGAGACACCACCGTCTCTATCTCAATCGATCGACAATCAACTGCCAACGATGCAACCATTTTGAAATTAAAGATCAGATTAAACGAAGTGAAAAACTATTTAAAGCTTACATAAATGCTTCTTCAAAATTACGATGAAATCATAATCATTATGTCATTACAATTACATCCATTTTTGAACCGAAACATTGCATTTATTAAGATTTAGTAGAACATTTAGATTCCATAGCTTGAGCTAACTCTAAGTATCATACTATTTTTTTAATACTATGGTTACTGATATTGATAAGTTTAATCTTTTTACCCATTCCAATTCACTCCCTTTAGAGCCTCTGTCAACACTAACAGTAAGTAAAATTAAATGCCTCTGGAAGTAATTGCACATTAAGTTTAACAATCCATGGCCGAGAATCGCTTCAGCTTGCAATTATGTTAACAATTACATATATCAAGCGATTTGATGTTGAAATTAAATTCATGGAATGAATCGTTGCTGCCGGATTCTCAACACTGACAGAACGTGGTGCCTTTTTAATTGCCATCTGAGACAACAGAAATCAAACCAGATCGTTTTCATACATGATTGTCTGATCCAACATAATTTCTGTTGAAATCTCATAGATTTGTCAGGATTATAATAACTCTTCATTTTATCTTACACACTCAAATAATAATCGAATAATAATAGTGAGTTACCGGCGGCTATAGTTAGTTTTAACTTTATTCGTATTGATATAGCAGAAAGTTTGCAGAGTGATAATGCATTGACCAATCAGAGGGCGAGCTAGTCGTGAGCTCCCACTCTCATTGGTCAAAGCTAAGCAAACGAATTTACCGTGGTGTGTCGACCTAACGACCTTTTCAGGCGTGGCGTACAATGCCGCGCTTTGGTACTTTCTTTAAAGGCGCGCTGCATAGAAAGTACATTTGCGCGCTCTTTCGCGCCTGGGTACTTTCTTTAACTTTAAGTTAAGGTTAAAGAAAGTACCCAGGCGCAGCGTAATACACGCGCCTCAAAAAGTCGAGACACCACGGTAACAATGGGCAAAAAACAAGCCACCGATATCACCTTCCCTGCAAATTCAGCAAGACGTGCCATGTCATCATAAATTTGTATTTATATTCAATAATAATATAAAAATGTTTAAATCAAATTACAAAAAGTCTCTGATTAAGTCTGTTCTTTTATAAAGTCTCTCTAACGAAATAATATTTGTAAATAATACAAGCGTCTAACTCTCAGTTGACTATCCGCCTCATCTACTATATTCTATAATTCATCAACCTAATTCTTCTATAATTCATCAACTGACCAACAGTGAAACCGATAGAAATAGTACGTCAGTGATAAATGATCTATGATTACGATTAAAATGATACAATTTTATCCAAACAACATATTTCTTGATTTATTGCCCATGCCGTTCCTGATCCTGATAAACGTTACTTTCACACTAATTAAAGTAATTAAGTGCCCATCCTATTTACCATATTATTTACCATATTTGCGACAAACTACTTCCTTAAAAAGCACATTTAAAATATGAAATAGGATACAATTATTGCCTGAAACTGACGAAAATAACCAATACCATTACCCTATACCAATCCATCATCCATTTCCAGATTCAAGATACAAATTGCAGAAATCACATCTTATGATACAAAATATAGGTACCGGTCAGGAAACAAATTCATTCACAAGCCCAGAAAACCTTCAATTATCTGTTTATTCCGACCGGTCATCATCAAATAATAAGAAATCAGTCAAATAAGAAAATACCATCATAAGCCAAATACCTTAGTACAGAATATTTATACGTCACGAATTTTATACGGATATTATTTATACGACATTAAATTTATACGATTTTATCAGCTACCAAGAAAAAAGAAATTCGGTTTGATGAATTCAGTTAAAATTTTGAAATTAATTATTCAATGTGAGACAAGAGAACGGGTCCACACTCCACTAAGCCATCAGTATCCCTTGTTTTGAGTATCACGTATTTTTTCACTGCTTTAGCGATACCAGACCATTCTTGTAAAATATTTGACTTTCCTTCTGGCGTCTTAAAGTAAGTGAAAGACTTTAATATTGTCTTTGGATGCAGAGTTCGAAGAACAGCTTTTCCTCTATTTACTTTCATCTATTCCTGGAGAAATTTTAAGGCATCTAGCAATCTCATCGCTAATATATTCAGCACTAGCATTCTGTTCAATACGTTTCAATGTACGGTTGACTGGAAAATTTATACGGTTGTATGAAAAATTTGTACGACACATAATTTATACTTGATAAATTTTATACGACATGAAATTTATACGAAAAAATCAAAATTCGTATAAATATTGTGATGTATAAATATTCTGTACTAAGGTATACCGAATATATTCGAGACGATATAAGATAAGATGAATATATTTGTTGATATGTAATAAAACAGTTCGTTCGCTTTCGAATATCTCAGTCGAATGAACTAGAAAAACCCTGGGTGGGGTACCCATAACTATAGTCTATGATACCGGTCGAAGGAGCTTGTTAGAAAACCCCCCGTTTGGGTACCCTGCATAGCTCCCTCTCTGATATCAGTGGAATGGCAGTCTGTCGAAGGAGCTTGTTTGAAAACCCCCCGTTTGGGTACCCACACCTCTCTATACATCAGTGCATTGTCAGCCAATCAGTCGAAAGAGAAGTTAGGAGATTTGACGGGGGAGGGGGCACGTTTGAAGGAGGGGGAAAGTCGGCCGTAGGGCGTGTCTCCGTTCACCGTACTGTCACCGAACACGGTGCTGTACGACTGCTTCAGGAAGTTCACGTAGTTCTGAAGGTGAGGGATCTTAATCCGGAATTCAGAGATAAAGATAGCCCAGAATTCAGAATGAAAGGTGATTGAATAAGTATATCAGATTCAGATGTTATGGTCCTAAAGTCAGATAGATAAGAGACTTCATAGAGGGCCAAACAGCCCCTGAGAGGGGGGGCAGCCCTGCTAGTTTCAAAAGCTCCACTTCAAATTACGGCCCTTTACTAACCTGCATGCTTCTGGTTGTGTTGTTAGCCTGCTCCAAACGCTCCCTCATTTCGTTAATACGCTGCTGTGAGCGCTTCTCAGCCTGGAAATGATGCATCGTGAAATAATCAAAAATAATTCCCTGAACCAATAACAGATAAATCTGATCTAGTTTTTGACTAGTTCAGAAAAAAATCAAGTGGCACAAAGTTTCAAGTTCATAAAAATAAATGTCATCAATAAAAATCTATCAATCAAAAACAAACAAACAAACAAACACAGGCGTTCACTCTCTGCACACTCACACAGTCACAAAAGTCAAGGTCATGTCAAAGTGTCAATATCGTATATTGCGTTTATTTGATAGAGAATATACCCCATTCCCAAAATATAGTGAACAGGGGAATAGGGATGGAAGGGGGTAAGGGGGGTGACGGGAAGAAATATATCCAAATACTTCAAAATTATTTAAATCAGAATACTTACGTATAGGAAGCATTCGGGTAAAGCAAATAAAACAGCAAAACTAGATAATCTCCCAAGCAAGTCGTCTTCTTGCCCATGCCGAGTCTCAACCGGTCACTTACCAAGAAGAGATTAGAGAGAGAAGGCAGATTGTTAGCTAATCAATAATTGATAAATGAATCAATTCATTTATTGATGGGCGTTTTTGACACTTAACCCTGAAGACACTGGCAATATCTGAAAGTGAGGATAATTTCCCAATCTAAGATATCTCAATTCATCAGAAACTGAGAGATTATGTTGCTTTGAGAAGGGAACACAGTGCTTCAGGACAGCACTATACTCTGTTTCCGTTCTCTTCAGTGAAATTGCTGAACTTTAGGCAGGCTCGGGACGTTTCTAGGTTCGGTTAGATTGTGTGGCTCGGCATATTTCCGATTTCGATTTTTAGTTAACAAATTACATTGAAATATCGAAATATGCCGAACCTGAAAACGTACCGATTCGGTACGTTTTCAGGTGTCTGTCTAAAGTCCCACAAGTGAGATGAATGAGAGACAATCTGTACTAAGATACTTAGGGCGTGGATTGCAGTCAATTCCAGAGCCGTACTTCCTATTTCAGACCATCTGTAACTGTCATTACAGCCACGGTTTAGTGCAAATTTGAATAGAAATACGATGGTAACTCGAACAATAACAATGCTAATAGTCGCATCAAATAACATAGATTTTAGAATTGATTTTACATTGATACTCACGACCATGAATAAGAACAATGCAGCAAACCCTGTCTTAAATTTGACAGGTACGATTTAAACAAAGAAATACTACGACTAAGTTTATACTCGATTATACATGCTAATAATTCTCATAGAAAGTCCACAGAGTATAGAGCAATACAGGTCGAAGTAATACAGGTTGGAGAAATATGATCATATTTCCAACGATCAATGTATGTACAGTATTCGTCATCACTGCAATGACGTATAGGTATAAAAGTTGACATGAAATTAATCAGGAGGATTTGAAATTTGGTAAAAATTAGCAAGGCACTACCATGGCATAACGAAGGATCGCTTCGTCAATTTCTAACTGATCTTAGATTTTCCTTATGATTCACATTATTGATAATGGGCTACTTTCAATGAAGTACAGAGATCGAAATCGAAATCGAATAGACACGCGCCTATCAGATTCATTTTGGGATACTTTCCGAGGGCATGAGTCCCAGGGACGTAATACGTATCCGGTTTCGACCCGCAACCCGAAGGGCGAGGGTTTACACCAATATGAACCCGACCAGGGCCCAGGCAAGTAACTATGTATCATTCATTATTATAGAAACCGATAAAAACGTGACAGGGTTCTATAAGCATTGGTCATGCATAAATACCTACAAGTATCAGATTAGCAAGATGACCTTTAACAGTTTAATAAAGAGAGGTTCAGGACTTAGGTATCAGTCTATAAAGAACAGTTAGACAGTTTAAAGAATGTGAGGGGTTGTTAACAAGCCATATAAGGAAGCATAATACCGATACCTCCTATAAACAGCTATAACTTGGTGACCAGGTTACCATGACTGTCTGGTTACCATGACTGGCAACTTGGTGACACCAGGTAACCACTGGTAACACCAGGTAACCACTGGTAACCTGTTGACACCAGGTAACCACTGGATATTTGGTGACATAGTTATCAGGTAACCACTGGTAACTATGACATCAATAAAAGTTTCTTGAAAATGATACTTGTGATCGACTTAATTGAGAAGGGGCAGTCTGGAGGAAAACCGACATTCCTTAGGCGACCAACCTTTTTTATAACCCTAACCTTTACCTTTACCTCTCTTGTCGGCGTTCCTCCAGACTGCCGACAAGAGAGGGGGTCGAACAGTTTCATAACTTTCATCACGAAACCCCAATATTTGGAATTGGTCAAACCCATCAGCTCAAAAATGAACAGTTTTACCAATGAAAGTAGGAAGACACATAGTTAATAGTTATGGTGTGTCTTATTTTGATATACCACTCAGACTTCGGAGGTTAAGATACACCACTAAGCAAGGTGAATAAAACAAAGAATAAGGATTAGGTGTGTGAGTGATAAGAGTAAGATGAGGATCAAGGTATACGTCACGGTCACGTGTTTAAACTTATCATTGGTCAACATACATCATACCTCTGTGAAGGGGGTATTAGCGGGGGACAAGGGACTTAGAGATGTGAATTATGAGGAGGCACAGCTAAATTTTAAGTAATTATGAGTAGTTATAGGCGTACTCAGCACAGCTTAATTTATATGCTAGAGGATTATGGGATAATTAAACACCCCGGAGTAGGAATAAGCCGGTTCAACGTCACCAATTAATTCATCATTCTAGCGCCTGATATTAACGTCATCAATTCGCCATTCTAAAGCCCTGGCAAGGACGTCATTCTTATCGTGGTGCGAGGAGTATTAAAATCAGAGCTGATTTGTATAAGAATGGGTCAATGAGTGACGATTACAAAAGGAAGGGGTGAATTATAAAATTATACGAGAGAGGTGGGTTGGTTCCTTGCAACACTCTAAACATCGTCTGAAGTGGATGTTATTACAACCGAACTAACCAGGGAAATTCAGACAGTTAACTACTTTGAGCTATAATGATGACATCATAAATCACCTACTCAGGCGCACTAGTAGGGCTCTATAATCTCGGAAGTGGGAGATTTAAATGATGCAGGGCAAATATGATAAACAGATGCTGAGGTGCAGGAGCTAATTCTTATATAATAGGTTCAGAATATAAATAGGCGGTTGCAATATGACATCATTAACATTGTGCGCGCTGCCAAATATCGTTGAAAATAACCGCCTATTTTTCACAAGCAGGGTATACTAGGAGCAGCAAGGGAAGGAACTCATTGCAACTCACTTCCCCTTAAAAAAGCATTTTATTACCCTACCCACTTTTGGAAGATGAACCCACTTCCTCCCTAAGGAAGTGGGGATTCCCTCACGTCTAGTCAATTAGATTCACCAAGCAGAGGAAATAGTTCGATGGTAGACAATTGTACGAGGAAATGTGGATTGAGAAATGATCACCAAAATCTACCACGTTCTATCGTACAACCCACTTAGTAATGGGCACTACAGAAAAATCATGATATTCCTTTACATTAATTCTATTATTCCTGCAAAATTCTTTCAAGGGAAGACGAAATGTTGAACAGAGATTATGGGTTTTCATCAACATGTAAAATCCTAGCCCATCCATATTGGGGCACTTCGCACTTAAGAAAACTTTCAGACAGATATCATTACGATATGCTGGAATGTTCTGATTTTTAGACGTTCGCAGGGGTTATCCACATGGAAACCCCTTGACAGTGTGACCGGCAGGGGTTATCCACATGTAAACCCCTTGGCAGTGTGACCTGCAGGGGTTATCCACATGTAAACCCCTTGGCAGTGTGACCTGCAGGGGGTATCCACATGTAAACCCCTTTGCAGTGTGGCTGTAGGGGTTATCCACATGGAAACCCCTTTGCAGTGTGGCTGTAGGGGTTATCCACATGGAAACTCCTTGGCAGTCAGCAGTGTACCCGTGGGGAGGAAGAGATTGATAAAGACATTTTACAGTGCGCGTACTTAACTCTTCTTTGAATTTCTGTAGCAAATACAGCATTTATATTTTATACATGTTTTTATCGGTCGATCCATGCGCACACAATAAATGGGTCATAAAACCAAGTACTCAAGTACAAAATACAAACAATGCAATGCAGGTATAATACCTGTATATTACACAGAAGAGACATACACAGGAAGTGGCATTAAATTTGACGGCTTTTGTAATAAACTTTTCATTACCAGTTGCTTGTTGCAAGCTTACATCCATGCGGGGGTGAGGGGAGATATATCAAATATTATACACAGTGACACATCAACTAAACACCATGATAAGCCATGATAGTGACGTCATCACTCCACCACCCGTGTGTGTGTGTGTGCGGGGGAGAGGGAGCTACTGCTAACTTGCTATGTGACATGTAGAGAGATAGAGCTAGGGTATTAATAATGCTTGCTATCCTCTGGAATTATTTTTGTGACGTCATTGTGATGTCAGATGGGGCCTAGCAAGCTTCTGATTCTATAATCTATATAATTTGCAAAATTTAAATGGATACAAAACCATTAGCCCATTCCCTTAACTTGTGCAGCAACTGGAGAGTGATGCAACCTTGACCGTACCCTGCAGAACTCCAGAACGTGACCCATCAAGGGTTGTAAAGTGGACAAACGCCACAGCAATCTGGGACAGGTGTGTAACCGCCGCGCGCGACATGAAGAATGCCGACTGGGGGTGACTCCGAATATATGTGTGCACATGGATCGATCACGATCGATAAAAACCCGTAAAAAGACTATTCTTTCGACAAAAATTATATGGAAAGTAAATTGCGCGCACTGAAAAGTGTGCGTCTTTAGCTCTCGATTGATCGATGTATTATAGTTTTACACCGCGCAACTTGGAAATGGTTGATCCTCACTACGGGACCAACTACCATGCAAAGCAGCATCTGAGTGACTTTCAACAATTAATCCTTATCAGAACAATTTTTGTAGGAAGTGGAAGTCTTGGAAAAAGTTAGAGTTCATGAGTTCAAAGTATTAGTAGGTATGGCTTGTATTCCATACATCCATTATAGGTACTGGTAAGTAATGAACTAAAGTCTTGAAGGTGAAAGGAAGTGACCGTATAACACTGGAGGTGGATGTGGAAATTCTTTTAAACGCTCAACCATTAACCCAATAGTAATATTCACCTGTGTGAAGATGCAAGATAAATACTAAGATTTAAGTTTAAGTAAGTAAGCAAATGGCAGGAAGTGAGATTTAAGATTTTAAGAATTTTTGAAGGAATTTTGTGAAACATGCAGGTAGCAAAACGTGTAGGTTAAGAAGTTAATGAAAAGCAGGAGGAAGACAGGATGGGTGGTGCAAGCTCAGGCTGCAGGCACAACAGAGGAGGAAGAAATTACCAAGGAATTGCGTAACGGTAAAAATGCAGTTTTCCGCGCTCGCTTTGGTTCACTTTCAGCCGAAAGTCATTATGCTCACGAGGAAATTTAAAAGTTCCTACTGCCCAGGTTGCTCATGTAAACCGCGTGGTGTCCAACAGGGTTGTTAAATACGTATTTTATGAGAATAGCAAAAATCTTGTGATCATCGAAGTCATCTAGCTTTTCTAAAATTCTAAGATCAATTTTGCTGAATATTAAAGTCTAAAGATGATTTGGATGACAATCCTTGTAAAAAGCTAAACGTATCTAAAAACCAAAGATCCAACAGCTTAAAAGGTCGTAAATGGGAGGAAATCAAAAGAGGTTACCCATTAATAATGAGACGCGGAAGGAAGATCAAAAACGTCGAGTTACTGCTCAGCAACCCCACCAGTCTCCACTCATAAATTTTAATTTTGATAATTTATTTTATAATTTCAACCATCCATGCGATCATTCCCATGAAAGATTTATAGATTTACAAGTAGGTAGATACGAGGCCGGATTGATCAAATCGCATAGATATTAGATATTTATCCAATTCAAAGGTTGACAGTTGAGGAGCCGAGTGTGGTTTGACATCACCAGTTCACCATGCTACTCATGATCATGGAACCACTGGTCAATGTGAAATCTTCCTGAGTTCCTTGCGAATCAGCGAGGCTAGGAAAATACAGTTTAAGAAGGTTAACTATAGATAAATATGATCCACTTATTTCAGTCTTTATCTTAATCTATAAGTTAATTGAGAGATTTCTTGAAAAATTTTGGAAACGAGGTCGAGTGGTATAGGAACTTCAAACAAAATCAGAAAATCAAACCAATAAAAACAATCTCAGGTGTAGAGAATATCGAGCAAGGGCTTGTTGTTATTTGCTCTGAATGTTCAGTGCTTCAAATGTTCATAATGTTGAATGTTCAGGAAAGCTAAAATGTTCATAGATTTATTCGAATGTTTTGGTTGGCTGCTGCAAAGGTGCAGCATTCTTTCCTGTCCCTTTGGAGAAGGCCGATCAAATCATGATTTTAGGGAGAAATTTCAAAACGTTTTAAAGATACGATGAGTTTTGAAATCAAGAGCTTTCGAAAATCATGTGATTACCGTCATCATCATAATTGATGGACATGTTGTCACCCCTGAATGAAGCACAGAGCTGGGTGGCGTAATAATTCCGCCACAGTGGCCCCTGATAAGACTCTGTGAGCAGAGTAACTGAGCTATCAAAATCGTCCAGTGTAAAGGTATCAGGGTCTGCTCCGATTCAAACACTATCGATTTGTAGTGCCTCAAGTGTAGCTCCGCGCCCCCTCCGACCCCACCCTCTCAAAGCCCCCTGGACCCCACTCCTGAACCCACCCAGCACGAACCCCCTAAACCTCTGGTTAGTCAGCGAGTAGAGGATGGGGTTAGAGAAGGTATTGATGGGTATGAAGGTGTAGGACAGAACCTTGAGTCCTTGCCCTGGATCCAGGCCTAACAGAGCAGCCAGACTTCGAGCTACGAAGGGTGCCCAGCTGAGAATGAAGGCCCCTGAGAGTAGGAAAGTGAGGGTGATGCCCTTCATGCAATCCCTCTTCCTGCTGGCTCTTCTGAAGGCGATAATGCAGATCAGCAGGTTGGCAAGGGAGATGCCAAGCAGGGGCAGTCCAACAAACAGCCCTACCAGAGTAACATAGGGCGCTACTTTCTCTGTAGATTCCGTGAGGATAGCAGCATGACAAATCCCGACATAGGAGTAGAAGTGCACATCTGCGCCATAGCATCCTATGATAGCACCTGGAACAGCAGCCCCAACAGTCCATATGACCCCACAGAGCAGGGTTGCAGAACGTGGTCTCAGAGTGCGGGTGGGGGAGGAGAACAGGACGAGACGATGGAGGGTTATACTTAGAGTAAGGAGGAGGTTAGCTGTTCCAGGGGTGTAGACAAGGAAACCCTGCACCCAACACCATCCCTGCCCCAGCATCCAGCTCCTCACGCAGTACGTTACCCAGGCCGGGAACACGTAGACTACCTTACGAGAGAGATACTAAATATATTGGACAGTATAATTCGGAGGATCGAACTTTTGGAGTTACGAATAATACGGGGATTTTTTCAATATTACTCATGTTAACGTTCATACATTGAAATATTATTGGGTGCGAAAATTTGGGGATTTTTTCGTTAAATCCCAAAACTTCGTCCCCTATAGCTATATCTCGTATGGTACCTGGTATAAAGCGTCAGCAACAGCAAGATTCAGGATGAAAGTCAGAGAGATGGTGTCCACTTTGAGAGCTTGATGGCGGATAGCTCCCCAAATGACGGTAAAGTTGCCCCATAGACCCAAGAAGAGGATGAGAGAAAACCAAAGGGAGAGGGGGAGGGATTCAGATGGTGCCAAGTCCAGGGTGGTTGAGTTGTTGGGAACATCAGAGTCAATGAGGGTGGAATTGGGAAACATCAGATCATCGGGGTAGGGTCTGAGGTCCAGTGGCGGATCAGAAACCACAGGAAGTTGTCAAATTGAGACCCAATACTGTATTAATTTAATGGCATTTGATACCACAGCAGTGCAGTGGTTGTTTAATAACCTATGACGAAGAGCACAATGTGGCCAACTTGCAAACTATTAAAATTTGATGCACGAATGAGAAAAGTACCTACAGACGATTATTCATCAAGATAATTTTCCTAATTTCCTAGATCGTCTTGACGATGGGTAAGAAAGAGATGAGACTCAGCTACTGACTACATGATTCCAGTGTTTTTCTTACATCATAATAAAGTCAGTAAGAAGTTATTTCCAGAAAAATTCAGGAGGAAGTCATCTGAAATGCCCTCCTGAGTAGGTGATTGTATCGCAACACTTCCACAGAAGAGCCTGAATTGGTGAAGGTATCATCTCCTTCCCTCTAGAGTCTAGAGTCTAGTCGTCTTCACACACCACTCCCCACCACCACATCCCACCCTTTCACCCCACCCAGGACGGTTCAGAGGCAGGCCTTCACACACCACTCCCCCTCACCACATCCCACCCTACCCCTCACCATCCTGGACGGTTCAGAGGCAGGCCGCAGGCGCCAGGCACAATACCCATGTAGTAGTTCCAATTTCAAAATTTGTGACTTTTGCGCAAAGCAAATTCGAGCCATGACAAACTAGTAATTAGTGGAAATTTTACAGATACAGAAATTTCCTGGTAACACCAATTACGATGTCAGAAGTCACCCGGAAAAGACCCTAATTAAGAACGATAACGGGAAGCAACTGTCAATATACGGAAACACTAACAGTGAAGTTTTTTCGCACGACTATTGACAGTGGCCAACTAAAATAAGAAATGTGAGAGGCAGCGGCGCTACCATATTCAAGGGGACCGATCTGTTGAATGTTAATTTATTAGTTCTTATTTTCATCACATTCTCAGTTTATGTTGTAGTTACAAATTTCTCCGTAAAGAAATTTGTTTCCATAATTCTGTGGTGTGACTTCAGCGCATAGCAAATTCAATCAATGATCCATGTCAAACTAGTAATTAGTGGAAATTTGACAGATACAGAAATTTCCTGGTTATACCAATTACAATATACGCTTAGAGCATTGCTGGGAATGCGCTAATATACGCTTAGAGCATGGCTGGGAATGCGCTAATAGAAATTATTGCACGAGGCGTAGCCGAGTGCAATAATTTGTATTGTCGCACGAGGAGCAGGCCGAGTGCGACAATACCAAATTATTGCACGAGGAGAAGCCGAGTGCAATAATTTTATTAGCGTCATGACCATTTGCCATGCTCTTAGTGTATTAGCCAATGTGAGGAGTGCAATACTACAAATTATTGCACGCCTACAAGTACCCTCAAAATTGGCTAATAGAAATTATTGCACGAGGCGTAGACAAATAATTGTATTGTCGCACGAGGAGCAGGCCGAGTGCGACAATACCAAATATTGCACGAGGCGAAGCCGAGTGAAATAATTTTATTAGCGTCATGACCATTTGCCATGCTCTTAGTGTATTAGCCAATGTGAGGAGTGCAATATTACTTATTATTGCACGCCTACAAGTACCCTCAAAATTGGCTAATATCAGAAGTCACACGGAAAACACCCTAAATTAGGTAGAGAGATACGGGCAAAACCTGTCAATATACATATACGGAAACAGTGGAGTGTTATCACACGACTATTGACAGTAGCCAATTAGTACAACTGTACAAGAAAACGTGAGACCAAGCGGAGCTACCATATAAAGGGGACTGATTAGTTTATCTAGCACTTCTTCATCTTATATTCTCAGTTTATAAACTTATCAGCGAGTTTTCCTTCTCTGAAAAGAAAGTTTCACACTCTCTGAGAATTCATATTAGGGGTACCACTTCATTTTGGCTCCCCGTCTGGGAATCGAACCCAGGTCACCCGCGTGACAGGCGGGAATACTAACCACTATACTAACGAGGTCACCGATGGAGGTGACAGACCATCAAATTCCACGAGCACCACATCCCGCAACGTCACAGCTACAAATGGAGGACGGCCCCTGTGGACCCCTAAAACCCGACAAAGGTTGACGGAGACAGAACGTGATCAAAGCAGTCGAAGGAATGTGGAAGAAATGAGGGCAGAAACCATCTCCAACCTGGTCAACAGAAGAGGACCGATCCCGACTATCTCTCGAGGAGATAAACAAATCATATTTTCTGAAAACATTGTTGACCTGTGGAAGTCAACATCGCCTCAACGACCATTTGCCCGAATATTCAGAAATGAATTGCAATTCGACTTAAGGGATCTCCCGGCCGGGTTCGAGGTAAGACTGGCCCGGCAGATTGAGGCAACTTTCGTGATGGTCACTCCCATCGAAGATGTCGTCTGTCACCATAAAGGACCTACAAAAAGATCTCACTTATGTCCGCTTCGAAGTTGCCAGAATTGTCACGGAGCACATGTACTCAATCGTGGACTGGCTCGAGAGAAATTGGTCGGATCTCAAGTTCACGAAGAAATTGAATTACCAATAGATGCGTATAGTAGAGCAGTGACGAGGCAGCTAAAGAGTAGGTCAAACTGCTTTCCCTTCTCCTTGAAATTCTTCATCTAGGTGCTGCAGCAAATGTCCTTCACTACTAACGACATGACATTCTGAAGGAACGAGATCAAGAGTGAAGTTGAACTAGTCTTCGGACAGTTGGAACATGTACTATGTAGTCTTCGTGAGACGCAGCGGACAATAATATATTTAAAGGGATTAATCTGTTGATTTTACCATTATTCTTCTGAATTTAAATCACGATTATTCATGAGTTTCTCTTCTCTTCGGAAAAGTTATATCGCTCCGTGACATAATTCTAAATTGGGAACCGTAATACCATAAATCCAGGATTATCATCCTGTGGAACTCACGATCCTTGCGGTCCAGCCTATCTTTCGTACATGTTGGAGTGGTGAATACCAAAAAATACAATGCAATTTGCGGTATTCACTGCATGGTCGGGAAGAAGCCGAAACATCTTGCCATTATAAAATAAAATTTGATTCTAAGCTATTTTGCATTGTCAATTTCTTAATGACGCCAAAACGAGCCTAGAAATGATTTCAATTGGAAATTTGAGGTGATATGCAATATCATGAAAGAATTAGCAGAACTGATACTGGAAAAACCGCGTGGGGTATGTTTCGCGGCAATGAGGAGGAAGACCAAAGAGGACTGGATAAGCTCCTACAAAGCTGATCCTCCCAGAATGTTCAACATGATGTGGAGGGACAAATTTGCAAAGGAGCTATCCAGTATGGGTAGAAGGATCTGAGAGTGGCTACTCAACTCCTGACAGGCCACACAGTCCTAAACTACCACCTCAAGAAACTGAATCCCGCTGTCCTGCAACCTGTCCTCTCTGCGAAAGCGAAGATGAAACGGTATCGCACTTCATGGGGAAGTGCCCCTCCCTAGGCAGTATTAGGGCCGAGTACTTCGACACCTACTACTGTGCAGGTACCGACATCGTGGACAGGTTCAAACTCAACAGGATCGTCAGCTACGCCCACAGGACTGGTCGCCTGGTACCTAAGAGAGTATGCGACGATTCTGCAACTACTTGAGGCTCTGTCCCTCACCGGACTGAGCCTTCAGTCACAGGGATACACTCAAGCCGTCCCCAGAGGATGTCGCGGAGGTAGCCCTCGCTCCGGCCACAGAAGGAGGGGCTCGACCCCGCCGCTGGGTCGGGAACGCCGTCCTGTTCCGACAGGATGGCAACGGGGAGGAACGGGACTCCCGTCCCATCCGGTCGCATGGGAGCTCGGAAGCGCTTGTCTCGGCCAGTTGCTTCCTCTCCTGGGCGCCGCCTGGGCCCTCGCTGGCCCATCCCCCTTCTAGTAGTAGATACTGGAAAAAATATGCAAAAACCTTTGTAAAAACCTCTCAAACCTAAGTAATTCCTACTGCAAATCATCAGCACAAAACAGAAATATTGTACCCTATTCCAATTCAACTAGCAAACCAACCATCTATAAACATTTAACAGTTGAAGGCTTTTTAACTATGTGACCATGTAGTTCTGTTCTTCACTTATGTAATGTCTTGAAATGACGAAATGTCTCAAATGTCTGAGGTCGGTTTTAAATCGATCTTCAGAATAGTTGACTGTAGTCGTAGATCCGGCTGAAGCATTTCTAAAGAAATAGATGGGAACTATGACAGTTAGTTATCAGATGAAACCTAAACTGCGTTAAATCATTCAAAAAACCTAATTTGAACGGCGAGACTTACAAAATTATCAATACCTTTGAAAGCTGAGCTAAGTTACAACCCAGAGAGGATGTTAATTCGTAACCTACTGCATAATTTGCAATAAATATTCATTACGTCATTATTATAAACATGCATAATGTGCAGTGAAATCCAAAGTTAAGTTCAGAAGTTATAAAATTGATTTTTGCAGATGATATTTGCAATCACCCGAATGAAATGACCAACTTTTACCACCCCAAACAATGAATTATTCTACCCAACCAAGATCCATCACCCCATTCAGTTTCACTAAATTTACCGAATTATTATTCTGAATTTCATAATTTCAAAACCTAAAGTATTCTAATTTTCTCATTCCGGGCATGGAACTCTAATGCAGCGTATAATCTAAGATAGTATATCCATTATCCAACGAAACAAACGGTGAGACTTAGTTCAACTTCAAGTTCAAATCAACTTAAATTGTGTTATGCCACATAAAATGTGATAAATTATGCGCCCAGACGGGTACAATTTAACTTTTAAGTGCTTGAGAAGCATCATGTTCAATTAACATGATACTTAAAAGCTCAATGACCCGATCCGTGAAGTTTGATAACTGTGAAGTGCGAATCGCATTCAGATATTTAACTATTCAGTGGTGTCTGAGAAGGGAGGTATTGAGCTGTCTCGAAATCGATAGAGGTACTTCTGCTTTTGATTAAAGTGATAACATCTTGATCCGCCGTAGGCCACACGCACAAAATTAGTTTGCTAAAAATTAAAAGTGATGAACTTTAAGAAGGTTCAGTACGTTACTGAGCTAGGCTCGGTAAGAATAAGATTGCGACTGCGTGGCTCAGCAGAGTCAAAACATTTCGCGCGCACATCAATTTTTCTAGTTCAAAATCACTTTTGACAGAATTTTACACGACAAGTAAAGCGCAAAGGAAAATTATTTCGCAGAAAAATGTTCCGACTGTGCCCATGCTGAGCTACGCAATGCTTCCTAGAAACGCACGTACCGAAAGCGTATTTGGCCATTTGGCATGCGTATTAAAATGACGTACTTCCAGTCCCAATTCTGAATTCTCTGGCCCAGGTCAAGATGTGACTAAGTCCTAGACTGCCAATAAATGGACCTGAAACTACCACGGTACTTATTAATATAAATACATAGATTAAGAAAGTAGTCTTGAGCAAACAAACCTGCAGACACCTCGGCTGGGAGTTCGGCTGATGAATGGCCGCTGAACAACAAATTCTGCAAAACTGACGCACGACATAAGGAACATATCGTCGACTATAGAATGTCTTCTAATGTTCACATTATTCACTTGTAATCACATAATATGGTAGTGTAACATAATACACCAGATTATGCTGTAATATGCTAATTTTAATGTACATTTCTTCAGCTTCAGGAGACCAGGGAAGGATTGAATGATCCTCAAAGCGGACAGCAATCGTCACTTCAGCTAATGTGGAGTGGAATATGGTAGACACAGGAGGCAGAGTTTTGTACTCACATTCGACACATCAGTGTTCAGCACTCACTAGCTCTTGTCGAATGGTTGACAGGTAAATTGAGTCTCTGGCCAGTATCACGCCAGTATCAGGCCAGTATCAGGCCTACCTCACGCCGTTATCGCGCTGGTATCGCGCCATTAGCACTCCAGTAGCACGCCAGTATCGCCCCAGCATCAGTCCTACCTCACGCCAGTATCGCGCGAGTATCGCGCGAGTATCACGCCAGTACTGCGCGCTAATAGCACGCAAGTATCACGCCATTATCGCGTTACTTGCGCGATACTGGCGTGCTACTGGTGTTATACTGGCGTGATACTGGCGCGCTACTGGCGTGATGTAGACCTGATACTGGCGCGATACTGGCGCGCTACTGGCGTGATACTCGCGTGATACTGTCGCGATACTGGCGTGATGTAGACCTGATACTGGCGCAATACTGGTTTGCTACTGGCGTGATACTGGCCTAGACGGATAGCTCAATTTACCACCCAAATGCATCGCTCAATTTTCCAATTTGATGCTCTAAAACGACCACTCAAAGACCCAAATTGCATCAAAGACCCAAATCCCCGTCTAATATTATGATGATTTAGGTCGTTATCGTGTTATATAAGTTCATTTGAAATTTTGACCTATATAAATTAACTGGCCTTTATTTTGGCCGACCCGACTTTAACCGGCCTTTTCCTAACCGGCCCTTTGGACAAAAATCTGAAAGTCGTTTTTTTCAGTCGTTTTCCTTTCAGTCGTATTTTCAGTATGTACTGTTCTGAGAGTGCATTTATTTAATCTCACCATTCTTTTCAGGAATATGTTTGAATTTATATTTAATTTATCTTATTTTTGAATATAATTTTATAATTTATATTTAATTTGCTTCTGTAGTGGGCATTCTCGAGAACAGTCTTAACGATTGACTGAGTCTTTTCCCTCAGCACCACCTAGAAGCTTCATTCATAAATTTAAATATTGTCATTGTGCTGTAAACATTAATTTATTCAAATTCAAATTCAATGATTCAGGTCATTATCGTCTTATATAATGACGTTCAAGAGACTTCAACACTGTATAAGCCAAGTCATATAAGCTATATTTGACATTTTGACCTAAATTAACTGACTGTTATTAATTTGAACGACCCTACTTTAACCGGCCCTTTGGAAAGAAAAAATCTCAAATTCGTTTTTGTCCTGAAGGGCCGGTTATATAAAGGCCAATAAGGTGGAAGATAATGGGTAAAATCAAGCCGAAAATTTGTAATTATTCTTGAAAATTTGAATTGTGGCATGATCAAGGATGTATTTTTTATCATAAATTTGCACACCCTCCGTATATGCTAACTTGAACAGTTTCAGATGTTATGCGTGTGGAGAAGCGAACTCCTAAACGGAAGTTTTCAATAGGTGACTTCACACAAGCAAGTGGACAGAGGGTTGCTTTGAAAACTTGAATAGTACCTCGTGGTGCATTTTATTGGACACTTTGCACTTGAACATGGAACATTGATTCTGCTGGATAGACTCGTAGGATTAGAAAATAAATGAATAGAATTAGAAAATAAATGATTTTAGGTGAATTAGATAAAACTGCAAACAAAAGATTTGATTATGATAAAGATTTCACGTCAAACAGTTGTATTAGCTTGGCATGAAATTAAAGATTATCTTCTTTGTTTATGAATTCACGTGTAAATATATATGGGCATAGGAATAATTGGGCTTTTGGTTTTAAATAAAGGATTTTTACTTTTACTGGGGTGAACACACGAGGATTAAAGTCCATGGAGTAAAGTCCTTGAACTGCCAACAGTAGACATGATTCTTTACCCATGGACTATAGGGTTAGGGTTAGGAACGCGCCTATTGTTTCTGTATGACGGAGGGTGCTGTGTTGTCAGGCAAAAGGACCTGATTCTTGAAGCGAGTTTCCCTCGGTCCGGTTGTTCTGAAATCCAAACGAACATAATTTTCAAAGTTCTTTCAGATGCCGTCAAAATTGTTGTGATCTGACCAAATTTTGATCACCTTCGAGGGTTTGGAGGTTAAATCGATTATTGAATTTGGCTTTTCATCTATTTCTCGAATACAAAAGCAAAAAATAACTTGTTCTCTTCAATAAAAGTTATTAGTTCAATATCTCAAAAATATGAAATTTACCGCGAAGTAGATTTTTTACAAAAATCGATTTATTTCGAAAAATCGCAGCCGAAACGGTGCCATTTGAGGGAAGAGTCGAAAATCCTCATCTCAAGTGGTATCATTTTTTGACCAAAACGGCGATTTTTATCACTTTTACCCGAAAAATTAAACCCCCATTTGCCAATTTTTATGTCCACGCGGGGTTTTTCAAGGTTGCCCCCCACTGCATATAATTGAAATACAATTTATTTGATAAAATTTGATAAAAATGATTGAAAACCGCCCTGAGGGCACCCCAAAGAGCCATATACCATAGCTAATAGAATATTGAAAAGAACTATATTTGACAATGGCGAATGATTATTTCACGGGCTTTATTTCTGAATAATAGGGCAATCCGTGCCAACTTGCAATAAGAAAGCCACACAGAGTAAATGTCCGATGGACTAATGGAGTCACACTTTCATTAGGAATTCCTCTGCCCCACATACCAGGACAGAAAAAAGGATGTGTAAGATGAATAGACGGACTCGAATGGCGAAATTATCAAAGCTCAAAGTCGTAAGTTGATGAAACAGAATAAGAATTGTTTTTCTTGGCCAGATGTCAATCTCACTTGAGGGCGTTGTCATCATCAAAAGATGTCAGGAGGCAAATAGGTTTAAAATGCTGCAAAACCCAGTCGAGGAGCATAGTTTGCGCAGACATTAGTGAATCACCACCTTGCCCTCACTTTTGCGCGGTGCGTCAAGACGGCGGTCTGACTGCTGCAATGCCACTACATCAAGGCCACTCCACATTCTCAAATCCTTTCGAGCAACCTGACATAGCACGCCATCTTTCTGGGGATTTTAAGGTTGACCAACTCATTCATTTCTCGAACTTGTCCTGTCGAACGAAGTTCGACAGGATGAAAGCCGTCGAGCTTTTGGACTGTCGGAATTCAGTCTGTTGGCGACCGGATGTTCGACAAGCAGTGTCTAACTTCCGAACGAGGGAACGGACTCTAGGTCGGGGGACTCTAGGTCGGGGGACTCTGGGTCGGCGGCGGCAAACCAGGGTGGACTCTGGGTCGGGAGATCCCCACAGGGTGGACTCTAGGTCGGGAGCCTCTTTAGTTTCTATACACTACTTATAAAGCTCTTCACTTATACGGTGAATCTCTCGGTTAACCCTGATGACAGAACCCGGATGGAGGGTCCAATCATGTGATCCACTGGATCATTGCTGAGACACTGAGGGACTCACGATACAGGGTGTCATCATGTGATCCACCGGATCGTAGCTGGCACTATCCCATACCGCTTGTTGGTTGATGGGGTCATAACTCATATCTTGTGCTCATTGTTGTGCTTTTTCACTTTCTCACTATACTATACTTGTAACTCTTTAAAGTATCTGAACTCGATGTATTCTATGCCTCATTCAATATTCATGTTACCTAATCAGCATAACATGTAATTAGGGTTCCCGACCTAGAGTCCACCCTGTGGGGATCTCCCGACCCAGAGTCCACCCTGGTTTGCCGCCGCCGACCAAGAGTCCCCCGACCTAGAGTCCTATACCCTCCGGGCGTTGAACTTCCGGGCGTCGAACCTCCGTCCGTGATGCTCACGGCTGATTGCGAGCCCCTGATCTTTTAACAAATTCCAATCAACTGCACAGGAAGGTCCTAGCACATTTCATTTTGAAAGATGAAGTTCTTCCAAATTATTGTACTCCTGGGAATGATTGCCCTCATTGCATCAGCAGCAAAGCCATTGAGGAGGAAGACACAATGGAAATAGACGAAATTGGTGAGTGATTTTAGGGTCCAATCTTATTTTAATAAATGTCAAAAGTGTGTAAAGTGTTGTCATGACCTACAGACCGCACCCTCCTCCCATTCCCAATACTTCCACGCCATTTCTGGCGGCGCATATTTAGAACCATTAATGGTTATTGGTTAGGAGTCAGGGCACTGCAAGAATTGTCACCCACCTATCATATTATCTATCACCTTTATAAAATACATGACACGCGCCTATCGGGTCCATTTTGGGATACTTCCAGAGGGCGTAAGCTCAGGGATGTATCCGGTTTTGGCCAAAACCCGTAGGGCGTAGGGCGAGAGTCTAAACCAATACGGACCCGATCAAGCAAGTGTCTATATATTGTAGACCCGCATGAAAACATAAAAGAGTTCTATAAACTCATCCGTGTAAAGCTCGACATCGTACACTCTACATTGTAGAGTCTACAAACAGGTAATCCCGTGCAAGGAGGCGCGTGATTACTATTAGTGATCATTTTTTATAAAGATACTAGCAGGCCCGGTGGGCCTGCTATTACATTGCTCACTCGGCGGCGCTACGGGCCGCCTCGTTCGCGATTTCTGACCAAGTTACCAACAGCTTGCCCTAACCCGCGTCCTATTCTGTGCGGCTGGCTGTGGCCTGTGCGCACGTAAGCATCTGGTTAGATGAAACCAAAAGACAGCAGAATGAAGTAAGTAAAAAGATAGGTTGATAGGAACTGAAGTTGCCGAAGTGCGTTGTATGATGGCACAAAGGTGAATGTTGATGTCAAAGGAGCAAATGACGGAATGAAGTTGCAACGCGTGCGTGGTTAGGCATTAGGGGACACTAACGCATTGTTCGACTGGTCTTATTATTTACCGTGAATTATTATTTTTCCTTCATTTGTATACTGAATAAAGCTGCGTAAGAAATGTAAATAAATTAAAGATTAATTTTAGGTCTGGTGCGCGCTCAGACTAATCGCAAAATCAAATTCATGATTTTACGCCGCGCATTTCGTCTTGTAAGTTCGTAACTATATCTGAAATAACTTTGCAACGCGCAGAGTTTCTGCGTTGCGCGCAAGATTAAAATGCGCGCGCGTCGCGTTTTGTTAGTTCAGCAATTTTGTTTTCCTTACGTTTACGTGAAGTGCTCTGAATCGAACTTCGTGAACTTCTCATTAATTTTGAAACACGCCGAGACGTAGGAACATCGTTCGATGCGAATTTATTTTATCGGTTGAACTCTAAGTCTACTGCTTGGATATTTTTGTAATAACTTCCTACTTTCCTAAACTTCCAATAACTGTCGTCCAAAATAACCCTACATGCCTCATGAACTACGAATTTAAAAAAAAAACAGCATTCAAAAGCAACATCTCGACAGCTTAAATCACTAACGTAATAGTATAGTAGGCGCAAAAAGTAATGAGCAGCCTAAGATCGCGAAGTGTCAATTTTCGCGCGTTCCGTCACAAGGAAATTCATTAAAGTATAGATTACGACTAACGACTGCGGGCGTTGTTATTTTTGCGTGACCCTTGCGTTGTGCGCGGCTCTGCGAATTCGAGTTGCGAATGCGCGGAGAAAATATCTCCGTTTCTGGAGAAGTGGAGAAATCCCTACTGGATAACATACCTCTTCACTGGCTTAAGAGCTCATTACAAAGTTACATGGAAGAGAAAGCTAATAATAGCTATGATCTTATGTGTAGACAGGGTAATGTTTCGTGTTTGTTTTGACAGTACTGAGCTGCTCCAATTTCCCGCTCAGTTCTTGGTCCATCAATGTTTTCGCTGTGATACCTTCCTTTATTGCATTGCGAATTCTATTCACTTGAGGTTATTTGGTTGGCAGCTTTCAAATTTGACTTAAGCTGTTGTGTGGTGATAATCATGTCAGATGTTGGAGTGAAAGGGGTGGAGTGGTCAATGGCTGATGTAGAGTGAGATGAGTCGATGAGTCAAAGAATGGCTGATGGGACAGTGCGATGTAGAGTGAGATGAGTTGATGAATCACAGAATGGCTGATGGGACAGTGCGATGTAGAGTGAGATGAGTTGATGAGTCATAGAATGGCTGATGGGACAGTGCGATGTAGAGTGAGATGAGTTGATGAGTCATAGAATGGCTGATGGGACAGTACGATGTAGAGTGAGATGAGTTGGTGAGTCATAGAATAGCTGATGGGACAGTGTGATGTAGAGTGAGATGAGTTGATGAGTCATAGAATGGCTGATGGGACAGTGCGATGTAGAGTGAGATGAGTTGATGAGTCATAGAATGGCTGATGGGACAGTGCGATGTAGAGTGAGATGAGTTGATGAGTCATAGAATGGCTGATGGGACAGTGCGATGTAGAGTGAGATGAGTTGATGAGTCATAGAATAGCTGATGGGACAGTGCGATGTAGAGTGAGATGAGTTGATGAGTCATAGAATGGCTGATGGGACAGTGCGATGTAGAGTGAGATGAGTTGATGAGTCATAGAATGGCTGATCGGACAGTGCGATGTAGAGTGAGATGAGTTGATGAGTCACAGAATGGCTGATGGGACAGTGCGATGTAGAGTGAGATGAGTTGATGAGTCATAGAATGGCTGATGGGACAGTGCGATGTAGAGTGAGATGAGTTGATGAGTCATAGAATAGCTGATGGGACAGTGCGATGTAGAGTGAGATGAGTTGATGAGTCACAGAATGGCTGATGGGACAGTGCAATGTAGACTGTAGAGTGAGAAGAGTGGGTGCGATGTGGAGTGAGGTGAGTGGTTACAATGTGGATTGTGGAGTGAGATGAGTCATGGATGCGATGTGGAGTGAGATGAATGGGTGCTTGGGTGCGATGTGGAGTGAGAAGAGTGGGTGCGATGTGGAGTGAGATGAGTTGGTGCGATGTGGAGTGAGAAGAGTGGGTGCGATGTGGAGTGAGATGAGTTGGTGCGATGTGGAGTGAGATGAGTTGGTGCGATGTGGAGTGAGAAGAGTGGGTGCGATGTGCAGTGAGAAGAGTGGGTGCGATGTGGAGTGAGATGAGTTGGTGCGATGTGGAGTGAGATGAGTGGGTGCGATGTGGAGTGAGAAGAGTGGCTGCGATGTGGAGTGAGATGAGTGGCTGGGATCTGGAGTGAGATGAGTGGGTGCGATGTGGGGTGAGAAGAGTGGGTGCGATGTGGAGTGAGAAGAGTGGGTGCGATGTGGAGTGAGAAGAGTGGCTGCGATGTAGAGTGAGAAGAGTGGCTGCGATGTATAGAGTGGGTGCGATGTGGAGTGAGATGAGAGGGGGATAGTTTTTCGCCTTATTATTTTCAATTTTGAGCCAATAACCCAAATCGATTCATTGGAAATGTTTGTCCAATCGACACCAATATCATCATCGTCCCATGGTTTAAATGGATCCATTGCAAAATGCACAAAGATACCAAAATGATGTTCTACTCCATCTCCAGAATGAGTTTTTCGATTGTGCCCATCGGATCCATTGCTCCATTGGTCATGGCCATTGATCATCAACAATGGTTACATTGATCCATCGAATCCAGCCGAACTCTTTTACCTGCAAGCCTGCATGACTGCACGACCATACTTCTGTATTTCAGGATGGTAGACATGCAATAATATGGTGCAGGATGGTTGACGTGCAAATAGATCTGCCATGGCTCACTGTTTACGACTGGTTCTACCCTCAGACGATGACATTCCACGCACAACTGATGCTCCAATACCCCCGGGATCTGGACGGTTCGACAACGGAACCACACTGCCGGCTGAAGCTCAACACATGTATAGGCCATGTCACATTCATGGTATTGAGGAATTTGGACACGCAGCAACATGTACTCAACGGGTGTGTGTGTAAGGTGTGCTGAGTACATGATATTGTAGACGTTTCCAACTTTCCTGTACGTTTTCCAGCTCCCCAGCAAGAGTTTCAAATTACCTGTCAAGGATGTATCTCTTGTGGGTTGTGTATAGAAATAGAATCGCTCTTACACAAACAATTACCGAGTTACTGCTTCTTTTCCCACACTGTGATCTGATTACCTGGATAAGTCATCAGATTACCTGGAATTCTCTGTTCTGCAGTCAGAGGCATGTACCTCACATCAATCAAAACAAAAGTTGTCAGTATAGAAGAGGGCATTTGGCTGGCTGAACGCGCATTTTGTGAGCTAAAAAGTAAAATGAATGATACTGATAGTCGATTTTGAAGACAAGTCCGAGAATTTTTATCTAGGATGATTGAAATTATGTTGTAGATTTTGTGCCTGCAATGAAAAAATGAAGCGTGAAGATAATTATAATACGAACCACTGAATTTTAATTTGATGCACTATTATATCGTTGATGCCTTGCATTTGCATTATCTCGTATACGAGGGGTTGAACATGAGATACAGCGCGGAAAAGAAACGCGCGCGTTCGATGGCCGTGTGAAGTATCAATTATTTGATTACCGTAACGTCACGTGCCGTGAACTAGAGCACGTGACACCCACTAGAGCGCTGATTGGTCGGGTGATCCCGACCAATCACAGAGCGCGTACAAACTCTGCTCATTACTTTTTGCGCCAACTATAACACTACTTTAGAAACTACTTTATGTTGCACGTGCGCTAATATCCAATCTCCATAGCAACGGTACCTCCTTACTCCCTTTCGCATTCGTTTTCCTTGATATTTTCTTGGCAAGCTCAAATTTAATTGTGTACGGGAGCACAAACATTATTCACGTGCTCTTACGAAATTATAATTAAGATACTACGAGACAAACGTAGCACGTAGGATTCGTAGATTTATCTATGCCATGTTAGGTGTCTTCATAATTTCATCTCAAACGTACACGTGGTCTAAACTTTATACCTTACGCGATTTCTTTATAAGGTACGAAATTTGGGAATTTTCCGAATGAATCCCCAAATCGTCTTTCCCCAGAAAATCTCAATATGACGTCATCATCACACGTTTACATGTGTGATATTCCAAAATCCCCAAATTTCGTACTCCCAAAATTTCGAACCCGAGAACTATTGTCCTATGTAAATTCATTTCGTAAGGTAGTAGATATAGATATCCATTATAAATTATAATCACGCCCCTTAGCTAAATACTTGAATATATAATGCATATATCGGGTAACTTCCCATCATTCAGTTGCCAAGTCAAGTGTCATGGGTTGCCAAATGTCATGAAAATGGGTGCACCTCAGAGTTCAACTAGAGAATAAGGAAACTTGAGCTCTGATTTGATGACTTTTTTGAATAAAACAATGATTGACTGACCTTTTGATTGATAAATCACAACCAGAAAATATCAATAACTATTATCCATCATAATACTAAAAGAGATTTCCAACATGATTACCGATGATGCAATGTAGAACACGATCTGTTAATATTATGTTAACATTTTGCACACCCTCAATGCCTAACTTGAACAATTTCAGATGGTATGCGCGTGGAGAAACGAGCTCCACCAAAGTTCTCAATGGATAATTACAAACCATACAAGCAAGGCTGCAGAGGAGTAGGATGGAAGGGTAAAAGGGGATGTTAAATATACGCCAAAAAGTACGCACATGTCGCTACCGATATGATATCGTCAATAGGGTGCACCGCGACGTTTTTGCACTCATGGCATCACAAAACTATCACAAAAATTGAGCGATGCATTTTGACTGATTATTGCACTTTTTTGCGGCAATTTTCAGGGGAAAAGTATCGTATTTTTTGAAATTACGTATTTAACCGTCAACACTACAAGCATAGCAGGAACTAGCCGAATCAAGCAGAACAACCCGAAACCACCCCGAACCAACTCAAAACCTTCCCGAATCAGCCGAAACAAGCGAATCAACTCGAAACAAGCGAATCAACCCAAATCAACCCGGGTTATGGTTGGGGTTGGTTCCCTTGTTTCAGGTTGATATTCTTTTCTTCGGCTCGTTTGGGATCGTTTCGGGGAGTTTTTGGCTTGATTCGGGGAGGTTTTTGGGTTTCCTCCGCTTGCTTCGACTACATTTGACCAGTTCCTGTTTGTAGTATCGACGCGTATTTATTAACAACCTAGAGAAGACCTGGATAACGTACAGTTATTGAATTGTCGCAACTGTGTTTTATGGGACACTTTCTAGCTGTGCATTTTATCAATGTATTTATGTAGAATATGTCTTAATGTACAATTAATGTAGACTCGTTGATTTGGGACATTACAATATTTTTTTTTGGGACCGATTATTGGGGGGCGGGGGCAATTTTGCCGTTTAATGTTTTTTACATTTAAACCCTAAGAATGAAATATGTTCTGATTGTGATGTGAAAAAAAAATCTGATAATCCTTTCAGAAATTATGAAGCAGTGGTAACAAACATATCGGTGTTTTTCCCTACGTGTTTTTCAAGCAGAGTGGTATGTTACACCACGTCAAAAATTTTACGTCCTTAGCACCACTGAATACACAGAACGAAGTGGTGTAAAGGGACGTTCATGTAGCCCCTTTACTTAAAAACTTGGGTATTAGTTTTTAAAGGTTAAAGGGGCCCTGGGTGTTTTTATGCTAGTGGTGTCTTGTCAAAGGCCTACGGTATGTAGTCTGACAAGGGTGGTGTAAAAGGACTGGCTATTAGTCTATTAGTGTCAAGGACACGTTGCTTGTATTCTGACAAGGGTTAAAAAAAAGGCGGTAGGGTTCAGTTAATGGTGTCAGGGCCGGCGTAGTCTGACAAAGTGGTACCAAAGGCACGCCAGCAGTATGTAGTCTGACGTAATGGTGTCAAGGCAAATGTAGCGGTATGTAGTCTGATGTAATGGTGTCAAGGGCACGTAGCGGTATGTAGTCTGATGTACTGGTGTCAAAGGCACGTAGCGGTATGTAGTCTGACGTAATGGTGTCAAGGGCACGTAGCGGTATGTAGTCTGATGTAGTGGTGTCAAAGGCACGTAGCGGTATGTAGTCTGACGTACTGGTGTCAAAGGCACGTAGTGGTGTGTAGTCTGATGTAATGGTATCAAAGGCACGTAGTGGTGTGTAATTACATTCCTTAACTAAGACGTTCTGGTGTCAAAGCTGCGTAAGTACAAAATGCGCACTAGCGCCTTAGTGTTGACTTGCCTAGGCAGAAAATCCCAAGTCAGTATTTCTACGGTCCAATACGGTCTAATATTTCTGCGGTGTAAGAAGGCGATGCAGAGTACTCGCCTCTACCATGCTAACCTTTAACCTGTCCTCCTTAATATCCACTCTCCGGCCCTGGTCCTGCAAGTGAATAGCAACCTTTGACAAACTTGTTCCACTTCACCACAAGACATACCTCATGATACGTCATGTTTCAAGATCAAGTGAAGTTCAAGTCAAACACCTCTAGCAGAAAATGTGAAATATTCAAAGAATTTAACATCATGCAAATTTTGCTTGTCCGTCGCAGTTATGTACGCAGTTCATTGACTTCATCTCTGATCTGAATCTGTTATCACGTATACAATGATGAACGATGATATTCTTGCATTGCTTCATGATCTTCATCATACCATGCATGCAGCGATTGCAGCTAGTAAATGAAGAAGTTTTTAATTTGCGCGCCATGTGCTAGCGCAAATACGTATCTCAACATAACATCGCGGCTGCTCAACACGACATGAACCCATTCGAGAACGCTGTACCATGTGCCCCATTTTGTACCATTGCGCTGCGCGCACTGCACTATTCTACACTCATTCGAGTGGTGAAACAGGTCTTTTGTAATACCATGACATTCGTTTATGTGCAACTGCTAGTTAGTCGCAAGTTCGGGCGTAATGTAAACAATTTGAAAAGAATTCCTTGAAATTCCCTGAATTTCTTAAATCACTAGCATCTATCACTAACAACCGGAAATAGGAACTGGGAAATACGAAACGCGAAAGGTACGCTTGCAGAGGTTCTCAAACAGTCAAACTATTAATTGTGGGCTAGGTAAGTGTGAGATTCTTTGTGAGCAAAGTTTAACGTGAGAATGAGTTCGTCATAAAAGAATCAATCTCGACATGGCACACTGATCTTTTACAATTAAGTTTTTATCAACCGAAAGACTGAAAAACCGCCAGATTACTGATGAGGTACCTACTGATAAGGTATATCCGAGAAGACATGAGACGTTAATGTGGTCAGCCACAAAAAATACCCTCAACGTCCTTTCTGATACTATCATATTATCGGAAACAAGGTGAAATGATAAGGTGAAATATAAATTCAAATTGATTATCAGTCAAATTAGGGCAGTTCGACTTTTTATACCGTGAATAGATAACAGATAAGATAGAAATATTCGAATTGGGATAAAATGAACGGACCATAATTAAGATGATTTGGCGGATTACAATCCTGATTAAAAAGTTAAAATGAGATATGAGTGCGACAAATCTAGACCTTTTTATCGCCAACTAACAAGATAAGACTTGGTAATAAGTTTGACTGCCATCATTATTACAGTAAAAGTTATTCAGAATATTGATCTTGAATTCAAAGCAATTGTAGATACCGGCCAATTAGAAAGTTAGAATGACAAGGCATGCATGCAAAGTCTGAATGGTTTATCCAGCAAGATCTAAATACACCAATAGTTCACTGTAGTCGAAAACTACGGCCGATAACTTACCTCGTATCTTAGAAGCAAATATCAAAGTTTAATGGGTGAAGTGACCGGTTGACGATTTGTTGTTATAAATGGTACGAACGAAACATCAAACATATCATAAACCGGAACCAGTCAGCTCTATATTAATTACTCTGTGGCACCTTCGTAGCTCAACATTATTTGTAATTAATTATGATATGAGAAAATAACCTGATTAATTGTAAGTCGGATACTCACATTCTGACTTCGAGTGGTATGTCCAATCTATCGAGCATCATGTAGTTCCCCAGGTCTGCTATACTGTGACAGTACACTATCTTACTCTGTGCTCGGATACTGAAAAACAACGGTGATTACCATAAGTGCCACGCCCGTATACATGTACATAGTATCTAATAGATCGAGAATTTAGTTGACTTTTTTCATTAATTTATCATATAATTGAGAAATCCTTGACATAAACTGCCTCAAACATAATACTGGGATGATAAATTAATACTTTCTCAATATGCAGATGCCACCGAGGCCTGAGAAGAATTGGTGGTGGTTGCACAGCTCGAAAAGTGGAAAGGTAAGAAGGTATGAATTTATCATGATTCAACAGGTCGAGGTAGTTACGGAGGAGTGGGGGTGGTTTCGGGTTTTTGTTGCTTCTGATAGAGAACGCCAGCTACCAGTAGGTCTTTACCCCATGTAAAAAATAATAGCCGAAGTTATGAATTTTCAAATCGCGAGTTTGCCTTAATTACTGTGCACGCACAAACTTCTAACGCGATTTGCCGAAAATCATCTTTAAAATCTATCTTCTCCTACAGCTGTGAGGGAAACTCCAATAAAACTTGGTAGTTATGTTCTAAGGCATAAAAAACTTTTCATTGGTTAGATTTTTGATTTAGGCTTCAGAAGTGAAAATATTGGCTTTTGAAATTTGAAAATTTTCATATTTTTTCATTTTTGACCATTTTTTGAACAAAAGTTGTAGGAGATAGATTTCAAAGTTAATTTTCTGCAAAATACATAGTAAATTTGGGCCCGCACTGTAATTGCAGGTGAACTCGCGATAAGAAAAATTCATAACTTTGGCTAGGAAAACTATTTTTACATGGCGTTCTCCTCTATCAGAAGCAACAAAGAAACCGGAAATCGACCCCCCGGCCCCCTTAACCTCGGCCCAAAGGAGCCGGAAAACTTATAAATTTGATTGAGAGCCTGAGAGTCGAGGGTATAATCAAATGTAACGACGAGTATTATAATAGTGAAAGGCTCATTACGTGACATGTCATTGAAACACTGGTTCATGGCTATATGGAAGTATTATCACGACTGAATGTGGCATGTAGTATTGTGTAAGTTATAACGCAATAACACACACACTGTGCCACTTCTGAGCGTGCCACACGTCCAACTGACAATAGCTTAGCTATGTACAAAACATAATGTATCTAGAAAAGTAGAAAGCTAGAAGCGACAGCTATGTTGATAGATTTCCTTTCAGAAGCTATTTCGTGTAATTGTGTTCGTAAAACACTGAAATATAAGATAAGCCTTTGCGCTACATAACGTAATCTATCCTCATTAATATTGTTATAATATTATAATACGTACCTTAGGAGGTGTATTTATGGAGGTTATAATTTAGGGATTTTAACTCAACATAAATACACCTCCTAAGTTAATATATATTTCGAAGTCTAAAGATTATCTTATACTTCTAGCATAGGTGAGACAATGTTGACAATACAGATAACAGATACTGAAAGTAACCAAAATTCTAGCAATCCAAATCGAAATTTATCAAAATGGTCTATTTATAGCGAGGTTTCTTAGTTTTCCAAAGGCTGGGCTTTAATTTTTCTGAAATCTTAGGCTCAGTCTCTTATACAAACAGTTTCTTATGAAGGAAACTGAGTGTAATAAATACTGTTAATGTCAAACGCCTCATGCCCATGTTGCACCACTGTGATAAGTAACGGAACAAGGAACCAATATCACTTAGGGAATTAAGATCAAAAACAAAACATGAGCATTGCACATACCTGACCATTGGTTTGAGAAATTTGAAGACCAGCTTCAACTTGATACTGGGATGAACGATGTAAAACGCTTTAATGTTCTTCTTGAACCTGGTGAGGACAGATACATTAGAATGATATTCTACTTTACAAAACACAGCACAAAGTTGCAGTGAATCGAATTATACAATTATTAAGGTAATTAATAAGGTAATTTGCTTTAAATCCATTCCATCACAACATTGTTTCTCGCCCTGATTTAGGATTTGATCACTCACTACCTCGCCTTGATTCACATATCTGACAACAGACTCACACATGGTGGCTCAAACCCGCCACCAGAAAAAAATGAAAAATTTTTTCAAATTGAAAAAATAATTTAGAAAATAATTTTTAAAAAATAATTTTTTTAATTTTAAATTTTGTTTTAAAAATTTTTTTTAAAATTTAAAAAAAAAAATTTTTAATTTTAAAATTTTTTTTTAAATTTTTAAAAAATTTTAAAAAAATTTTGAAAAAAAATTTTAAAATTGAAAACCATGGCTCAAACCCGCCACGAAAACTAAAACTGAAAATGAAAATCGTTTTTTATTCAAATCACGTACGAACTTTTTGTGCGCCGCGCAATAGTTTTTTAAATTAATTTGAAAAACGAAATGGCTTCATCTTGAAATATCATGAAAAACGCGTTTGGCGTTCGCGCGTTACGTTAAGTTCATAATGTTGTTGGCAAAATGATATGAGCAGCAGCCAAATTCACGTCCCAACAGTAAAGTTCTCGACCAGTCCATCAGCCTTTCTACTCATTTATGTACTTGTAGAATGACAGGCAATCAGCAGGCGGCCCAGTCCATTGACTCATTGAATAGAATGACAGGGGATCCATCCTCTGAGAATGATGTCATGCTACACCAGCCATTGAGGGGAACTACAGGCGGCTCCACCCATTTGGAGGAATGTGATGAAGCCCCGCCCATTGAGAAGAATAAGAGGACAATCAAACTGTTTTGGAGTTAAGTACCTTCAATGGATAGGGCCATCAGTCATTCTTATCAATGAGCGGGGATGCCTGTCGTCCTTCTCAATGGGTGGGCTGCCTGTCATTGATTTAGTAAAAATCCTAAGCAGGCGGATTCGTCTCTTATTGTTCTCAATGGGCGGGGCCGCTTCAAATTCCTTCAAATGGGTGGGGCCGCCTGTTGTTCCCCTCAATAATGGGTAGATCTCTCGTTATTCTATTCAATGGGCTGGGGTGCCTGCTGATTGCCTGTCATTCTACAAGTACATAAATGAGTAGAAAGGCTGATGGACTGGTCGAGAACTTTACTGTTGGGACGTGAATTTGGCTGCTGCTCATATCATTTTGCCAACAAATTATGAACTTAACGTAACGCGCGAACGCCAAACGCGTTTTTCATGATGTTTCAAGATGAAGCCATTTCGTTTTTCAAATTAATTTAAAAAACTTTTGCGCGGCGCACAAAAAGTTCGTACGTGATTTGAATAAAAAACGATTTTCATTTTCATTTTTAGTTTTCGTGGCGGGTTTGAGCCATGGTTTTCAATTTTAAAATTTTTTTTCAAAATTTTTTTAAAAAATTAAAAAAATAAATTTTTTTAAAAATTTTTACAATTTAATTTTTTTTTAATTTAAAAAAATTTTTTTAAACAAAATTTTAAATTAAAAAAAATTATTTTTTTAAATTATTTTCTAAATTATTTTTTCAATTTGAAAAATTTTTTCATTTTTTCTGGTGGCGGGTTTGAGCCACCATACAGGTCGCAGGAGGTATAAGTTATTAACTTATTAAATATTAAGGCTTCCGTTTATTAATAAGGCTCCTACTCTCCTAGTTACTCCTAGTGGTATGTTTATTTTGTCCCAATCTACGATTAATCAAAGCTGTTTTCTTATTGAGTTATTGGTGACCAAATCACAATTAATACTTGAATACACCAATAAAGCAATCATAGTATTAACTGACTATACTAAGATTGTCTCCCTTCATCTTGAACAGCAATCTGCAGTAATACCACAATTAGCCCAAAGGGTACAAATGCTGATTTACTTACTAATTTACTAAGTTACTACGAGACAACTTATTAGGACTCATATATCTCAATCATCTACACCATTATGATCAATAGAATCACGCAGATGATAATCAATTAATTATTCATATTGATGTTAATTTTTCGTTAATCAACTACTCATTAATACTTTACTAACTAAGGTCCCAACTATTTAATAACAAATACTCAAGTCCTATATACATTAACAGATATACATACACCACTCATCAATAATCGTCAGTCGAGGTGAGTTGTCTAAGAAACTTAGAAATTAACCGGCGACACGCTGCCTAGTGTATTTGTAATTGGTGTAAAGCGGGCTGGTTACTCAGCTTAATGATATCAATCAAAGGCACGTCACATGACACGTTAACAAGCTCTTATGTAATGCGTGACGTTCATGTTTTGAGCTATTGTCACGATCCGGCTCAATTACTGCTTTAGGGGCAATTATCGGCTTGTTAATTGGTTGAGCTCACCAAATTTCCGGCGATGTTAATGGTGCTCCTCAGCACAGTAGGTTTTAGCTGTTAGACAGTGATCTAACGTGCCCAGTGACAGAACACTGCTGATCTGCCACGCTCAGCGTGGCGACAAGTCGGCCTTCTCCAGACGTGATTTCGGCGAAAAATTAACGATAATCATAATCACTATAATATAATAGCTTTGGACGCAAAAGGGCGATTCTACATTCATGACATCGGCAATTTCACCAAATTTCGTCGTTGCATGAATACACCATTTCGAACGGCACGTTATCATAACTTAATAACGTAGGCACGGCCTTGGAATTGATATTGATCAGAAAATGTCGTTATAGCTCCCGCAATGATTTATGAGAATGAAGACGTGATTTCAGATCACGTCTGCACTCTCAGATCAGCGTTTTACCACTCTGAGCATTTTCCTTGTGTTTGAATAATAAGCGTAATTAAGCAAAGAATTGTGAACTTATGACATCAAAATACCGTCAAAATATCATAGTCCATCACAACGAAAAGTTTTGCAGCTATCAGATAATATCTTCACACTCAGATCAGTGTTTTTCCACTTTCAGAGCGGAGACGTGATTTGAAAATCACGTCTCCGCGCTGAGCGTGGCAAAATGCTGATCTGAGCGTGCAGATGTGATCTGAAATCACGTCTCCGCTCTGAAAGTGGAAAAACACTGATCTGAGTGTGAAGACATTATCTGATAGCTGCAAAACTTTTCGTTGCGATGGACTACGAAATTTTGACGGTATTTTGATGTCATAAGTTCACAACTCTTTGCTTAATTACACTCATTTTTCAAACACAAGGAAAATGTTTATAAGTGCATTTCAAATTATCATCTTTTACCATGGTAAGTGCCGTAACTGAGTGTCTAATACATGTCTGATATCTGATCAGCAAGGCAGTCACCACAATTACCTCGGCTTTTATTTATGTGGCATGTATTTCATACTCAGCGCACAGAAATTTGTGTCATAAAAAAATTGCCATAAAAAATCAATGAACGAAAATACTCGCCAAGTAGATTCATGCTGTGAGACGAATTACAAAATTGATAAGGTATAATTTCGGGAAAAACTATGCCGGTGATGGAAGACGTGATTTGGTACTCCTGAAATTTGGGATCGGCGAGGTGCTGACTGTGTTCTGTCACTGGGCTAACGTGTAATCCAGGTGGAAATTATGGTTTCTTAGCGACTGGTAAAAGCATAAAGGAGCATTTTCTGGACACTTTTCAGAAATTACAATAGTTGCATTGCAAACCTGGTCCTGCTATGAACAGTACAAACATCCTATATGTCTCAGCTCCCTAAGTTTCTAAACCCTTCAGATCTCTGCCAACCCTTACAATACATCAAGCTGCATAATCATGAGAAGTAGAATATATTATTTTGATAAGTTATTTTCTCCACTTTTTAAACATTGAGGCCACTACCTGCAGATAATACTGTAACTTGAATACATAATCCAAATTACACATGAAAATGACGCAAGTCAATGATCGGTGAAATGACTTAATAGTATGTACACTTACATAACATCTGTATATTTTGTATGTCACTCACAATAATAATCTAAAATGTTGTCTACGTCGCTACCAACTAATAAACGAATATAATACAACCATAATATTATGTACTAACTTCCTGTCAAAGCCTCGGTAGCAGGTAGCCAACCATTTCCACGTGGGTTTGGAGAGGTCGTCGTAGCCGTGGTGGAAGTAGACTAGACTGTAGTCGTTGTCACACAGCTGGTCCAGCTTCACCAGCCCGAACCTAGAGGGACTTAAAGGTAATCTAACGGCATGTAGTGGTACTGTTCGAGGAGAAGCCGAGTGTTAATTATTCCACTAATAGGGATGAGTCCATATTAATAAGATATCATGACAATTGATAACCACCTGAGTAACTTGTCCCAGTCTGTGGTCTGCTTGGGGATCCGACAGCAGCTGAAGGACACGCAGATCTTCCCCGTCGGGTCGGCAGAGCTACTCCCAATGATGTTACGACTCATCAACTCGCTGAAGTCTTCTTCCTGCAGAGGAGAACAAGGTATGCGTTACTTCTTCGTTACCCTCTCCGGTACTTCTTTTCGGATAAGTTTTTGTACAAGGAACTGTAACCTTCTCACAGGTGGTATGGAGGTGGGTATCACAAATTGTAGGTACCTTCAAGAAATAGTTAGTATTTTCCCTCAAACGCGTGACGCGTGACGAGATGCGTCACGTCACAATTAGTTGGGGTCCAAGTGAGTGCACTTTACAAACCTGGTCACAGTTGACGGGAGGTAGATCAGGTCCTTTCAGTATGTCCGTCACATCTGTGGAAATCATAAAGTGGTTTTGATTTTGACACTATACCTGAACCATTTTTGCCCGTTTGCATACTGTATGGTGAAAAGAGGTTTTTGGCGATTATCTCGAAAACGGTGCAAGATAGTGACTTGGGACCACGATCTGCCCGACCTAATGTGGCCATTGAGCTTTGTACTCAAAAGGGAGCTGAGAACTCTTAATTCAAAATTTGGGCTTACGCGGGTTCACAAAAAGGGGTTAGAAAAGGGGGTTCCTCATGGAATATCTTGGACAACTTTTTTTTGGTACAACTTTAGTCTATGAACAACTGATAGACACATTTCAAATCATAATAAGTGCCAATTTACCCACAGTATGGCCATATTTGCCTGAACCATTTTTTGTCCCTTCGCGTATGGTGAAAAAGGGGTTTTTGGCGATTATCTCGAAAACGGTGTAAGATAGCGACTTGAAACCATGATCCGCCCGACCTAATGTGACCATTGCGAACATTTTAGTGTGGTTGTTGAGCTTTCTATCTCAAAAAGAAGCTGAGATATCGGCAATCGAAGTTTTACCCTACGCGTGGGTAAAAAAGGGGTAAAAAATCAAGGTTCCCCAAGGAATTTTTTGGACAACTTTTTTTGGTGGTTCTTGACCCTATGGACTACCAAAATCCGTTCTAACATCTATGGGAGGATTTACTTCACTGGGGGTTACAGCCTGGGGCAGATACATCCCTTACTACTAGTTTAACTCAATCAATGAGAGGGATTTATTGACAATTACTGATGCGAATACAGTAGTTCATGGTCAATACTTTAATAAGTCCTCTGTATAAGGGCATATTAAATTTCCAAGTTAGGTATCATAGTCAGTTTTAATACTTTAATAGTGAAGTTTAGTCACTATGGCCAAGAGTAGGCAGATACATAAACCCAATTGCAAGAGGAACATTGGAATGAAATCAATTAAATATTTCAAATTATATTTAAGCAGATTTCCAAGTTTTAAATTCTTCCAGTACAGTATGAATCTGAGAAATTGGGAAAAGATAAAATCATTTTGCTTTTGAGTACCAACATTCAACACGGTATTAGGTACCTATGAAATTGGACCCGATGAAAGCAAACACTGTATGTACATTGTACAGTATACATTTTAACTTCTCAATGTGTTTGTAGCTACCCTAAAAAATTTTGGAGGAAATATTTTTGGAGTTCTAAAACCCCATATCCAAAAAATAAAAAATTTCCTCCGAACCAGAAATTTTTGCCCATTTTGCAGCCCACTCGCTTCGCTTGCAAAATTTTTGCCTATTTCGTGGTCCACTCACTTCCATTTACTCAAATTGGCTCTTTTTTAATTATTATAATCAAGCAAAAGCAATAATTATTTTGAAAAAGCACAAACAGTCGATCAAATTCATGTAAACATACAGTAAACTGAATTGATTTCGAATCCCTAACGTCCTTCTCTGGGTATTGCAGGCGAAAGTTTTCATGTTTTACATCTGAGAGTGAGACTAAGACTGTGTCTTGGAAAAATTTGATAACATAATTTGATGAGAACAGCCCGCCGCAGGCGAAAATTTGGAGACTGAGACTGTCTGAGACTGTCTAGGATCAATTCAGTAACACAAACTGTGTCAGTGAATTGATCATAAAAGCCTGCCGCAGGCGACAATTTTTAACTTCTTATTTTTTAAGGTTTTATTATCGCATATGTATCTAAGATGAATTTGGAACAATATCCCGCCAGCTGCGAAAATTTTGAAAGTCTTACATCAGAGACTGTTTCTAACTTTCTTAGACCAACTTATTAGTAACATCACAACAACTAGTCAAAGACCAAAGTTTTCAAGGTTTTTCTCATCTAAATCAATTTTAATTTGTTCTCCTTGGGTCCTTGGGAATGTGCTCAAATGGTTTCCCGTTTCTGTGAGGGATAATGACTCTGAAAATACGGATTTAAAGATTGTGTGAATGCAGGTTCGTTTTTGCACATTCCACACTGAATATCTTTCTTATTTTTTATAATAATAGACTTTAGTTATAATAATAAACTGCAAACTTTTAGTTAGTACACGAATGATCTGAAATTTCATTTCTTAAATTTATTCCAATACAATTCAGGAAAAAACACTGCAATTTTTGGTGTTAAATCAAATTTTCTGTGCTAGCTTTCCACCGAAAATTTCCTCCGTTTTAGCCAAAAATTTCCTCCGTTTCAAAATTTCCTCCGAACCAGGTTTGCTGGTTCGCGGCTTTTTGGATATGGGTCTAAAACTCTAAAACAATGGACAATTGTGGGTAATTTTGCTAATTTTTATCAAAAAAGTATTCATGACCATTAATTGATGATGGACTGCTTGCTCTTATTGGGTCCGAATTATGAAAGAGGTACATTTTATTTGTAGTTATTGATTTTCAGGTGACTCCTGCCACAGACGCTTGCAGAACATGCTTCAATCTTCGAAACTCCGAAATTTTGATTATACTGAAGTCTATTATTGCTGTGCTCTTTAATCTCCCATATTCAATGATAATACTATAATTAGGTATAGAAGTAAATGAATTTACTCCAAACACACTCATGGTTCACACAAACCAAATTGCATTTCATTAAATCTCTAACATGCAAAGTTAATCTTTCAAAACGGCTCCTGGACTGTTTATGCTTGAGAACCAAACTTCTCATGATTTTCTTGGCAAACTCAAATTTAACTGCATATGGAGGCAAAGGCATAATTCATGTGCGCCTACGAAATCATAATTAAGAATAATAGCTTGATACTTTGATAGCAAAGTTAAATGCAGAAACTTGACATTAATAAACTAAATCAGGGGCTGGTTATGGATGGAATCATGCACCAATCATTTGACACACTCTTCTTACTATGAACATGCAGGGAGTTCAATCTGTCAGCCCACCCTCTTAACCACGTGACTAGCCACCACTTTAGAAACTCTAATATAACATTTCAATTACATAACAGGTCATGTGTAATCAGCCATTGAAAGTGACGTCATCGTCATAAAATGGCGAATTTATGAATTGAATTAATTAATGAATAGTGAAGTTTAAATGAGGTCTATTTTTGTGAGCAAGACCATATTACTTGTGATACTTGTGACTTGATACTCTGCTGGTTACCTACAGAGTTACAGAGGTGCCGTAGTACATTGGTATCTGGAATTTGGTTTTGAAAATGAACTGTGGAGAAGGCTTGACAGTAAGTGATTAACTAACTAGAAACCATCTACCTGATAGGGAGCCAATGGAAGCATGTTCTAAATCCTGAGACTGTTCCATTATTACCCACTGATTCTTCCCGTCTCCTGACATACGTTAGGATTAAGATTTAAAATAGTCCATTTAAAAAATTAAAACAACCACCAACTTAAATGAAGGATCATTTTAGTGTTCGAATAACCTCTTGCAAAATCGTAATATCCTAATATACAATGAATAGTATCATCAATCATCACTTACATATATATATATACATATACCCGCAGCCTCTAGGGCTGAATTTCATATCGCACGCGCATGCGCGTGCGATATGAAAATATATCCCTCGAGGGCGCTAGCCCGAGTGGGATATATATCGTATAGCACGCAGGGCTCGAAGAGCCCGAGCTCTATACGAAATTCAGCCCATGAGGCGAGGAGTATATGGTATATATCCACTCGCGTGAGCTTTTTGGGAGAATGGCATATCTAAGATGAAAAAAGTTGAATGTTCAAGTAAATCCTCGAAGATTTGAACACACAGGAAGGTTTTGCAACAATAATATTGAGTTTTTTCTCCAATTAACAAAAATATAATTTTTTTCACAAATTCATTTAAATTCAATACAAACACGATTAAGCACCGTAAGTATTTGATCGAAGGGGTTGGTAAAGCTTATGTAGAAGTTATGAGCCCGAGGGCCCGGGGCGAAGGGCTTAAAATTTTAAAGCGAATCGAATCAAAGCATGGGTCAATCTCAAAGGTCTTGCAATCGAAGGATTATTGGCTAAAATGTGGTTAGATGCTGTTAATTAAACTTAAAACACTAGCAATCTTGGAAAAACAAACAATAATTGGAAAAACAAACAAAGGGTAAATGGTAGCATGTCACTTTGTGAAACGCATCAGTTACAGCAGAACTTGAAAAGAGATACAAAACGATGAAAGAAAATGGGTTAAAATGAGCGTATTTACATTTGGTGAAACTCTGCAGCACTGCTATAATAGACAAATGAGAATGACGTAATTACCATGGTTGAATATGGTAAGTCAATAGAATAAAGTGTCCCTCAAAATTTTTCTCATGAGAAGTTGCACAATGTTTCAGAGTGTCGCGGTAATTAGGCGGCATTTATTTTACATCGTATCCGCTGTGTGTGAGAAAAATAATGCACTATTGTTACTAATGATAATGACGTATTGCTCTCACTTACCTCTTGCTATTTCCGAAGAATGTGTAACCATGACAACATGGCAATGCAATTAATGATCAGCACAAATGCAAATTCCTAACTTTATTTCATGATATTGTATTTCATTCTCTCGTTTTTGATTTTGTATCCTTTTACTTCTCTTTCTCGGAATGATTGCTTTTACAGAATTTTACAAAATTGCTGCTATCACTGCAGTTCACTGTTTTTCTCTGCTATTTGACTCGACTTTTGTCTACTGTTGGCCACATATTTTGCTGAATATTTATTACTTATCGATACATATGTTGTTTAGCTGTCAATTTTATCCAATTCTATTTCGAAGTTGAACTACTTCTCATAATTTCATGATTCAGTAAGCTGCTGAATAATGATGAATATCAGTTTCAGTGTTTTGACTCTTAACTTTCCATCGCCTCGATGTTTTTGTCGATAATCAACTCCACAAAAATCCTTCTATTTGCCAGTTTTTTGCCTCATGATCGATATTTTGCTGCTAAAATTGTTGTTGTGGACACTTTCAATGATCTCTGCCAGTTTAGCACCAAAAAATATTTTCTTCCAAGAGGCGGGCTATATTGCAACCGGCGTAGAACTGCTCTCGCGGGCCGGGCTATATCCGGTGGGTATATCAAATTTAGCGTGCAGATATTTTACCGGGCTGCGCGCGCCCGCTACCTAAAATGTCTTCAAAAAGCGCACGCGAGTGGATATATATACATTATACACATCCCGTAAAGTAGACACTATACACATAGTATACAAATACACGTACACATATAAAAACAAATACAGTTAAGACATACGGATACACATATTCATATACATACACGTATACAAATAAGTAGTGTACGCAACACACATATACAGTATACACAATACACATACATCAATAAAATAAGAAATATCACTCACCAATATCGTTCACATAGGGAGATTAGCACAGGTATTGTACCACGACACAACTGAGAAAATAGCTGATGGACTGATACTTAATTCATGGAAAATTCATAGAGAAATATATCAACTGAATGTAACATGCTGAGGCCTTGACATTCCTAATGTAAGTGAAAAATGTTAGAAAGTTATAACATTATAGTAAACTATACATAATATAAAATTTTGATATAGCCATACCTAATCAAAATATAAACTGGCTATATCTAAGTATCTACATGAAACCATTTGATACTTAGGTATCAATTTGATGGTATGTAAATCAACCATCTAAATTGTATTGGTGTGCTTACTCCATGACAATAAGCCCAATGTTTTGTTTTGACATTTAGGTAATCTTTTAATGATGGATTTGTAGGTACAAAACAGTTTTTCTTATTTTGTTTAACTGCTACAACACAAAATGCAAAAAATCAACCCAAACTGCTGCTTGACATGGCTTGCCACTTTAAGTGATGGATACATACTGAATACTCACTGATGGTGTTAATGCTCTATTGCATGGACTGTTTGTCCTCATATCAGGTGTTAAAGGGATCAAACTAAACCTCTGATGTGCACCAAGATATCCCTGTTAGTGTTATGAAGTGTAGTGTACAGTATTTTATAACAACAGTAGGTACCTGATGCTGAAAAATGGTCTTTCAATTGCAGCTTATGGAAAATACAACAAATTATTATCACTCATTTGGGCCTAGTTGCCATTAATAAATGAAACATTGGATATTAGAAAATAATTGAATTGAATCGAATATCAATCTTAAATAGAACTTTCAGAACATAACGAAACTAATGACAAAAGGATAAATTGCAAAATTGCCACCATGATATTTATTAATGCTTATTTAAATAAATTATCAATTAATCACCTTTGGGTGAATTAAGTTAAGCTCAAGAGTGATATATAATCGTCAATGACTCATTTGAAAGTACTATGCATGGTTGCAGGCACATTGTTTTATTGCAGAGTAATGAAAAGTTCCAATTTTTAATTGTATAACATTTAGCATGACCATGTTGATTAAATAGAAATTTGTGGGTAGAGTGATGTTACAAATTTGTGATTAAAAATTTGCATTACACCAATTCGCTAGGAATTTTTGGTCAGTCCATCTGAATTACATTGGTTAATAATACTGTAGGTGAATAGCTCAATGATCCTGTGTTACTCAGCTAATTCATTCTGAAAAACTTATTGATAACACTCTTTCATTTGTTATCCAATTCCTTTAAATCAAAAGTGTATACCAATTCTTTTTGAAAAATCAAGGTTTTTGTAATTTTGAAATTTCAACTTGAAAATTATTTGATGTGTCCCATTTAAGTTCATAAATTTGAAATTCTCACAATATCTACCACAGTAAAGATAGAACCCAAAATAGTATCATAGATAAGAGTAGATAAATGAACATTTAGGCCTAGTAGGGCTTGGTTGGGTCCTCTGAAGTTTAAGTCTACATTTCATGATGTTGACAGAAAAAGGATAGAAACATGCTATTGAAATCTGTCATTTGATATCATCAGTAACAATGGTTCGACGCTCATTCAGGAAGCAGCCAGGATATCACACAGAGAATTTTCCTACTGTAAAATATCTCCAAACAGAGGTGAAAAAGGTGGAAACTTTATTTCGAAATACCCAGCATCTTTCACTTCGAAGAACATATCAACAAGATTAAACTTTTTGAAGCAGAAAGTTTCCATGATTCTTTGTAAGAGATTACTGAAGAAAGACTATTAAAGGCCAAAGTCTGCATGCAGTTGTAAGAGATTACAAAGACTGAATAGCGTAATACCCAAGATTTGGTTTAGTGACAAATTGTGGTTCACAGTGATGGTCAAGCCCAGAAGAGGAATCAGTATTTATGGGTGCTGAACAAGGATGCTGTAAGGCCCATAGAAAGTCAGCTGACACCTATCAAAGTGGCTGGGAATGGGAATTTGGTCAAAGATTGGCTTTTTTGACCAATGACTTTCACTGCAATCCCAGTAGCAAAATTTTTTGCAGAATTCAAGTATTGATCATGTTAGTGAAATTTTGTTACTTATTAAATGCTTAATAAATGGTATTAGAGATAATATGTCTGAAGCTGTGCCCAAAGTAAATTCAAGAAACATAATGCTACAATCCAAAATGATAAATGATATTGATAATTAAAGAATTAAGCTAAACAAATTGCTTCTCAGAATTTCAAAACAAGATGGGCTATGAATACATCATGCCAAATCAAATCACAAAAGTTACAGGAGACAATAAGTTTGAATCAGTTGATGATGATGGAGCAGGACTCATGAGATAATATCGTCCAAAGTTTTGCCCTTCAGCATCTATAGTTGATGGTAGAGGGGTATGACCACGACCTACATGCTGTGCAGCTATAAGACCCCCATTTGAACTTGTCTGAAATTTATGATTTCACTTCACTAAATATTGGAACATTAATGAATATGTAACAAGAGTTCACTCTTTGTTGTTTGAATAACAATAGATTTAACAGAAGACATACACTAATAAGAATTTACTCTTATAAGTATGAAAAATTGAATTCTCAATCACATCAGGTATTATATGCCTACCAGCATATACCTACGACCTACAAGTATTGAAACCTAAAATTATGATTAAGATATGATTAAAAAGATGATAGAGATATGTGAGTTACTAGTACCTATTACTCTACTATATCGAGTGTAAGATGAACTTGACATGTAAGCAACTTACATTATAATAGCATATAAAAACAGTATTAAAAGGGTACATAATGAAAAAATAAGACCTCACAATGAAAAATGATACATAATAATAATCAATAGGCAAAGCCACACTAACACCTCTGGACAAATGAAAAGCTTATCGTTATCAATAAATCCTTTGCAACTCAATATTAGGGCAGTGTCAATGTATGTTTTGCATCTATTTTTACTTTTTGACTTCTGGGATAAAAAAGTAACACAAGCAGTCCATTAAAAAGTGAACAAGAGGAACCAAGGTAGTGCCCCTGAGTACAGAGGGGCTAATTTATTTAGAACAAAACACAGTGCACAGACATAAGGGCAACCCCCTCAAACCCCCAAAATTACCCCCCTAATAGCTCAAATTAAAAAAACCCTTATGACTGTGTTTTGGGGCAAAGTAAGCATGTCTGTTTTGTAAACTTTGTCAGTTTTATTGGCTTTGTCCAATGTATGCATTTACGTAAATTCTTAAATTTTTGATTTCTGGACAAATCAAACAGTGACACCCCCATGAATGAATATAATGCAGATGGTTTATCTATACCATTATTGTTGATATTTAATAACAAACCTTGTCAGCAAGGGCTTCTAATTCTTCATCATAATCATCTTCTAAAGAACTATAAGCATTACTAACAGTCCATTGAATATCAGGTATAATTGGTTCAGTTGAGTTAAAATTCTCATTACTGACACTTGCAGTACAGCTACCATTTTCTTTGATGCTTTCATTGCATTGTGCAAAATATCGTTCCTCTTCTCCATGATTAGTAATAATTAAATCAGGCACTTGCATAACTGTGTTTTGAGAGCTGGCTTTAGCAAACTACATCACTAGCTGCCTAAGTTGACATATTATATAGCTATCAGAGGTCAATATAAATTATAATAGGTCAATATAATAATAGTAGAGTTATATGGTGTCTAATCACCATGTCTGTTTGCTTTCCTTGCAAAATGTCCATTGAGGGCTAATATTTTCCATCACATTCATAATTTAAATAAGTCTGGGGGCTAGTATGGAGAAATCTTGATGCTCTGGTAAGTCAAAAGCATGGGTCTGAGGGTGAAAGCCCCCAGCAAGCCAGAAATGACAGGAAGATAGAAGCATTGTTTCTTAGGATTTTCAGTACTGTTGATTTAGAGGCTTCTAGAATGGATAACTTTTTATATACCATAAGCCCAATTGTTATAACCAGGGGTCAGGTGGCAGCCCACAGCAAGCCAGAAGTTTCAAGATAAAAAATGTTTTTTTAAAGGATTTTAGTGCCTACTGCTGATTTTGAGGCTACTAGCATGGATATTGGATAACTCCTGATATAAACAGGCAAGCAGGGGTCTGGGGGTAGCATCCCCCGGTGAGCCAGATTTTCCAAGCACATAGATCCATTTTTCCTGTTCCCAATTGCGTTTTTGTTTTACAAAGGCATTGAGAAAAGGTTAGCAGAGATCGTGTTTTGTGGGTGTTCTGTGTATATTTACCTTTATATAAAGATATAATAACCTTTATGTGACCCAGGAGTTCACACCCTTCGCCTAGTGTACTAGGGATAGTCTCCATGCTCAGCATGGCTGCCACCGGCCTGGTTGATTAAACTAAGACTAATAATTAAGACTATAATAATCAAAGACAACATACCAGATGAGTTACATACAAACCTATATTACACACTTTTTGAAAGCCATCTCTCCTATGGTATAACAGTATGGGGTGGAGTATCTAACAATAAAATTGAACCACTTTTCAAACCCCAGTGACAGAACCCTAGCGAGCGAGAGAGCGTCGCTCGACAACCAACAGCCACGTTCGTGGCGACCCAAACGTCCAAACGACCGAATTTTCATTGAAATTAGCATTGAAATTCCCAATGAAATTAGCATAAACAAAACCAAATTGGCAATTAATTACTTACGATACTGTTCAAAAGCCGCCAAATTATAACCGTGACTTATAATAACTTAGTATTTCATTGTGTTTGACAATTGTACAGCTTGATTTATGTCGTGGAGAGTAAGTAAAAGTCTGTAGTACATTTACGAAGACTGCCTCAAGCCCTCGCAGCTGTATTGTAAAACCTACGATTACGTACTCTAAACAGCTATAATAATGCGGTGGGATATTTGCTTGTGTTTGAAATAAACTTGTATTAACCATACGTTAATTATTTGTAATGTTTGAGCACGTGGGGAAACTTCAAAGTAGTCTCGTTCCAATGTTAGTCCAAATGATAACGGCACACGCAGCTCTAAAATGTGCTGGTCGTCAGAAAAAAGCTGAAAAAGCTACGCTCGCTGGTGTTGGTCGCCATGCTCGACGACCACAATACAATTACAGGTAAAATCTCATCCCACGCTCGCTGGTCGTCAGGGCTGGGCGCCGATGGTGTGGTCGCCGGCAAATAAATACTTACAATATTCACTGTTTTGGCTATAACTTGAGAACGGATCGATATTTTTCAAAATTCTTTTTTCCTCTGGTAGATGAATGATTTACGAAGATTCTAAATATGCTTGAATATGTTTATTATTAAGTACAAACTGTTGAAACACAAGTAAATATTTAGTTTAAGAAAATCAATGTTTTAGCTATAACATTGCGTCTGAGCAATATTTTTCAAAATTCTTTTTCCCTCTGGTAGATGTTTGTTTTGCGAAGATTCTAAACATGCTTAAATGTTGATTATTAATAACAAGCTGTTGAAACACAAGGAAATATTCAGTTTATGAAAAAAATCTAGTTTTGGCTATAAGATTGCGCCTGGTCGATATATCTATTAAATTCTTTTTTTTATCATGTTGATAGAAAATCCATGAAATTTTTCATAATGCTTCAGAGGCTGAGTAGCAATGAAAAGCGGTTGAAACACAAAGGAAATGTTTAGTTTTTAAAAGCTAACTTTCGGCTGAAACATTGCATCTGATTGATATATTTTCAAAATTCTTTTTCCTTTGATAGATGAATGTTTTTCGAAGGTTCTAAACATGTTTAAATAATTGAGCAATGCCAACCAACTGTTGAAACACAAGGAAATATTAAGTTTATGAAAAAGTAAGTTTTGGCTGTAACACCTCGTCTGATCGATATTTCTTCCAAATTCTTTTTTCTCTGGAAGATGAACGTCCTAAATACCCTAAAATTTTTTCGCCTGGCTGTTGTGATCAAATTATACATTATCAAATTGATCTTAGAAGCAGATTCAGATGGGAAATACCATGAAATTTTTCGCCTGCAGCGGGCTGTTGTGATCGAATTCTTCATTACCAAATTCATCTCAGAGGCAGATTCAGATGGGAAATACCCTTAAATTTTTCGCCTGCGGCGGGCTGCTGTGATCAAATTATACATTATCAAATTGATCTTAGAAGCAGAGTCAGATGGGAAATACCATGAAATTTTTCACCTGCGGCGGGCTGTTGTGATCGAATTCTTCATTACCAAATTCATCTCAGAGGCTGGTTCAGATAGGAAATACCCTGAAATTTTTAAGCCTGCGGCGGAGCTGTTTGTAATCGAGTTATACAATTATATACATTACCAAATTGATCTTAGAAGCAGATTCAGATGGGAAATACCATGAAATTTTTCAATTTTCAACGGATAAATAAATTCTTGTAACGGTGGCGACCAAATTGAGTAGTGAAAATCTGCGCTCGACGACCCACAAGAGGTATTCTGTCACTGGGTTTCAAACTTCAGAAAAAGTGTATGCGAATTTTATTTGGAGATAAAGAAGCCTATCTTGACAAATTTAAAACCTGTGCCAGGACAAGAGATATTGACAACCAATGCCTTGGCCCTGAGTTCTACAAAAGGGAGAACAGCAAACCACTTTTTAATAAAAATGCTATAATGAATGTCCGAAACCTTCACATCTACCACTGCAGTAACGAAATTTTCAAAATACTCAAATTTAGAACCCCCATATGTATGTTCGAAAACTTTTTACTATCCAAAAGGAATGGAAAAGAAACCAGACTGTTAACTCCTACCCCATCTAATAGCTTTTTCTATATAGGTAGCCTCGTATGGAATGTTGTCCGAGAACTCATCAAAAATTTATGATTTTTCATTCAAAATAGGTCCTACTAAATCACAAATCAAAGAAAAAATTCTCAAAATCCAAAACGAAGGAGATCCATGTGATTGGCAGCATGGGACCTGGAACTCTCTGCAGTATCATCAGTACTAAACTTTATCTCGAAGCCTCCATAAACTAATGACTATACCCTGTGCACGAAAAGTAGGTAGGAAAGATGATGTCATTATCATATCATGATGTAGTGAGTTGATGACGTCAAACCGCCTATTTCTCGTGCACTGCGTTTAATTTGAGAATTTGCAGCAGTTACACATAATCAAGTTATCTGTAATCACAATAAAATGAAAACCATGCCCAGTCTCTTGTTACATTGAAACATTCAGCCAAATTCATAAAATGTTTTGTTTGTTGACATAATAATTTGCCTATTTAATAAGTTGATATTATGTAACTTAATGAGTTTAACATTAAGTATGTCGAAAAAGTTTGAAACTCATCCATCTTAAGAAAATTGACTTCGCCTACATTATACAAACACAATAAAATATTCTTATAATGATATATACTAGAAACAAAGACTATCCTAGCTTCAAGTGCTGGTACACTTAAAGGAAGCAATAAGCCTCCAGCCTTGCGACCTTGCGTTTCGCCAGCACTTGTAAGCCTACCCTCACTGGGTAGGAGGTCATCTAAAGGCGTGGGCTAAGTCAAAATCAAAGAAATTTTACCCCTGATCACTTTGTTGAATTTTCTAATGTCCTAATGTTATACAATTCCCCTACACCCTGATATCAGAACCCTATCATCTGTATGCTCTAATGTTAGAGTTTCCCTATCACCCTGAAACCAGAATCCCTCTATTAGAATATCCTAATCTCATATAGATTTCAATATTACCCTGAAACCAGAATTTTTATCATATTTTGTATATATTCAGTATTTAGGTGTGTATAAAGAAATGCGAAATAAACTTTTGTTTTATTCTGAACTTTTGTTTTATTCTGAACCTTTATGTGTACTACTAAATCTGAAATAGGTAATGACCGAATTTGGTCGCATGCCTGCAGTCATGGTATGTCACTTTTTTTTGATCAACTGCTACTTTATAATATCTCTCGCGCCAATAAAGCTTGGTGTAATGGCATCCTGTGCAGTTTGCACTGCATTTGCTAGCTTACAGTTATTCTGGTTCAATGCTCTGTTCATCCTAATGTTGAAACTGGTAAATTGATTCTTTTTCAAATACTTCACCATTCTTCAATTTCATCAAACTTTTCAATGATATAAGAGAGTAAGAGGTGCATGAATGTCTATCAATTTGCTTGGAATTCTCCATCAAATTTTGAATGGGTTGCAATCAAATTAACATTTTTCTTTAAGCAGGAGACAATTTTAAAGGATTTATTCTTTAATTGTTGATATATATTTGACCCTGTTTTCAGGATAATCATCTCTCAAGATGGAGTATGGGAGCATGATGTATCTCATCATGTTAGTTGATGCATGCCACTTCTCATTTTCAATGCAGCAAGATAAAGGATTACAAAGCCCCAGGATCCATCAACTGGGCCTATACTTCTCTTCACCAAGTGTGCTACTTAATTTCTTGATGTTTGTGTTAAAGACCTCTAATCAGTTTCAATCAGGCAGGTCACTGCACTTGACGGTGCTTACCCTGGTACCAGGGGTGACTGCTGGGGGCCTACCTCATAAAAGCTCTCGCAATTTAAACACCCCGAAAGCTGAGGTAGGTATTGGACTGAAGATGCCTGCACCAATCATCTAGGTGTGACTCATTTGGATGTGGCTGTTCTTACATAGTATTTCTCAAGAAATCGTGTCAAAGTTCAAGTCCAAAGTTGGAGAAAAGTCTTGCAGATCGATGTGTTTTAAAGGATTTATTCTTTAATTGTTGATATAAAGGAGACAATGTAGTTTGACAATTGACAATGTAGCAGTTTGAGTTCGATCAATGATGATTGACCATAGCAATTGTGCTGAGGAAAGTAAGAGCCCAGTGGCATAAAGTAGGGAATGAGGAAATGGCAAGCCTAGCCAAATTTTGGAAAAGAATCTGTGAAATCGGACTCAAAAAGCCAAATTCACGGAAAATCAGATTAATTTTTTTATTAAAGTGACTGTTCGATTTTACGCCGCACTGCCTCACTGTGACTCATCGACTTCGAAAAAATGATTTTATAAAGGAGCAGCCTTTATTTAATTTCAAGCGGAACGCCTCGCTTCCCGAACCAGCCATTAAATTCCCAGCCCAGCCGGCTGATTGGGGAATGTAGTGGCTGGTTTTGGGGAATCACAGATTCCTAAAAATCCCGACATATGATAAACTTCCCAGCTGTTTTAACGATTTGGAAGGTGTGGGCAGACTATTTTCCGATCTTTTGTGACTTTTATATGCCAGTCTGAAATTTGGGCAGTTCAAGGAAATGGAAAGGTTTTTTGCCATGGATCGAAGCCCCTGCTTACTAAGTACTTCAAATTAAAGCTTTCATGGATTTATCAAATCTTTAGCATGCGTTAAACTACGGAAGACAGATTTAGAGTGGCAGATATTGTGCAATACATTGTGTAATATGATTCTTCATACCAGATAGATATTAAACACCCTGTACATGTCATGATTCATGACTTTTGCTTCCAGGCTGCTTAAACACACTCTCACACACTCAATACACAATATTCTGCTAGAAAGTGTCTGAAATGGTTTCTTGAGTCACTTTAAGCAACTCACTAATAACGTGCCGTGTTATTAATATATCGCGTAAAATTGTTAATCACACCATGAGAATTTAGCCGAGTGGTATAACGTTTCGACTATGTGCGCAGAGTATGGGGGTTCGAATCCAGGACCACGCACTTTTTGAAGAATGTCGATAAATCATATTTTATGCTTTTATGGCACTAAATGAAGCTCATCTGAGCACATTCGAGGTAATTTTAGTTGATATCTTTCGAACAATGGGACTCCAATGTTCCCTAGCAAAAAATCTGCTTCTGGTATCGCAGTGAAACTAGTAAGTCAAAAAGCCAATTTTTGATCAAGTTCCCATTCCCAGCCACTTTTAAAAATTATTCCACTGGGAGTAAGAGATGAAAATTTGTCCCAGTACCTCATGAATTTATGATAAATTTACCTCATGAATCTTCAATCTTGGTTAATAAAAATAAAATGGTAAATAAGAATTACATAGGCTGAGAAAGCACCAGGTGTCCATGACAAGTGGTGTATCATACATTCAATAAATTAAATATATCAATCAATACATACTGTTCATTATAATGAGAATAGATAAAAAGTTAAAAAGTTAAAAAAACCTGATTTTGATAAATTTTACCTGTGTGAAGATCTCACCGTCAATAATAATTTAAATTAGAAACAGTACAAAATAAGTACTGCCTGCCTAGATAAACAACTAACAATCCAAAACTTCAAATAATACAAAATAAAAACAGTTAAGATATATAAAGAAACCCAATGTCAATTGACATCTAAAAAAACTTATGAATAAATACTGAAAATTATGGTTTATTTGGAACAAAAGAATTATAAGTGAGGCCTTTTGGTACCAAGTTAAATGATAAACATGATAATGGAAGTTCTGCTACCCTAGGTGATTTACCCCTAGAGCCTCTGACTGACACCAGAACACTCTTAAGCAATGCAAAAGACAGTTTAGTCCTCATCATACTCATCACATCTTTATACTCCTCACTTCTCTTCTCAGACACAAGTTCTGCAACCCTCCTATGGAATGCTTTAGCCATTGGAGCCATTCCTCCAGAAGTGGCGTACACCAATGGAGTGAAACTACTTTTCTCTACCTGTATCACTCTTTGCTCATATTCCTTTTTCTTGAGGTTCTCATGCTGACTGTATAACTGTTTGATATCACGATTCTTGTAGGAATCTGCATTTTGGATGGAAGATTCGAACATCAAACATGGTTCTCTGAAAGGTCCCCATAACCCACGAGCAGAGATGTCGAGGCGAGCTCTTTCCATTGTGTTTCCTGGTAGTTGGTGCGGATTGTCAATTGGAATAAGTTCTGGTTCAGTTCTGACATCTTGACAGATTTCCTTCAAAAACTCAGCATTGGTGTCACGGACTTTGTTGTGTCTGAAAATAAGGTATCCACCATTTTTACATGTTAAGGTGTGGTCTACCGAATTTCTTGATCCACATACACAGTATGCTGGGATATTGGGTATCTGCCATCCATATCTGAGCCTGATTGCATCTCTAAATTCCTCTTTATTCAACACCCAACCAAGAGATCAACAGGAAGGACATTAAGCCATGCCCCAGCACCCTTTTCCTGAGCTAAGGTGATACACCTTACCAAGTGTTCATCAGTTATACCAGATCTGATATCTGAATACTTCCTTAACAATCTTAACTCCTTTTCTCTGGACAATTCAGATGTAACCTCTGCAACAGATTCTGTTTGATAACCTGTAAGGGTCATGCTTTGGTCTTTAATCATAGCCTTGAGATTGGCTGTTACCAATTCTGATGCTCTGTATTCAGCGTGTGAGGTGTCAACTGGGTTGCAAAGTCCTAGTCCTCCCTAAGCGTACTGGCAGAGTGAATAAGCTTCTCTCTGTCTGAAACCTCCCGTCCAACAATTGAAGGGATCAGTTTGTGTCTGAGAACATGTTCCAGTGGAGCAAAAGATGTGATATCTCTGGTACAGTACGTTGAAGATAAAGTCCACCTATGGCACAGTGCCTTAGTGTAGGCAGCATATGCTGCCTGAGGATCATCCATGGCAATGTTAGACAGAGCTTCAACATCTTTAACCAATTTTGAAACTTTGTCACTCACATACCTTTCCCTGAATTCCTCAGTTCCAATGACAGCACCCAGATGACGATCACCATCACTTGTTATCTTGATGCCTGAACCACTGAAGATTTCTTTAGCCATCTGCAAGGAATGCTCTTTAACAATAAGGACTGTTTTGGATGACTTGGGATAGTAGCCATAAAGTGGACCCCTAGAGCACAAAATATCCCACCACTTGCGCATCTCAGTCAGCTTACCGAATGCTGTTGAATCATCAGCATACCATATTTGTTTACAGCTTGCTGTATCAGTCTTGGCTGCCAATTCTGAGATGAGTGGTTTTATGCCAAGTGCATAAAAAGCCATTGCAGCAACATCTCCTTGAGTACAACCCTCCTCAGATGCCATGTAATCAGTCTTGTAGCCATCACATATAACAAGTCTGGCTGGTCTCTGGTATGTGTTACTGATGTACTGATGGAATGGAGGACAGAGTTCCCTGATGTTATGAATAGCAAGCTTTCTGTTGATTGAATTGAATGCATTATCTGCATCAACAAGGAGCACACCCTGAGTCTCTGGTAGATCCCATTCTTCCCGTGTGGCATGTATTGAAGCTTCTATTCCACTTTTCAATCCAGCACATGTTTGAAGAGGGCCTGCTGCATTCTGTATATCCGATTTCAGCACATTGACAACCAATTTACCCACAATTCTCCTGAGAACCTCACCAACACCCACTGGTCTGACCCCAATATCACCCTTGTGATCTTTACCTTTGTCCAGGGGGATCAATCGGCATGAGAGAAATTCTTCTAGTGCTGAAGGTTCTACATGTTTGGTACTGATATGCTTAGCAAGCTCAGCAATAGACTCACAGAGTTTTTCTGATGCTTTGCCATATGACTTGGAGCAGATAATATGTCTCCATGCATCAGCATCCATATGGGTTGGTCCACCAGAACCATGCACTGTTTTAGCAGTCTTGTGAACCGAAATGGCATCAATCTGTTCAAATATTACAGATTGTGGAGCAGGGTTGTGATCTTTAACTTTAACTCAGAGGGTGCCACATTACCATCAGGATGCTTGCTCTCAAAACACTTTTCACTTGACGTGTTAACTTGTGTACACCTTTAATGTCCCCATTACTGTTGATAAGCTTTATAGCCTTACCAACTTGACCAAGCAACATGAGCCTTGAGAAAGCTGTGTGGCAACTTGATTCCTTCTTCTTAACTACCTTTAATACACGGGACTGAATTTCTCTGGCTTCCTCCATGAGTCCTACTAAATCACCATCACTCCATTTAACCAGTCTACTTGCAAGAAGCTTTGCATTGACCTTTGCTTTTGAAGTTGCTGAAGGTTTTTGAAGCATTAGCGGAATAAAGATATGCAATAATGAGAGTGCAATTTCTTTCCAAGCAGTTTCATCAGTGAAAAGGCAAATGAGTCTTGATATTTCATTGATAAAATGAATCCCAGCCTTTCCTCTTGGCAACAAAAACAAATTCTTCTTCCACTTAGTGATTTCTAGATATGCACTTTTCACCAGGCTATTGATGAGCATTTCACCTTTCAACTGTCCCCAAGTCAACTGATTTTCACAACCTGCCTGACACCCTACACAAAACCAACTACTTTCTGAGTCATTAAGAACACTATACTCTTCATCTGATATAAAGATGCATGAACAATGAAACCATGTCTTACATTTGTCGCACATCAGTCCTTTGACATCATATGCCACACTACTTCTACAAACAGGGCAGTTATCATCCTCTTCATTCCCTTCAATGTCTCTGTTAGTGTTATCAACAATTGAATTTGTTACCTGGTGCTTCCTTGGACGTCCTGGACTCTTTCTACGAGGTTTGGGTGGGGTTGGTGCATGAAATGCTGTACGTACTGGAGTCTGTGTAGCATCGTAGGAAATCTCTGCATCTCCTTCGTCTGCTGTGTCCCTGGGGCTCTGCCTGCTTAGAATCCCCAACATCACTGCAACTCTTTATGACCTGTAACACTAGAACCATCTGAGGAAGGACAGATCACCAAAGTGATACTACAGTCAGCACCCAACTGCTGTCCACCAAATATTTCAAGCAAGTACTGCCCTACTAAAGGTTATTGACTGGTCTTTAGCACTGAAAAAGGGCAGTACTGCTGACACTGGAGAATAACCTTGTTTGGTGCTATACCACTCTCGAATTTGGGTTCCTCAAATTTGATTGTATAAAGTAGTGTTGTAAAGTTTAAAACTTGGTTAATAATCCTTCTCTTCAAAGAAAATGGAAAGAAATTATTGGAACTCAAGGCAGACATCGAGAATCAGGCAGAAAAAGTGTATGAAGAGGCTGAAAAAGTTTCAACATATGCCGATATACTACAGAAGTCAGCAGAAACTTATAACAACGGAGTAAGCAATCAACCCGAAAAATTGGCTAAGCAAATGGTTTCAGAGATGAAAGCGTCCAACAGAAGATGTAACCTCGTATTCTATGGTATCACGAGAATTCACGTTGATCTCGAGAATGATATCTTCGACTACAGAAGTGAACTTGACGGTGTACTGAAACAAATGGAGAATAGATTAGAGCTTTCCATAAAACCTAATTATGTGGAACTATTGAGGAAATCGAGCGATTTCCATCATGATGACGAAATAGGACAAGACGTATCAACCTGTACACTACGAGTTCAGTTCCAGAGTGAGTTCATTGCGACCAAGGTGCTAGAAAGGTCAAAGCATCTGAAACGCTCTGAAGAGTACTCCAAAGTTTACATTGCACCGGATCGGACATTTGCTGAACGAAAAGCAAGAGCAGAACTCGTCGAAAAATTGAAGGAAAAGATCAAAAGCGAACCATCTATTAAATGGGTCATTCGTAAGGGTGAGGTTGCTAGCAATGGTTCATTTGGACGACGTCGTCGTACTGCGTTGATCAGTTCGAACTCAGACTCTAAATAGAAATATGAGAGGTCCACTGATTTGCTTGTTTATCACCAAACTGAATAACAATCTACAGTATGATTTGGAATTGGGGTAGATTTAGAGTTTTTATGTAAGAATTGAGTTGGCTAAGCTGCCAAAACATTATTATTATTATTACTAGAAAGGCCCGTTGGGCCTGCCAGATGATACAGGACCAAATAATAAGCTCTCAAAAAGTTTATGAAGGAGCAAACTTGACCATTATTCTTTAGTTACTTTTAGTGATGCTGGACCGTGCAAGTTTTGATCATTATAATTTGCTCTTGTATGATGAACTTAAATCTGAAAATTAAAACCGAGTATCGTACTCATACTGAACGTTGAATCAAAGCATTGATTTACGCCAAGAGCAGTATTCCAAAAGCGCAATGTGCTAGGCCCAAATTCGATTCAATTTGATTTTGATTTTGTTCAATCTTAAATTGCTGTAAATTCACATTTTTCCGTTAACCATCAACTCAGCATTGATTTAAGTCGACCGACGTCTGTCATTGATTTATGAAGAGATGCCATCGGAAATAGCCTCCACGATGTCAGCCATACCCGTTCTCTATTTCCAGATCTTGGATTTCAAATGAAAAACAGCAAACACGTCGTTCATTTTAAAACGCTAAAACGCAGCAGTCAACAACGTATCACAAAGCACTCGCATAGAACTGATTATAATCTGCACGTGCAGAATATCTGTATCCATAGCAACGGCGCGACTTAGCCCGGCTTAGCCTTTGTTTCACTTGATAATTTCTTGGCAAGGTCAAATTTAATTGTATACGGCGGCACAAACATTATTCACGTGTGAATTCATTTTATATTAAAGATTATCTTCAAGTTGGCACAGTTGATCATGAAATCACAAATTTTGGTGCCCAGGAAGAACATTGCATTTGGTTAATAAATATCAATAGTCACCATGAGCAATCCTTAATCAAGATTTTATTTTAAAGTGAGCTCTGATATCTGAGCAACATAAACTCAAACTGCAGAAACTTGTAAGGACAGAAAATAATGTGATTTCGTATAATATAATTATTTCTATTAATGGGGAGTTTGATAATGTGCAACATTTGTTGTGGGCACCAGCGCCGTAATTCCCGGGGGGCTAGGGGGGCTGAAGCCCCCCCAAGATTTTTGAACTGACTCAAAAAAAATTCTAACTCCCTATTAAAATTTCCAACTTAACTGATCTTTACAGTTTACTCATTAAATAGGGAATGATATTGATGCATCATTCGCAATTGTGAAGGTTTCAACATCATATCAACACTTCATGTATGCTAGTTTGTAGGTTCATCATGGAATTTTTTTTATCTACAAACCACAGTACAGAAGTGCTGTAATCAATCCATGTCTCCATAGTAAGTAGGCAAAAATAATAATAATAAAGAAAGGAATAACTAAATATCGTGCTCAAATCATGCTCATAACATGTTCATAGATTTATGCAAGTGACATACTGGAATGAATAAAAAGATTCAATGATGTTCATAATAATTTTAAACGCCTAAAAACCAGCAAGTGCTCTGGGCTAAGAATGGGTCATCAGTTGGGCAAGGGTGATTATGAGGCACAATATGTTCTGCACACGGTTTTTTAACATGAAAACTTGCTCAAAACTTGTCAAAGTACCATTGTATACGACTCATAATTTTCACGATTCTTACCCATTTCTGTAGCCCAAAATTCATTCTCAGACATTGAAAAACCCAAAAATTTTCCGGGGGGCTCCGCCCCCTAACACCCGGCCAGGGGCTCTGCCCCTGGACCCCGCTGGGGGCTGCGCCCCCAGACCCCTGCCTCCGGGGGGCTGCGCCCCTGGACCCCATTCCCTGGGCTCGCTTTGCTCGCCCAGCCCCCCCCCCAACTCAAAATTGAGAATTACGGCCCTGGTGGGCACCAGACGTCCCACAAACTCAAAAGGAAACAACCAAGAATGAATGCATACGTGCTGCTGGAGGGCCTACCTCATAAAAAGCTCTCACAATTTAAATGCCCTGAAAGCTTAGGTAGGCTGATGATGCCTGCACACCACTCATCTTGGTGTGACTTACTTAGATCCTACTGCTCACCACGTTGCATAACCTTTTAAGGGATCATGTTGAATAAAACAAAAATTGGATCAGGATGCATGCCACTCTCGTTAATTTCATTAATGTGCAATGTAAAAGGACACAAATAACCCGGATCCATCCACCAGTCCTCTACTTCTCTTCATTAAGTGTTTTGCTTAATTTCTTGATGCTTGGAGTACAAACAAAGACCAAAGAGCAAGTTTCAGTTTCATTCAGGCAGGTGGTCACTGCACTTGACGGTGCTATACCCGGCCCTGGTACCAGGGGGTGACTGCTGGGGGGCTTGCAGCATTGTAGTCAATTATTTGCCAGGCGTTGCCTGGCCCCCTCGCGCGCGCGAAGCGCGCGCGCCCCGACTCGCAGAGTCGGGACGGGGGCCAGGGAAAAAAGTTGCTAGCAATAGGGATGAGGGGGACGCTTCTGTCCCCCTCATCCCTATTGCGCCGCGCATCACTTTAAAATAGTCATCTACGACAAAATCCAACGCGATAATGGAAACACAACATTTATAGTAGGCGCAAAAAGTAATGAGCAGCCTAAAATCGCGAAGTGTCAATTTTCGCGCGTTCCGTCACAAGTAAATTCATTAAAGTATAGATTACGACTAACGACTGCGGGCGTTGTTATTTTTGCGTGACCCTTGCGTTGTGCGCGGCTCTGCGAATTCGAGTTGCGAATGCGCGGAGAAAATATCTCCGTTCCTGGAGAAGTGGAGAAATCCCTACTGGATAACATACCTCTTCACTGGCTTAAGAGCTCATTACAAAGCTGCAAGGAAGAGAAAGCTAATAATAGCTATGATCTTATGTGTAGACAGGGTAATGTTTCGTGTTTGTTTTGACACTGACAGTACTGAGCTGCTCCAATTTCCCGCTCAGTTCTTAGGTCCATCAATGTTTTCGCTGCGATACCTTCCTTTCCCACCCAACAATTTTGGTTGCCAACGTTGCAGTAACGTTGCAAGACATTTTACCAAGGTTGCAAAAGGTTGCAACGGGGTTGCAACGTTGGCAACCTATTGCAACGTATACTAAACGTTTCAATTGTTACCTTTTGGAACGTTGCCTAGGCAACGTTGTGAAACGACATTTAAACGTTTCTTTTGAAACGTTACAAAATAATTCCAATGGAACGTTTCAGCAACTTCAAAAATCCAACGTTAAGGAACGTTGCATATGGAACGTATTTTAAACGTTTCCAAGTAACTTGTATGCAACGTTACTTTGATACGTTTGAAATACGTTGTTTCAACGTCTCCAAGTAACTTGTATGCAACGTTACTTTGAAACTTTTGAAATACGTTGTTTTAACGTTTCCAAGTAACTTGTATGCAACGTCATTTTGAAACTTTTGAAATACGTTGTTTTAACGTTTCAAAGTAACTTGTATACAACGTTACTTTGATAAGTTTAATAATACGTTGTTTTAACGTTTGCAAATAACTTGTATGTAACGTTACTTTGAAACGTCTGAACTACGTTGTTTAACGTTTACAAGGAACTTGTATGCAACGTTATTTTGATACGTTTGAATTACGTTGTTTTAACGTTTCCAATTAATTTGTATGCAACGTTACTTTGAAACGTCTGAACTACGCTGTTTAAACGTTTAGAGGTAACTTGTACGCAACGTTACTTTGATACGTTTGAAATACGTTGTTTAACGTTTCCAAGCGCTTCCCTGTTCTAAATCTAAATCTGGGGAAGCGTGCTGCGCATCGCGAACTGATGTTATACATTTTCAGCAAAAGACGCGGCTTGTCAATGTCAGAAGTTGTCTGAATTGGCCGTAGGATGTTACCCCACCCTCACGCGCGGCGCAACGTTCCACATTTGGACGACTGGACGTCACTTTGCGCTCTCGCCATCCAGTCAGAAGAAATTTAGACGGGCAACGTCCGTCGACTGAATTGGTTGCGTCGTACTCGAAGAAAATGAAATGAAGAATGATAATACCCTACCACCGCGGCACCGCGCGCGTCGTAGGATGTTAATTGTTAACCCACCCTCGCTCGCGCGGCGCAACATTCCACATTTCGACTTCCTGTGATGCAGAAGCGCGCGGCGTGAAAGCCACACAGGGTTATTTGTGTTTTAGCAAGGGTCTGCCGATGGGGTCAGACAACTTCTGACAAGCCGCGGCCATGCCACTTTGTCAAAGAAATACTGTATATTGTGGTAGAAATTATAACGAGTAACAAAGTTTTTTGAAACGTTTTGAAAACATCACAACAACGTTTTCTGCAATTTTGTTTCACGAAATAAGTTGATAAAGAAGCCCAATTACAGTCATGAATGATTGTTTGAGTGAAAATTTTTGCTTCGAGTATTAAAGAACAAGAAAATTGTAATTTAAGGACGTTGAGATGACATCAATTCAAATTATATCAAAATGAATTTTCAAACGCAAGAAAATTTTTTATCGTGAGAGATATATTCGAAGGGTAACTAAATGACGCAATGCAACCTCTTTGCAACGTGATGTTCAGCGTGATAACATCGTTACTGAAGTAAGTATGGTGAGTATTCGACTTCTCATGAAACCTCCACTGGGGGTTAATGAGGCCTTCTGGATGCTGATGGGTATCCATCACATCCTCTCTTTCTTTGTACTCGAGAGTGCAATGAAAGGACTTTGAAGACCTTGGTCAAGAGCCTGCAGCTCCTGAACAAGGTCTTGGCTGAAGCAGCGCCAAATCCATTACAGCTGCTTCAGCCACAAACACAAATCGGAACAATATCGCTCTTCAATATTATTGTTGTTGACGTGGGGTTCGCCTTGGGTAAGTTGCAGCAACGTTGCAGCAACGTTATTTTCAACATTGTAGCAACAATGTGCCAACGTTTTAAAACGTTGCATTTACAACCTTTACAATGGTTGCTTGAAGGTTGCATAGGGGTAAATTGTCGTCCGCAAATAGGTTGCAGAAACGGTGGAATTACGTTTCAAGTGAAACGTTTCGCAACGTTTCATGAGGAACGTTTCACTTAAAAGTGTAAGCAACCTCCCTGCACACGACAATTTACCCCCTATGAAACCTCCCTGAGACGTTGTAGGTTGCATATGAAACGTTGTGCAACTCCTGTGCAACCAAAAATGTTGGGTGGGTTATTGCATTGCGAATTCTATTCACTTGAGGTTATTTGGTTGGCAGCTTTCAAATTTGACTTAAGCTGTTGTGTGGTGATAATCATGTCAGATGTTGGAGTGAAAGGGGTGGAGTGGTCAATGGCTGATGTAGAGTGAGAAGAGTTGATGAGTCAAAGAATGGCTGATGGGACAGTGCGATGTAGAGTGAGATGAGTGGGCGAGTCATGGGATGGCTGATGGGACAGTGCAATGTAGAGTGAGATGAGTGGGCGAGTCATAGAATGGCTGATGGGGCAGTGCGATGTAGAGTGAGATGAGTTGATGAGTCATAGAATGGCTGATGGGACAGTGCGATGTAGAGTGAGATGAGTTGATCAGTCATAGAATGGCTGATGGGACAGTGCGATCGCGATGTAGAGTGAGATGAGTTGATGAGTCATAGAATGGCTGATGGGACAGTGTGATGTAGAGTGAGATGACTTGATGAGTCATAGAATGGCTGATGGGGCAGTGCGATGTAGAGTGAGATGAGTTGATGAGTCATAGAATGGCTGATGGGACAGTTCGATGTAGAGTGAGATGAGTTGATGAGTCATAGAATGGCTGATGGGACAGTGCGATGTAGAGTGAGATGAGTTGATGAGTCATAGAATGGCTGATGGGACAGTGCAATGTAGAGTGAGATGAGTTGATGAGTCATAGAATGGCTGATGGGACAGTGAGATGTAGAGTGAGATGAGTTGATGAGTCATAGAATGGCTGATGGGACAGTTCGATGTAGAGTGAGATGAGTTGATGAGTCATAGAATGGCTGATGGGACAGTGCGATGTAGAGTGAGATGAGTTGATGAGTCATAGAATGGCTGATGGGACAGTGCAATGTAGAGTGAGATGAGTTGATGAGTCATAGAATGGCTGATGGGACAGTGAGATGTAGAGTGAGATGAGTTGATGAGTCATAGAATGGCTGATGAGACAGTTCGATGTAGAGTGAGATGAGTTGATGAGTCATAGAATGGCTGATGGGACAGTGCGATGTAGAGTGAGATGAGTTGATGAGTCATAGAATGGCTGATGGGACAGTGCAATGTAGAGTGAGATGAGTTGATGAGTCATAGAATGGCTGATGGGACAGTGAGATGTAGAGTGAGATGAGTTGATGAGTCATAGAATGGCTGATGAGACAGTTCGATGTAGAGTGAGATGAGTTGATGAGTCATAGAATGGCTGATGGGACAGTTCGATGAGTGAGATGAGTTGATGAGTCATAGAATGGCTGATGGGACAGTGCGATGTAGAGTGAGATGAGTTGATGAGTCATAGAATGGCTGATGAGACAGTGCAATGTAGAGTGAGATGAGTTGATGAGTCATAGAATGGCTGATGAGACAGTTCGATGTAGAGTGAGATGAGTTGATGAGTCATAGAATGGCTGATGGGACAGTGCAATGTAGAGTGAGATGAGTTGATCATGATGAGTCATAGAATGGCTGATGAGACAGTTCGATGTAGAGTGAGATGAGTTTATGAGTCATAGAATGGCTGATGGGGCAGTGCGATGTAGAGTGAGATGAGTTGATGAGTCAAAGAATGGCTGATGGGACAGTGCAATGTAGACTGTAGAGTGAGAAGAGTGGGTGCGATGTGGAGTGAGGTGAGTGGTTACAATATGGATTGTGGAGTGAGATGAGTGGATGCGATGTGGAGTGAGATGAGTGGGTGCTTGGGTGCGATGTGGAGTGAGAAGAGTGGGTGCGATGTGGAGTGAGATGAGTGGTTGCGATGTGGAGTGAGATGAGTTGGTGCGATGTGGAGTGAGATGAGTGGGTGCGATGTGGAGTGAGAAGAGTGGGTGCGATGTGGAGTGAGATGAGTTGGTGCGATGTGGAGTGAGATGAGTTGGTGCGATGTGGAGTGAGATGAGTGGGTGCGATGTGGAGTGAGATGAGTGGCTGCGATGTGGAGTGAGAAGAGTGGGTGCGATGTGCAGTGAGAAGAGTGGGTGCGATGTGGAGTGAGAAGAGTGGGTGCGATGTGGAGTGAGATGAGCGGGTGCGATGTGGAGTGAGATGAGTGGGTGCGATGTGGAGTGAGAAGAGTGGCTGCGATGTGGAGTGAGATGAGTGGCTGCGATGTGGAGTGAGATGAGTGGCTGCGATGTGGAGTGAGAAGAGTGGGTGCGATGTGGAGTGAGAAGAGTGGCTGCGATGTGGAGTGAGAAGAGTGGGTGCGATGTATAGAGTGGGTGCGATGTGGAGTGAGATGAGAGGGGGATAGTTTTTCGCCTTATTATTTTCAATTTTGAGTCAATAACCCAAATCGATTCATTGGAAATATACCTATGTCCAATCGACACCAATATCATCATCGTCCCATGGTTTAAATGGATCCATTGCAAAATGCACAAAGATACCAAAATGATGTTCTACTCCAGAATGAGTTTGTCGATTGTGCCCATCGGATCCATTGCTCCATTGGTCATGCCCATTGGGCAAATGACCACATTGCAAAATCGCCGACTCGGCGCCGATCGGCGCCCGTCCGGCGCCGATCAGCGCTGATCGGCGCCGATCGGCGCTGATCGGCGCTGATCGGCGCCGATCAGCGCCGGCTAGGCGCCGATCGGCGACACCGCCGATCGGCGCTGATCGGCGCCGATCAGCGCCGATGGGAAATCGGCAACTTTTCATCGGCGGTCTTCGGCGCTGATCGGCGCCGATCAGCGCCGATCAGCGCGATCGGCGCCGATCAGCGCCGGCCAGCCCCGATCGGCGCCGACAGCGCCGATCTGCCCCGATCGGCGCCGATCAGCGCCGATAAAAACACCTGTATAAGGGAAGCTGTCTGGTGCATTTTATTCCAGATTTCCCCGTGATTTTCCCATCGGCGCCGATCGGCGCTGATCGGCGCCGATCGGCGCCGATGGGGAATTTTTTTTTAAATTTCAAAATTTTACAAGAAAATTAGATATCCGCGGATTTTATCGCATTTGACCGACTCCAACGATCAGGATTATGTTATGGTTTGTAATTACATATGTTTTATATGCTTGAACGTCATTGTTTGCATACTCAGGAGAATGAAGGCTCCTGTTTACATGGGAGGCCGACCTTATTAAAATGTAAGGATACCTGATAATAATATTAATACGTCCATGATTTGGGTGAGGGTTTGATAAGGGTTAACTCAACCCCTAAAATCTTAACCCGAACCAACCTCGAACCCTCGTCCCTATTCCAAACCAAACAAAAACCGTAACCCAAACTGTTAGTCAAACACTAACCCAAACCCAAACCCTAAGCCAAATCCTAAACCAAACCCTAACCAAAACCCTAACCCAAAACCTAACCCAAACCAAACCCAAACCCTAACCCAAACCCTAACCCAAACCCTAACCCAAACCCTTACCCAAATCCTAACCCAAACCCTAACCCAAACCCTAATCCAAACCCTAACCCAAACCCTAACCCAAACCCTAACCCAAACCCTAACCCAAACCCTAACCCAAACCCTAACCCAAAATTTAACCAAAACCCGAACCCTAATCCAAACACAAAACCAACCCCTAACCCAAACCTTAACCCAAACCCTAACCAAAACCCTAACCCTAACCCAAACCCTAACCCAAACCCAAACCCTAACCCAAACCCTAACCCAAACCCTAACCCAAAATTTAACCAAAACCCGAACCCTAATCCAAACACAAAACCAACCCCTAACCCAAACCTTAACCCAAACCCTAACCCTAACCCTAACCCAAACCCTAACCCAAGCCCAAACCCGAACCAAAACCCTAACCAAAACTATAACCCAAACTCAAACCCTAACCGGAACCCAAACCCTCACCCTAACCCAAACCCAAACCCAAACCCTGACCCAAACCCTAACCCAAAAAGTGATGGGGTTTAAAATCATGGACGTATTAATATTATTATCAGGTATCCTTACATTTTAATAAGGTCGGCCTCCCATGTAAACAGGAGCCTTCATTCTCCTGAGTATGCAGACAATGACGTTCAAGCATATAAAACATATGTAATTACAAACCATAACATAATCCTGATCGTTAGAGTCGGTCAAATGCGATAAAAATCCGCGGATATCTAATTTTCTTGTAAAATTTTGAAATTAAAAAAAAAATCCCCATCGGCGCCGATCGGCGCCGATCAGCGCCGATCGGCGCCGATGGGAAAATCACGGGGAAATCTGGAATAAAATGCACCAGACAGCTTCCCTTATACAGGTGTTTTATCGGCGCTGATCGGCGCCGATCGGGCAGATCGGCGCTGTCGGCGCCGATCGGGGGCTGGCCGGCGCTGATCGGCGCCGATCGGCGCTGATCGGCGCTGATCGGCGCCGATCAGCGCCGACGACCGCCGATGAAAAGTTGCCGATTTCCCATCGGCGCTGATCGGCGCCGATCAGCGCCGATCGGCGGTGTCGCCGATCGGCGCCTAGCCGGCGCTGATCGGCGCCGATCAGCGCCGATCGGCGCCGATCAGCGCTGATCGGCGCCGGACGGGCGCCGATCGGCGCCGAGTCGGCGATTTTGCAATGTGGTCATTTGCCGGCCATTGATCATCAACAATGGTTACATTGATCCATCAAATCCAGCCGAACTCTTTTACCTGCAAGCCTGCATGACTGCACGACAATACTTCTGTATTTCAGGATGGTAGACATGCAATAATATGGTGCAGGATGGTTGACGTGCAAATAGATCTGCCATGGCTCACTGTTTACGACTGGTTCTACCCTCAGACGATGACATTCCACGCACAACAGATGCTCCAATACCCCCCGGGATCTGGACGGTTCGAAAACGGAACCACACTGCCGGCTGCTGCAGCTCAACACATGTATAGGCCATGTCACATTGGTATTGAGGAATTTGGACACGCAGCAACATGTACTCAACGGGTGTGTAAGAGTGTAAGGTGTGCTGAGTACATGATATTGTAGACGTTTCCAACTTTCCTGTACGTTTTCCAGCTCCCCAGCAAGAGTTTCAAATTACCTGTCAAGGATGTATCTCTTGTGGGTTGTGTATAGAAATAGAATTGCTCTTACACAAACAATTACTGAGTTACTGCTTCTTTTCCCACACTGTGATCTGATTACCTGGATAAGTCATCAGATTACTTGGAATTCTCTGTTCTGCAGCCAGAGGCATGTACCTCACATCAATCAAAACAAAAGTTGTCAGTATAGAAGAGGGCATTTGGCTGGCTGAACGCGCATTTTGTGAGCTAAAAAGTAAAATGAATGATACTGCGATAGTCGATTTTGAATACAAGTCCAAGAATTTTTATTTAGGATGATTGAAATTATGTTGTAGATTTTGTGCCTGCAATGAAAAAATGAACTTGAAGCGTGAAGATAATTATAATACGAACCACTGAATTTTAATTTGATGCACTATTATATCGTTGATGCCTTGCATTTGCATTATCTCGTATACGAGGGGTTGAACATGAGATACAGCGCGGAAAAGAAACGCGCGCGTTCGATGGCCGTGTGAAGTATCAATTATTTGATTACCGTAACGTCACGTGCCGTGAACTAGAGCACGTGACACCCACTAGAGCGCTGATTGGTCGGGTGATCCCGACCAATCACAGAGCGCGTACAAACTCTGCTCATTACTTTTTTTATAGTGTACTCTGACGGCCATATTTGATTGTGTCTGTTATTTTTGCAGTAATGTCTGTAAAACAATGAATATAGTGTGTTTTATTACGTGTTGTGAAACCTGGCAATTGACATGAGTGGCTTAGTATCTGTAATTTATTGATTGTTATATACCTACAAAATTCCATATCTTCAATCTGCATCTTGAATATGAATCTTTCGTATTAATACATCGACTTGTAAGCTTAGCTTCGAACAATCAATTGTGATAGCGTAATAATTAATTGATTTTAATTCTTTTGTTACCTTTAAACTCATCTTTGCTATGATTTTTTGCTAGGATGCCCAAAGTTCAACCGAAGTTCCACTTCCAGTTCGGCATATTCTGCTGTGAGTAATCGTAATGTACCCTTAAATTTGCTATTATTGCTTTGTTGTAATTATCGATCAAATTTTATCTAGCAGTCAAAAGAATATTGTTTATATTTGCTACAAGTTCAATACGCACTTGTTTCAAGCCAATGTCTGATTTATTGCCAATGATTTATTGCCAATGTCTGATTCATTCTTGCAGTTGCTGTTGATTCATTGTTTATAAGGTTCCACTTTCAGTTTCTAGATTGTATATTCTAACTATATTAAATGCATTCATGGCTAATCTGTGTTCCTTGAATGCTTCCTAACTGATGCTCAGATTTTTGTTTACCATTTATACATATGTTACCAAAATTTCATAAACCCAGAATAGATTATCGCTATATAGCAGCAGGTATTAAGTCTTCTTTGAAAATCTTAGCCAAAATATTAACTGGTGTTTTCAAGTTAACTGATAGGACACTTAAATATATGGATAGTTTTAAATTTAATTTCAAAAACACATCAGGTTACTGGGTAGCTAAGAATAAAGATACAACATTATCTCACCTTAATTATCTCAATAATTCTAGTACAGCAAGGTCGGTGTATTCCTTTGATTTCAAAAAGCTATACACCAATCTTCCCCATGGTAAAGTTATTGAGAAGATTAATGATTTGTTAGATCGATGTTTCATGGATAAGAAAGCAGAGTTTGTTTCCATAAACAAGTCTTACCATGCTTCATGGACGTCAGTTAAGAAGAAAAATTGCTGGACATTTAAGCTAGACGAAGTGAAAGAACTGTTTAGTTTTCTTTTTAGATAATATCTATGTCAAATTCAGAGGAAGATTGTACAAGCAGTTGTTGGCATCCCTATGGGATGTGATTGTGCCCCACTAGTGGCGGACCTATTCCTACACTGGTATGAGCATGATTTCATCTCAAAGGGTGTCATCAACAAAGAGTCGTACATCCATTTTCTGAAGTTTGCCAGCAGATATATTGATGATCTAAATACACCCAATATCCCAAGTAGTTTAGTTGATGTAATTTGTAATAATATTTACCCAAATGATTTAGAAATTGTAATGACTAATGAGAACAATAAGTCCACAACCTTTTTGGACTTAGATATTAGCATTAACAATGGACACTTTGACACTAAACTGTATGACAAACGGCGTGAATTTAAGTTCCAAGTCGTAAGTTTACCAAATCTGAGGTCTAACATACCTATTAAACAAGCATATGGTATATTTAAAGGTGAATTGTTTAGGATATGCAAATCATCGTCTAATAGTAATGTATTTATTAATGATGTCATGCTGTTGATTAATAAACTTATTAATCAGAAATTTGAGAAGAACAAACTATACAGTACACTCAAGAGTTTCATACAATGCAAACCTGCGTGTTTGCTCAGACACTGGCACAACTACAATGTTAATGAGTTTATGTGATCAACTGGGTGGTGGCTAGTAATTCTAGTTCCTATTTCGTTGTTCGCCGGAACTTCGGATCGTTTTGTCATTGTCTGATCTGATACATTAGTCTGCATTGTATGTTTATGTTACGGCTGTGAATTTGCACTTTTCGGTTTCCAGATTACATTATGTTTTGTTGTATTGTTTTATACAGGGTTGTCATGAATTACGTGTATGTATAATCTAGGTTCATCTGTAATCATTAATTCATTAATTATCTGTTGCAGTGACCATGTAACAGAGCCGTTATAATTTAATGTTGCCAGAGGGTGGCAAGCCCCTCTACATGGTGATTGGTGCGTTTTCTTGTGTTTCAATATGATAGCTATTCCATCGAATATGCAAATGAGAAAGTGGATTCATTCTTGCAGTTGCTGTTGATTCATTGTTTATAAGGTTCCACTTTCAGTTTCTAGATTGTATCTTCTAACTATATTTAATGCATTCATGGCTAATCTGTGTCAAGTCATCCAGCTGAAAATGAACATAAATTGAGAAATCCAATGACCTGAATGCTTGCTCGCTGATGCTCAGATATGATACCTATTCCATCGAATATGCAAGAGAAAGTGGAGTTCATTCTTGCAGTTTTCATTGCAAAAGGCCCCGGTTTTAACTCTTTTTTGTTCTGGAATTTGTAATATCCCCAAAAAAAAATCATTTACCACCTTTAAACCATTCAAACCCCAATTAGTCGGTACTCACGGTGGTTCTTGTCCTAACTATAATAAGTAACTTGTCGGTATAAACCGCAGTACGTACCCTCCCTTACTCTTATGTGGAAAATACTGATGATAAGACTTTTCCTTTTTTCCTTGTTTTCATTTACCTGCGAATTTACCCTCAGAACAGATTTTCATAGATTGAGAGAAATGATGTCAACTGATTAGACCTGGGTTGTACTCTGATCACGTGACCTACAGTCATAGCATGCAAGGGGCGGCACATTTGAGACCTGCATCTGGCAGCAGAGCTGATAGGTCACGTGATCAGAACCACCAGGGTCAGCACCCTCATCAGTTGACATCATTTCTCTCTTGCTGTTACCTGATCCGTTGTTTGTCCTGACTCTGCTATAGTGGACCTTCTCAGTATTTTTTCACGCTTGAACAGTTGTTTGTTGGTTAGCTCGTAAATTATTACATCCCAGAAATATACTATTAAAGATTTACTTACAGCTTGTTTTGCCCTTGACCTTGGATTATGTTGCTATAGTCTTAAAGTTGGATGGTATGTAGCGATTATTTGGGGCCTATGAAACTCGTTGCCGGCTGGTTTTTAGCCCTAATGAACAGTAGACTAGATGCCCTTGCACATACATTGTTATAGGACAACAATTGCCATTACGCATTAACTGCCTGTGTCATCTGCATCATAACATAGCCTATAAATTTTCTTTCATAATCTCCTATTCTTCTTTTTATACCCGGGGCAACTAATGCCTAAACTAGGATCAGCTTAGGGGCCTGTATAATCAGATAATCAAGATCGGATCAAGTTCGTTCATTCTATCGACTGATGTGTGTTTTTGCAGAAAATCTTTTGACCTAGTAAGTTAATAGCTATGTAGTTACAATAGAAGCCTAATCAAACATGTCTTAGTCATTCAGGGCCTGTCAAAAACACGCTCCCCGATCGATCGACCAATTCCAGTCGATCGACTGATGTGTTATACAGGCCCCAATAAGGATGGCTGATACTTGATGTATAGTAAGGTGTGTATAGTGTACAATACTAGAAAGTAAAAGAAAATTTATGACACGGTTCTGCAGCTGCTTTAATTCTTAATCTTCACCAGTCACTGTCGGTGTCTTTACTTCTCAGATCTTCCTTCATAAAATTAAAGGCTTCTAGTGTGTAGCCTTGTTGAAATTTGACTTCAACTCAATCTCTTGTCACAGCTCACATAAGAAATAGCACCCTCAGTCAACCTTGGAAATTCTGCTGAAGTCCTTACTGTCACACGCGAGTTGCATTCCGTAATTTTGCTGCGCGCGCGACCGCGCATTCCCGTTCTCAATTCCTTTCCACTTCGCGAATTCACTTACAGTACCATGCATGCAGCGATTGCAGCTAGTAAATGAAGAAGTTTTTAATTTGCGCGCCATGTGCTAGCGCAAATACGTATCTCAACATAACATCGCGGCTGCTCAACACGACATGAACCCATTCGAGAACGCTGTACCATGTGCCCCATTTTGTACCATTGCGCGCACTGCACTATTCTACACTCATTCGAGTGGTGAAACAGGTCTTTTGTAATACCATGACATTCGTTTATGTGCAACTGCTAGTTAGTCGCAAGTTCGGGCGTAATGTAAACAATTTGAAAAGAATTCCTTGAACTTCCCTGAATTTCTTAAATCACTAGCATCTATCACTAACAACCGGAAATAGAACTGGGAAATACGAAACGCGAAAGGTACGCTTGCAGAGGTTCTCAAACAGTCAAACTATTAATTGTGGGCTAGGTAAGTGTGAGATTCTTTGTGAGCAAAGTTTAACGTGAGAATGAGTTCGTCATAAAAGAATCAATCTCGACATGGCACACTGATCTTTTACAATTAAGTTTTTATCAACCGAAAGAATGAAAAACCGCCAGATTACTGATGAGGTACCTACTGATAAGGTATATCCGAGAAGACATGAGACGTTAATGTGGTCAGCCACAAAAAATACCCTCAACGTCCTTTCTGATACTATCATATTATCGGAAACAAGGTGAAATGATATGTGAAATATAAATTCAAATTGATTATCAGTCAAATTAGGGCAGTTCGACTTTTTTACCGTGAATAGATAACAGATAAGATAGAAATATTCGAATTGGGATAAAATGAACGGACCATAATTAAGATGATTTGGCGGATTACAATCCTGATTAAAAAGTTAAAATGAGATATGAGTGCGACAAATCTAGACCTTTTTATCGCCAACTAACAAGATAAGACTTGGTAATAAGTTTGACTGCCATCATTATTACAGTAAAAGTTATTCAGAATATTGATCTTGAATTCAAAGCAATTGTAGATACCGGCCAATTAGAAAGTTAGAATGACAAGGCATGCATGCAAAGTCTGAATGGTTTATCCAGCAAGATCTAAATACACCAATAGTTCACTGTAGTCGAAAACTACGGCCGATAACTTACCTCGTATCTTAGAAGCAAATATCAAAGTTTAATGGGTGAAGTGACCGGTTGACGATTTGTTGTTATAAATGGTACGAACGAAACATCAAACATATCATAAACCGAAACCAGTCAGCTCTATATTAATTACACTGTGGCACCTTCGTAGCTCAACATTATTTGTAATTAATTATGATATGAGAAAATGACCTGATTAATTGTAAGTAGGATACTCACATTCTGACTTCGAGTGGTATGTCCAATCTATCGAGCATCATGTAGTTCCCCAGGTCTGCTATACTGTGACAGTACACTATCTTACTCTGTGCTCGGATACTGAAAAACAACGGTGAGTACCATAAGTGCCACGCCCGTATACATGTACATAGTATCTAATAGATCGAGAATTTAGTTGACTTTTTTCATTAATTTATCATATAATTGAGAAATCCTTGACATAAACTGCCTCAAACATAATACTGGGATGATAAATTAATACTTTCTCAATATGCAGATGCCACTGAGGCCTGAGAAGAATTGGTGGTGGTTGCACAGCTCGAAAAGTGGAAAGGTAAGAAGGTATGAATTTATCATGATTCAACAGGTCGAGGTAGTTACGGAGGAGTGGGGTGGTTTCGGGTTTTGTTGCTTCTGATAGAGAACGCCAGCTACCAGTAGGTCTTTACCCCATGTAAAAAATAATAGCCGAAGTTATGAATTTTCAAATCGCGAGTTTGCCTTAATTACTGTGCACGCACAAACTTCTAACGATTTGCCGAAAATCATCTTTAAAATCTATCTTCTCCAACAGCTGTGAGGGAAACTCCAATAAAACTTGGTAGTTATGTTCTAAGGCATAAAAACTTTTCATTGGTTAGATTTTGATTTAGGCTTCAGAAGTGAAAATATTGGCTTTGAAATTTGAAAATTTTCATATTTTTTCATTTTTGACCATTTTTTTGAACAAAGTTGTAGGAGATAGATTTCAAAGTTAATTTTCTGCAAAATACATAGTAAATTTGGGCCCGCACTGTAATTGCAGGTGAACTCATGATAAGAAAATTCATAACTTTGGCTAGGAAAACTATTTTACATGGCGTTCTCCTCTATCAGAAGCAACAAAGAAACCGGAAATCGACCCCCCGGCCCTCTTTAACCTCGGCCCAAAGGAGCCGGAAAACTTATAAATTTGATTGAGAGCCTGAGAGTCGAGGGTATAATCAAATGTAACGACGAGTATTATAATAGTGAAAGGCTCATTACGTGACATGTCATTGAAACACTGGTTCATGGCTATATGGAAGTATTATCACGACTGAATGTGGCATGTAGTATTGTGTAAGTTATAACGCAATAACACACACACTGAGCCACTTCTGAGCGTGCCACACGTCCAACTGACAATAGCTTAGCTATGTACAAAACATAATATATCTAGAAAAGTAGAGTTTTAGAAGCGACAGCTATGTTGATAGATTTCCTTTCAGAAGCTATTTCGTGTGTAATTGTGTTCGTAAAACACTGAAATATAAGATAAGCCTTTGCGCTACATAACGTAATCTATCCTCATTAATATTGTTATAATATTATAATACGTACCTTAGGAGGTGTATTTATGGAGGTTATAATTTAGGGATTTTAACTCAACATAAATACACCTCCTAAGTTAATATATATTTCGAAGTCTAAAGATTATCTTATACTTCTAGCATAGGTGAAACAATGTTGACAATACAGATAACAGATACTGAAAGTAACCAAAATTCTGGCAATCCAAATCGAAATTTATCAAAATGGTCTATTTATAGCGAGGTTTCTTAGTTTTCCAAAGGCTGGGCTTTAATTTTTCTGAAATCTTAGGCTCAGTCTCTTATACAAACAGTTTCTTATGAAGGAAACTGAGTGTAATAAATACTGTTAATGTCAAACGCCTCATGCCCATGTTGCACCACTGTGATAAGTAACGGAACAAGGAACCAATATCACTTAGGGAATTAAGATCAAAAACAAAACATGAGCATTGCACATACCTGACCATTGGTTTGAGAAATTTGAAGACCAGCTTCAACTTGATACTGGGATGAACGATGTAAAACGCTTTAATGTTCTTCTTGAACCTGGTGAGGACAGATACATTAGAATGATATTCTACTTTACAAAACACAGCACAAAGTTGCAGTGAATCGAATTATACAATTATTAAGGTAATTAATAAGGTAATTTGCTTTAAATCCATTCCATCACAACATTGTTTCTCGCCCTGATTTAGGATTTGATCACTCACTACCTCGCCTTGATTCACATATCTGACAACAGACTCACACATTCAGGTCGCAGGAGGTATAAGTTATTAACTTATTAAATATTAAGGCTTCCGTTTATTAATAAGGCTCCTACTCTCCTAGTTACTCCTAGTGGTATGTTTATTTTGTCCCAATCTACGATTAATCAAAGCTGTTTTTCTTATTGAGTTATTGGTGACCAAATCACAATTAATACTTGAATACACCAATAAAGCAATCATAGTATTAACTGACTATACTAAGATTGTCTCCCTTCATCTTGAACAGCAATCTGCAGTAATACCACAACTAGCCCAAAGGGTACAAATGCTGATTTACTTACTAATTTACTAAGTTACTACGAGACAACTTATTAGGACTCATATATCTCAATCATCTACACCATTATGATCAATAGAATCACGCAGATGATAATCAATTAATTATTCATATTGATGTTAATTTTTCGTTAATCAACTACTCATTAATACTTTACTAACTAAGGTCCCAACTATTTAATAACAAATACTCAAGTCCTATATACATTAACAGATATACATACACCACTCATCAATAATCGTCAGTCGAGGTGAGTTGTCTAAGAAACTTAGAAATTAACCGGCGACACGCTGCCTAGTGTATTTGTAATTGGTGTAAAGCGGGCTGGTTACTCAGCTTAATGATATCAATCAAAGGCACGTCACATGACACGTTAACAAGCTCTTATGTAATGCGTGACGTTCATGTTTTGAGCTATTGTCACGATCCGGCTCAATTACTGCTTTACAGGGGCAATTATCGGCTTGTTAATTGGTTGAGCTCACCAAATTTCCGGCGATGTTAATGGTGCTCCTCAGCACAGTAGGTTTTAGCTGGTAGACAGTGATCTAACGTGCCCAGTGACAGAACACTGCTGATCTGCCACGCTCAGCGTGGCGACAAGTCGGCCTTCTCCAGAAGTGATTTCGGCGAAAAATTAACGATAATCATAATCACTATAATATAATAGCTTTGGACGCAAAAGGGCGATTCTACATTCATGACATCGGCAATTTCACCAAATTTCGTCGTTGCATGAATACACCATTTCGAACGGCACGTTATCATAACTTAATAACGTAGGCACGGCCTTGGAATTGATATTGATCAGAAAATGTCGTTATAGCTCCCGCAATGATTTATGAGAATGAAGACGTGATTTCAGATCACGTCTGCACTCTCAGATCAGCGTTTTACCACTCTGAGCATTTTCCTTGTGTTTGAATAATAAGCGTAATTAAGCAAAGAATTGTGAACTAATGACATCAAAATACCGTCAAAATATCATAGTCCATCACAACGAAAAGTTTTGCAGCTATCAGATAATATCTTCACACTCAGATTAGTGTTTTTTCCACTTTTTCAGAGCGGAGACGTGATTTGAAAATCACGTCTCCGCGCTGAGCGTGGCAAAATGCTGATCTGAGCGTGCAGATGTGATCTGAAATCACGTCTCCGCTCTGAAAGTGGAAAAACACTGATCTGAGTGTGAAGACATTATCTGATAGCTGCAAAACTTTTCGTTGCGATGGACTACGAAATTTTGACGGTATTTTGATGTCATAAGTTCACAACTCTTTGCTTAATTACACTCATTTTTCAAACACAAGGAAAATGTTTATAAGTGCATTTCAAATTATCATCTTTTACCATGGTAAGTGCCGTAACTGAGTGTCTAATACATGTCTGATATCTGATCAGCAAGGCAGTCACCACAATTACCTCGGCTTTTATTTATGTGGCATGTATTTCATACTCAGCGCACAGAAATTTGTGTCATAAAAAATTGCCATAAAAAATCAATGAACGAAAATACTCGCCAAGTAGATTCATGCTGTGAGACGAATTACAAAATTGATAAGGTATAATTTCGGGAAAAACTATGCCGGTGATGGAAGACGTGATTTGGTACTCCTGAAATTTGGGATCGGCGAGGTGCTGACTGTGTTCTGTCACTGGGCTAACGTGTGATCCAGGTGGAAATTATGGTTTCTTAGCGACTGGTAAAAGCATAAAGGAGCATTTTCTGGACACTTTTCAGAAATTACAATAGTTGCATTGCAAACCTGGTCCTGCTATGAACAGTACAAACATCCTATATGTCTCAGCTCCCTAAGTTTCTAAACCCTTCAGATCTCTGCCAACCCTTACAATACATCAAGCTGCATGATCATGAGAAGTAGAATATATTATTTTGATAAGTTATTTTCTCCACTTTTTAAACATTGAGGCCACTGCCTGCAGATAATACTGTAACTTGAATACATAATCCAAATTACACATGAAAATGACGCAAGTCAATGATCGGTGAAATGACTTAATAGTATGTAAACTTTTTAAAACCCAGAGGAGACTGGCGATGTTCCACACAGTAAGAGACCACTTAGAAAGAATTGACATGTTTCATACTATATATCATCAGAATTCTAAAATGGAATATATTCTGGTTAGTAACCATACAAAACTTGATATCTCCCAGAAGAATATTTATCAAAACTTTATTAAATGAGCGGTTTCAAAATAACAAAATTTCTTTGAATAAATAAAGGTGATCTGAGAGCAAATGATGGGTACAGTGCTGGTACAGATCCAAAATATAAAAACTCAGAAACGGGACAACATTAAAAAAACACAGAATGTACTGGACGTCACTGAATAAGAGGGATACTGAATGGATTGGAGGCATTTATCCCTCCAGGTTCCAATGTCTTCAACCCATGGATCCACCTATTTTCAGCAACGTCCAGGACATCGGGATTAGAATGCTGTAGAATTGTGAATCTATAAACTCTATTGAAATCATTATGGTTGGTGCAATTATGTTCTTTGTATAAATGGTATGCTAATGACAAATCATTATTGTAAGTATTATCTGACAATACTTTATTTGGGTCCTTCTTTATTTTGTAATATAATGCTCTATGACCATTAATTCTGGTTCTGAGTTGGGAAACAGTTTTACCAACGTAACCCTTATGACACAGCAAACAAGTAGCAAAATAAATAATGTTCCTTGATAAACATGAACCAGCCTTTGGTTGAATTGACTTCCCTTTGTATGACAAGTCATCTGAATTTGTCATCAAGGGGCATGACTGACACCTACTTGAACCACATGGGGTGGTTGCACCTGGGCCATTACCAATTACTAATTGTTTTGTCGATGATAAAAGACCACCCAAGTTTGGAGCTGTCCTGTAAACATGATTAAACATTTTCGTGTTGGAATTCAAAGTACTGAAACTGAATGTTTCCTTCAGGAGTTTCTCATATTTGTCCAAAGTTTCCTCAAGGAAGTCATTTGCCCCATAAGTGGATACTATTCGGATGGGTATAGTATTGGGGGTGACTTCTGATCTATCATTAGGACTAATGTTTCTTGAGAATCCTCCCACTTTAGTGATAATGTTTTTCACCATGCCAACAGGATAACCACACTCATTGAATGTTTCTGATAGCTCAGATAGACGTGTGGCGAGTCTAACATCACAATTTATGATCCTCCTATATCTGATGGCTTGTGAGTAAACGATGCTGGAGAATACGTGATTTGGGTGGTGACTAGAGAAGTTCAAGAATGATGGGGAATCTGTAGGTTTTCGGTAAAGATCAGTCATGAGTTTACCATTATCATCAAAACAAAATTGGATATCTAAAAATGGTAAAGGTTCACCATTCTTAGTCACAACAAAATCGTCTGTTTTCAGACCAAATTCCAACAACTTATCTCTTACATCTTTCTCCCATTTCCTGAATAAACGTTCAGAACCATTGAAAGTTCCAACACAATCATCAACAAACCTTTTGAATGCCATAACATTACTCATTTTCTCTGGATCTGAATAGAGTATTTTCTCCATCACATAACAAACAGTTATGTTGGCTAACTCCACACAAATGCTTCCACCAGTGGCGATTCCCTTCTTTTGCTGATACCAATTCCCCCTGTAGCACCCAACTGATGATCGCATGCTCAGATCAACTAAGCTCATAATCCAATCTATCTTCTCTTGAGGCCAACCCTCATACACCTTTTCAAGGGCATGTCGGACTGCTTCAAGGACAAGAGAAGGATTTAGTGAGTCATACAAACTAGCAAAGTCGAACGTGAAACATTTGAGAGTCTTTTTCTGGGTAGTTGTGTGTTTATCGTCTAGAAGTTCGAGCCATTGCAGAGCACTTGTAGTGTCTTTCACAAGGTCTTGACAAAAGAGTTTTTCTACATTTTTCAGGAAATTATGAGCAAGGAACACATCACTGCGTTTACATACACCAACGTTGAGTGCTGTGACAAGTCTGGCTGGAGGTTTACAACCAGGTTTTAACTGGTCACGTGAGAGCTTATGGATCTTTAACATTGGATAGAAGTACGGGATACCAGGGCGGTATCTTGATGCCGTACTCTTCTTTCCACCAACACATCCTGTGGTAACATCGGGCTTAGTAACACCGAGTACTTCATAAGCTTCATCCGGGGAAACAAAACCAGAGTCTCTGCCTTGTTTCCAGAGTTCAAACAATTCATCAAATAGCAACAGAGAAGGGTCACTTTCTTTTTTACTATACAAGGCTTCATCAAACAGTTTTTCTTCCACCTTCTCTTCAATGAGTTTTGGATCAACTATGAGAATGGCTCCCCCCTTGTCCGCTTTGCAGATCAGGATCTTCTTTTCATCAACATTTTTGTTAAGCCATTTGTACCCCTCCTGTTCGGCCTTCGAAATATTTGATTTCTTCTTAGCTATGTGTTTACCTTTGCATCTGAGTATTCCAGTGTAATCTGATTCCATATCATCCACTAAATTGTTTACTACGGGGTCTGCAGATGGACTCCCCTTATGATAATTCCTGGATCTTAATTTTGGTGGGATACTGTTTTTGGGTACAAAATTAGAGTTTGTGTGTTCTGTATGAATTTTGTCTGCTGCTGAACGAATATTATTCCCAGCTGACCTCATGTCAAGCTGAGCACTGAGCTTGTCAAATGACGGGGACTTGACAAAACCTAAGCCTCTACTCAATAGAACAATCGCTCCTGCTGGTATTTCCATGTCAACAAGGGGTATTACTGCATTACTACTTATTGCTTTGTCCGCCAATTTCTGAATGAAGTTTCTCTTCTTCCTTAATTTTTTGCCATAGTTTGCAATGGTAGCTTTCTTTGCCTTGGATTTATCAGGCCAGTCTTTCCATTTAGTACTATTCTGGCTTAGGAAGAACTGAAATTTTTTCTCGAAATGGGTTTCTAAGATTTTCCTCTTACCAAGAGGAATTCTCTTAGGTATATGAAGATAATCACCAGGGTTTTCTCTCAGTTTTATCTTCATTCTTTCCACCTCTCAGGATTTCTTAGTGATGGCCTTTTCCAAAAGTTCTGATTCCAACTTAGACATCAATATGAGCTTATCAGACTCATCCAAAGCATTTGCTCCCGAGATCCTCAAGGACTGGGGAGGTCGCTTGAGGGTTCTGCACTTTCTCAGGAAGTCTAGTCTGAGTTTCTCATACTGTATCTGCTGATGTATGTTGTAATCAAAAGTTCGTTCAGAACTGTTATTGAACTCGAAACAGTGTTCGAGGTTGTCATCATTTTGCACAGGGGTTTGGGGAGCCACTGTCAACTTGACCCAACAACACAGCAGGAGGAATACACCAAGTCTTGAGTGACAAAATAGAAAACTTTTTAAAACCCAGAGGAGACTGGCGATGTTCCACACAGTAAGAGACCACTTAGAAAGAATTGACATGTTTCATACTATATATCATCAGAATTCTAAAATGGAATATATTCTGGTTAGTAACCATACAAAACTTGATATCTCCCAGAAGAATATTTATCAAAACTTTATTAAATGAGCGGTTTCAAAATAACAAAATTTCTTTGAATAAATAAAGGTGTACTAACTTCCTGTCAAAGCCTCGGTAGCAGGTAGCCAACCATTTCCACGTGGGTTTGGAGAGGTCGTCGTAGCCGTGGTGGAAGTAGACTAGACTGTAGTCGTTGTCACACAGCTGGTCCAGCTTCACCAGCCCGAACCTAGAGGGACTTAAAGGTAATCTAACGGCATGTAGTGGTACTGTTCGAGGAGAAGCCGAGTGTTAATTATTCCACTAATAGGGATGAGTCCATATTAATAAGATATCATGACAATTGATAACCACCTGAGTAACTTGTCCCAGTCTGTGGTCTGCTTGGGGATCCGACAGCAGCTGAAGGACACGCAGATCTTCCCGTCGGGTCGGCAGAGCTACTCCCAATGATGTTACGACTCATCAACTCGCTGAAGTCTTCTTCCTGCAGAGGAGAACAAGGTATGCGTTACTTCTTCGTTACCCTCTCCGGTACTTCTTTTCGGATAAGTATTTGTACAAGGAACTGTAACCTTCTCACAGGTGGTATGGAGGTGGGTATCACAAATTGTAGGTACCTTCAAGAAATAGTTAGTATTTTCCCTCAAACGCGTGACGCGTGACGAGATGCGTCACGTCACAATTAGTTGGGGTCCAAGTGAGTGCACTTTACAAACCTGGTCACAGTTGACGGGAGGTAGATCAGGTCCTTTCAGTATGTCCGTCATCTGTGGAAATCATAAAGTGGTTTTGATTTTGACACTATACCTGAACCATTTTTGCCCGTTTGCATGTAGAAAAGAGGTTTTTGGCGATTATCTCGAAAACGGTGCAAGATAGTGACTTGGGACCACGATCTGCCCGACCTAATGTGGCCATTGAGCTTTGTACTCAAAAGGGAGCTGAGAACTCTTAATTCAAAATTTGGGCTTCTGGCGGGTTCACAAAAAGGGGTTAGAAAAGGGGGTTCCTCATGGAATATCTTGGACAACTTTTTTCTGGTACAACTTTAGTCTATGAACAACCGATACATGCATTTCAAATCATAATAAGTGCCAATTTACCCACAGTATGGCCATATTTACCTGAACCATATTTTTGCCCCTTTGCGTATGGTGAAAAAGGGGTTTTTGGCGATTATCTCGAAAACGGTGCAAGATAGCGACTTGAAACCATGATCCGCCCGACCTAATGTGACCATTGCGAACATTTTAGTGTGGTTGTTGAGCTTTCTATCTCCAAAGGAAGCTGAGATATCGGCAATCGAAGTTTTACCCTACGCGCGGGTTAAAAAGGGGTAAAAAATCAAGGTTCCCCAAGGAATTTTTTGGACAACTTTTTTGGTAGTTATTGACCCCATGGACTACCAAAACCGTTCTAACATCTATGGAGGATTTACTTCTCACTGGGGGTTACAGCCTGGGGGCAGATACATCCCTACTACTAGTTTAACTCAATCAATGAGAGGGATTTATTGACAATTACTGATGCGAATACAGTAGTTCATGGTCAATACTTTAATAAGTCCTCTGTATAAGGGCATATTAAATTTCCAAGTTAGGTATCATAGTCAGTTTTAATACTTTAATAGTGAAGTTTAGTCACTATGGCCAAGAGTAGGCAGATACATAAACCCAATTGCAAGAGGAACATTGGAATGAAATCAATTAAATATTTCAAATTATATTTAAGCAGATTTCCAAGTTTTAAATTCTTCCAGTACACGTACAGTATGAATCTGAGAAATTGGGAAAAGATAAAATCATTTTGCTTTTGAGTACCAACATTCAACACGGTATTAGGTACCTATGAAATTGGACCCGATGAAAGCAAACACTGTATGTACATTGTACAGTATGCATTTTAACTTCTCAATGTGTTTGTAGCTACCCTAAAAAATTTTGGAGGAAATATTTTTGGAGTTCTAAAACTCTAAAACAATGGACAATTGTGGGTAATTTTGCTAATTTTTATCAAAAAAGTATTCATGACCATTAATTGATGATGGACTGCTTGCTCTTATTGGGTCCGAATTATGAAAGAGGTTCATTTTATTTGTAGTTATTGATTTTCAGGTGACTCCTGCCACAGACGCTTGCAGAACATGCTTCAATCTTCGAAACTCCGAAATTTTGATTATACTGAAGTCTATTATTGCTGTGCTCTTTAATCTCCCATATTCAATGATAATACTATAATTAGGTATAGAAGTAAATAACTTTACTCCAAACACACTCATGGTTCACACAAACCAAATTGCATTTCATTAAATCTCTAACATGCAAAGTTAATCTTTCAAAACGGCTCCTGGACTGTTTAAATGCTTGAGAACCACACTTCTCATGATTTTTTTGGCAAACTCAAATTTAACTGCATATGGAGGCAAAGGCATAATTCATGTGCGCCTACGAAATCATAATTAAGAATAATAGCTTGATACTTTGATAGCAAAGTTAAATGCAGAAACTTGACATTAAACTAAATCAGGGGCTGGTTATGGATGGAATCATGCACCAATCATTTGACACACTCTTCTTACTATGAACATGCAGGGAGTTCAATCTGTCAGCCCACCCTCTTAACCACGTGACTATCCACCACTTTAGAAACTCTAATATAACATTTCAATTACATAACAGGTCATGTGTAATCAGCCATTGAAAGTGACGTCATCGTCATAAAATGGCGAATTTATGAATTGAATTAATTAATGAATAGTGAAGTTTAAATGAGGTCCATTTTTGTGAGCAAGACCATATTACTTGTGATACAAGTTGTGACTTGATACTCTGCTGGTTACCTACAGAGTTACAGAGGTGCAGTAGTACACTAGTACATTGGTATCTGGAATTTGGTTTTGAAAATGAACTGTGGAGAAGGCTTGACAGTAATTGATTAACTAACTAGAAACCATCTACCTGATAGGGAGCCAATGGAAGCATGTTCTAAATCCTGAGACTGTTCCATTATTACCCACTGATTCTTCCCGTCTCCTGACATACGTTAGGATTAAGATTTAAAATAGTCCATTTAAAAAATTAAAACAACCATCAACTTAAATGAAGGATCATTTTAGTGTTCGAATAACCTCTTGCAAAATCGTAATATCCTAATATACAATGAATAGTATCATCAATCATCACTTACATATATATATATATATATACATTATACACATCCCGTAAAGTAGACACTATACACATGGTATACAAATACACGTACACATATAAAAACAATTACAGTTAAGACATATGGATACACATATTCATATACATACACGTATACACATAAGTAGTGTACGCAACACACATATGGGCAAATCCACGAAAACGAGGAAAAATTTTGAAATTTGAAATCATCAGCCCAGCAAAAAAGTTTTGACTTCAAATGAAAGCTAAGACTTTCCTCTAAATGATGCAAAAAAACCGCATCAAAAAATATTGAAAGACCTCGATGATTTGCGCGATTGAGTATTGGGTTACTTTTGGACAATGTTCAGCCCTCAATTAATGGCATTTTTTGAATTATCATAAGAATGCTTATATTTATAATCAAGGGAATAATTTTTGCTCAATAGAGGACTTTTGATCTAGTTTGATTCATATTTTAATATGAATAATCGCTTTCTCTAACTATTTCGAAGTGACGTTCAAACTCTTTGGGGACAATTGATGTGTGCGTTACGTAACAAAATGATGCAAAAAGTTTTATAAAAGCCTTAATTCATTTCCATTTATGCCGAAAACTCATTTTCAGCTGTTTTGGATACTTTTGGTCGTCATGGCTCATGTCTAATGGCTTAGACTGATCAAATTTAGACAATATGGCCTTGTGCATTACGTAACGTTACGTAATGCACAAAACTTTTTCCAATGGGGGTGGCAAGTTATGGGAGCCCCTGTATCCGTTTTGGATACACGGACTTCTCCTAAACCTGGTAAAAAAGTACATTTTAGATAATAAGATTGACACGTTAAGCTATGGGCATTACAAACTGCGATAAGTTTTCCGATTGTAAGATTGTTACAGTTTGATTGTATGTATAAAATAGATATTAACGAGTGTTGGTGTTTTCATATATTGACGAGATTGAAGATATTTTATTATTAAGTTTTTATAAATGCTATTAATTCAAATATTAATTCATTCAAATTTACGTGTTTTTATTGTTCACAATAGTTAACACTGTATCTAATCGTGATTCTACTCTAAAGAAACAAATACATACTAATAAGAATGAAATTAAACATGAACTGTCAACTACCAATGAAAATGAAGGGCTTGAATTCGGATGCACATAATATTTTGATTTGCCAGTGGAAGTTTAGGTCAACCGGACTTGGGACAAGTTTTGGGTGGGGGAAATTTAGAAAATGGGGGTGTGGTGACAATTGTGGGTGAGGTCAAGATGAAACCCTGAGTAAGGAGATGAAACCCAGGACTATAAACAGCTGGAAAGAGGTGCCACACTTTTAGGTGAGACAGCGGTACCATTATACATACTACTACATCGCACCATCAGGAGCCATGCAGGACAGCTCCCTGTTGAGCGGTAAATCTACTTCTACTTCCCTTATAATTACATAACTATCCCCTAACATCTGAGACCAACTAACTTTTACCCGTTTCTACATTATTACTCAACTTTCCCGCCACATTAACTAATACCTGTTCCTAACATCCTGTTACACTCTAGGAGATCAGTTATCAGCAAGAATTACCCTAACGAATGTCCCTGCTGATGAAGAAAGACCCTCTCCAACTCGCACCATGGATCACCCTGCGACAAATGGTAACTGTCACAAATTACGAAATAATTGCACCACAACCATCTATTTGTGCCGCAGTTTCATCTGGTCACCTTTATCTTAAACAATCAGACCTCAGGCTCAACCACACACTCACAATCGACATTCCTACAACGGCAATCTACTTTATCGACACCCGGAAAGAACACAACCCATCACAGATTCAGCTCTAGACAGGTTCTGAACCATTTCTATACTAGCATCCTCCAATTCTTACTTTCATTAGGAACCAAATGCGTTGGTGTGCCGGACTCCTGCGTGCGGGACTCTCCATGCGCGGTTTGCTGCCTGCCCTTACAGGCAGTGGGCCGCGTTTGGCTGCTCCATGCGGGGGGCTCCGCACGTATGAGTTCGGCACGCCCCGAAGAAATTCACATAGAATTTGATATAACCATGATGCCACTGTACATGCCCCTAGCATCACACTACCCATTCTTATTTTCAACCCCAGGAGCTGCGTTTCCAACCCATAACACTCTGCTGGACACTACGCCACCTTCCAACACCTCCAACAACGCACCATTATTAAAGACAACAGAAGCCTTGGCAGGCACCACTACGATGAGAGGTAGATTTCATCTCATTACTTACATAAGACTTGAATATTGTCAAACAACCTTTCGTAAGCTCTCTAAAGGCACCGACACCATCATTTGATTCTCATTCCTTCAAGTTCAACGTTGCAATGTCGTGTCGGGCTTCGACGTGGGGGACCTTACTGTGCGTGGCGTCGTCGTGCGTGGCTTGCTGCCTGTCATCTGCGGGCAGCGAGCCGCGCCCGGCTGCGCCGTGTATGGGGGAAGCTCGCGTGGGCTTGGTGAACCTTGTAATACAGCGTTTCTACCACATTAACTAATACCAGTCCTTAACATTCTGATTCACACCAGGAGCCCAGTTACCAGCAACTAACACCCCAACAATCACCAACGTCCCTGCTAATGAAGAAGGATCCACTTCAACACACACCATGGAGATCTCCAGACCAAGTGGCCTAACACATCCTATTCACCAAGATCCTGTTCCTACCTTGATGGGGAACATCACTGAACCTGCTGAACCCTGGACCACAAACCCTCCCATCCTTCCTAATCAAGATCCTCCAACTGGTTCCGCAAATACGAGTGAACCGTCTTCTGTGACCCAACTGAAACCTGACCCTGGTGTAGCAACTGAAGTCCTCTCACCTCAAATATTCTCCCAACGGGAACTGGATGAGATGATAAACGAGTCCGCCGCTAGACCTCCCCCTTCCGAGCCTGAAGAACAAAATCAAGCAAACTCCGGTACCATTAGGTATCCGGTCTGGATCCATAAAGTGGACTTCAAAGCAATCAGCAATGCGGAGAATACATCACTCACATCACTGCTCTTAAAAAACTTTGTGGAAAGAGCCAGAAAAGGAGACTTGTCGGTTGATTTCAGGTTTACTTCCAAAACAGTGGACTTGAAATCTGGCAAGATAAAACTGATGACAGAGAACTCTGTGGTGCCCTCAATCATCAAGGACCTCCTGTCTGACAACCCCGTGTGGTCGGTGCTAGGCCCAGAGGACTTGTCTACAACAGAGGGACAAGTCCTCTGGGTGTTCTGCCCTCCCGTACTGGAAGAATACATTGCAAGGAATGAGCTTCCCGAAGTGATCTGTCTGCACACCGGGGGCTTCTTGGATGTGTCAGACGTTCGTGTCCACCTCCCCCCCAAGGCAATTCCAGACACCAAAGCCTGCATATCCTATCTGTTTTTGACCTATAAAGCACAAAAATACTTTAGGTACTTTTAAAAGTGGTTCATTCCCCTGGTTTGCTGTACACTTAAACTTACTCCCTATAACACACCCCGAGGGACGGTCCCAACCATTACTAAGGACTCCTCCCCTGTGGATCTAGTCAATGCCCTGGAAAACTCTGGACTCAGTGGTTCCTGAGTCATCTCAACACTGTACCAACTGAGCAAAACCCCACCATTCTTCACATTTTGTTTAACTTTTAGTACTCCTAATGAGTAAATACTTTACATTATGCGTTCGTTCCAGAGGCTATTAGCCCTGAGTTTTTATATTTTTAATGATAATGCAAATTGCATAGAGTTATACGTTGCGGGTTTTTGATTTAAATTATAGTTGTGCTATTTTGAACTTTTTTTATTTATTAAAAGACACTTTTTGTGTCCATTTTACGTGTGTTCATGTTGAATACTTTCTGCCATGGCAGTAAGCAAGTTTTGTCTCTCTTAAACAAAGAGACTGTTTTGGGTTTTACCAAACCATTTTAAATTGTTATGGATTTACACTTTCATATGCTATTTATTATCATTATATTTGTGACTTTTAAAAGACCTCTTCATTACCTAAACTAATCCCACAATTTTTGCCACGTGCACCCCTCGCGGACCTTCGCGGCGAGTAGCTGTGTGAGTAGACACCATGGCTGCGCCGCGTGGGCTCGCAGGGGGGCGCGCATCCAAGCTATTGTCACGTGCGGTACAAGCACAATCTACAAGTACACCTCTCTGAGTCTTATCGCGCGCGCTCTTTTCTTCGGAAAGGAGCGCGCGTGTAGGGATCAAACTGCTCCCATAACAAATACAATTCTTCCAATTATCACTACATTATACCCCCTGAGTCCTCTCTGGGTGTGCCGGCGCGCGCGCCACCCTCCTTTTCTCTTGTTTTCCCCTTGCTCTTCTTTTAGAGCTCTCCCCTTTGTAGGACGCGCGCCTCCCTCCGCCTGACTCTTCTTGTAGCGCGCGCTCACCTTGCCCCTGACAGGCGTGCGCGCCGACACACCATGATGTTGCGGGATTACTGAGCAATCTATCATTTTCGTACACACTCAAACTACAGTCTTAGTTCAGTCTTACCAGCGATTGAACAACACATTCTTTTGCCTACAACTGACTCTGAACCCTATTAGCCAAGGATTACAGTGAAACTCTGAGATGGTGGTTCACAGCAAACCGGAGGTAAGAAACTTGAATTCTTCCAAAGCAAAAAACAGCAAACCTAACACAACCTCAACACTTAGTTATCTACCTTGCTCGCAAATAAATCATCATCACTCTGAAAACCCTACTGTCCAGTATTACCACAACGTCGAACTCAACGACGACTTACCTTACGTATCACTTGTACAGGAACCCTACTGTCTTAAAGGAAAGCCTAAATACCTACCAGGAAATGGTGTAACATTCTTTCACTTGTCCCCAGACCTCGAAAACCCTAGAGCCACACTCACCGTATCAAACAACATAGCCAACCAGTTCTTCTACCAAAAACAATTTTCTAATCGTGACATGGTCACATGTTCCATAGAACTACCTAAATCAAAACTTTATATTTCAAGCGTGTACATGGACTCTACTAAAGACATCCCTCCAAGCTTTATTAAACTAGCCGAACACTGTCTTTCGCATAAACATGGGCTCATCATAGGAACAGACAGCAACTGTCATCACACAGCATGGGGGAACGCTAAGTCGAACTCCCGAGGTCACAAACTCATCCAGAACCTAGCACAAACAGGACTCCTATGGGTTAATAACGGAAAATTCACCTTTAAGCGCAATCAACAAGAAACAGCCATTGATTTAACCCTTAGAAATGAATTCGCCCCGAACATTGAATTCTGGGATACGAATCCTGAATTCTCGTTCTCGGATCATGTTCTTATCGAATTTGTCATAAATCTTAACAATAACAACATTAAAACAAGACCAATACGTAACATCAATACAAAAAAATGCAACTGGAATTCCTTCAGAGACATGTTAAAGAAAGAATTATCAAGTTGTCCACACTTAAAAAACGATAAAATGAATGACTCTGTATTCAAAAAGAACATGTCATACTTGAACACTCAAGTAGATAACCTCAACAGAATATTAATTAAATGCTTTACATCTGCTTGCCCAAATACCTTCATACGAAACAAGAAAACACTTTCGTGGTGGACAAAAGACCTTACCGAGGCTGAGATAAATCTAATCAAAGCTAGGAATGAACACGAGACTGATCCCCATGACCTTGAACTGCACGCCATATACAAGGAAGCTCATGAAGCATTAAACAAACTCATAACCACAGAGTCCAACAACAACTGGAGGGCATTCTGCTCTGGACTTCAAAAACAAAAAGACGTATCAAAAATTTGTAAATCCCTTCAAGGCAATAAATCATCATCTATAAGCTCCCTGCGGAAATCCGATGGCTCCTATACAGAGAGTCCCAAAGAAACTCTTGAACTTCTATCTACATCACTCTTCACACAAAATGAACCAGACTTCAACGAACTTACGCCATGTGAGGACAGACTTCCATTAGACGAAATAGACCATATCATCTCACCAAACAGATTAGATGAAGCAATCAAAACCCTAAAGAAAAATAAATCTCCGGGTAATGACAAAATTACCAACGAAATCCTAATCGAGGCCTATGACATCATTAAAGTACCTCTTCTAAATATCTTCAAATTATCACTCTTTCGCGCCAAACTCCCGAAGGCTTGGCAAACCTCCAACTCTGTCATTCTCTCAAAACCTGGCAAAGATGACTACTTCCTAGCAAAATCATATCGCATAATTACACTCTCTTCTTGCACACTTAAACTCATGGAAAGACTAATACTGTGGCACCTTCAAAGAGACTTAAAATTAGAGGCATCCCTTTCAACGAAACAATACGGCTTCAGAAAAGGAAGCAGTACTGAAGCTGCCATTCTGAAACTAGTTTCCACAGTTGAAACAGCTCTCAAATCAGGTAACTACGCTCTAGGAATCTTCCTTGACATACAAGGTGCCTTCGATAACATACCGTTCATAGCTATCAAAAAAGCACTCGAAAAAACCAAAGCAAAAGGCAATGTAAGTAATTGGATCCTTCACCTCATATCAACCAGGAAGCTATTAGCTACAACTCAATCTTAAAGGAATAGCACTTATTATCTGGATACTCGCCGGCTGTCCCCAAGGCGGAGTATTATCTCCCTTTCTTTGGAATATAGTACTTGACTCCTTGCTAATTCTTCTAGACACCCTCAGACATCTCCAAGCATTTGCTGATGACCTAGCAATTTTAATTGCAGGTTTCTGTCTTGCCACGCTTAGGGACCTTGGACAACAATACCTTACAGCTTGTAACAAATGGTGTGAACAAAATGGACTGCAAATCAGCACAGTTAAAACACAAGTAATTATCTTCAGTAGGAAATATAACATTCCTTTACCTCGCCCACTCAAATTACATGGATTAGAAATTGAATTCTGCAACACAGTTAAATACTTAGGTATCCACCTCGATAACAGGCTAAACTGGCATCACCACATTAATGTAACCGCAAAAAAGTGCACCAATATCCTCTTTGCAACTAGAAAAATGATAGGTGACCGCTGGGGAATCAGTCCTGACAAAATTCTCTGGATTTACAATGCCATCATTAAACCAATCATGACCTACGCCTGTGTGACATGGGCACCTAGATTAATTACCACCAAGTCCAACATGCAACCTCTCAATAGCACTGGCAATTTAACATTGCTTCTTGCCTCTGGGGCACGACATTCCACCTCTCAAGAAGCACTTCACTTTCTCTTTACTCTTCTTCCAGCTGAGTTAGAACTTGAGAAAACCTCACTACTTCAAGCATTACGACTTAAGAGCCTGGACCACTGGCCAAAAGTCACCATTGACCATAAGCAGCGACCCTCCTTTGAACCATGTCACATAGTTATAGACCGCATAGTTAACAAAATTTTTGGCCAATACAATAGTAAGAAATCAGATCTTAAAAAACCTACAGATATTAGCACCAAATACTACAAACTTGACATAGCAAATGCAACGGAAGCTTTCACCCCAGTCGTTCCTAGAGACTCCATCTTCACTGCTTACACAGACGGATCAAAACACTCTGACAACAGTACAGGATACGGGGTTGTGATATTCTTAGACCTCAACAACCAAATCACAGAAAACTACATCCTTTCCAAATCAAACACTGTCTTCCAGTGCGAAGCCCATGCTCTGCTCAGAGCAAGCTCTATCCTCCAAGGAATTTTCACTACACCACAATACGCTAAATACAATGCTATAATTTACACTGACTCTCAAGCACTCATCAGAGCCCTCGAAAACCCATACACCACCAGCAAGACTATATCAAATCTTCACGACAGCCTCAATACAACATCAGCTAACAATCAACTCTTCATCAACTGGATACCAGGACATAAAGGCCATATCGGCAACGAAATGGCTGATAAGCTAGCCAATATCAGGTCGGTAGAGCATTCTCCTACCTTAGCAGCTAACCACCCCCCTGTACCCCATGCAGTCTTTAAAAATAAAATCCTCGATCACATCACGACTAAACTTAGTCGTAGATGGAAATCATCCAAAATCAGTAAAAATACAAAAAGCTTTATTACTTTACTAGCAGATAACAAATTACAAGGTCAACATCTCTTCAAACTAGATATGGAAGTTTTAAGACCTCTCACACGACTAATCACAGGCCACAATAATCTCAATCATTTCCAAAACAAGGTAGACTACGTGACTCCTCCCTTTTGTCGCTTCTGTGATGACGAAGTACACGAAACTGCTACCCATCTCATCTGCGTCTGCCCAAAATTCTCTGTTAACAGAATGCATACATTTGGTGAAGACCCTACCACAATAGACCAGGTGCTCTGATTCATTAAACAGGCCTGTAACATGAACCTAAATACACTGCTTAAATTCACGGAAGACATCGAATTATAACACCCCTCCATACTCGTTGCATCACTTTCAACCCTACCAGTACCAAATCAGTTCAGCTCTGACACACTGTCGCTATATGACATAGGCGGACGCAACCTGTAGAATCAGATCTATGTGCACCTAGGAATCCTCAATTGCGGTCCGAACCTCGACTCATGGAACACGCTGCTGTGTCCTGTGCGTGGGCTATCCCTGTACGGCTGTGCGTAGGCACTAGCCAACGGAGAGCCCATGCGCGGCAAACAGCGTGTGACGAATCGCACAGCAGCACTTTCATAATTATAATAACTTCAGCAAGACGCGCGCACCCAACAAATGTCATAGTCAAACGCGCTGTCATTACTAACTAGCACCACAGCTATAAACAATTCAGGGTCGGCTGACATCCTCAACCCACCATGACCTCCACCCTAGAGCTACGCTAGTGGGGAGAGATTGTACTCTTAAAGCGAGTATGCTTATAGATTGTACGCATACCTGAATGGGAACATGCCGACCCAGGTTTCTTGAAGGGTATGGTCGTGCATATATGACCTCCAAATCCGTGGGGTTGGGGGCACTACGGAGGCTTTAGTAAGCCTACCGTCTCTTATAAAAATAAAAAAAATAATAATAATATAATGTGTGGTGAAATGTAGCGAAACCAATAATAGAAAATGGCGAAGTGAAATATACAGATTCGTAGAATTTGATTTGCTCCTTTATAAAAATGAATTGATTACGTAATCGTGACGCGCCGCGCAAATTACATATGTAGACGCGCGCGGCTTGTGTCAGCAGTCAGTGCGCCCATGATGCAGATGAGCGCCCACCGCCACACAATTGACAATACAAATGTTCATTTTCACGGTTTGCTTCACTGTTTACTTCACGGGTTGCTGCACGGTTTACTTCAATGTTTGCTTCAAGGTTTGCTTCACGGAATTCAGAGCTCACTCGGCATCGCTTCGCGATACCGAGCTTGCAATTTCACACAAGTTTTAGCACACATGCATTATGCAAAAGTCGCAGATCGCAACTTAATCGAGCGGGTTTATTAAGTTTGGAAATTCAAAAAACTCCGATCCGTTCAAAAGTAAGAGATCGCAATGTAATCAAAAACTATGTCAGCATTCAGTGGGCCCATGAGCGCCTGCCCACCGCCACACAATGCAATCAGTTTAATTCACAGTGTACTTCACGGTTTACTTCTGACTTCACGGTTTGCTTCACGGAATTCAGAGCTCACTCGGCATCGCTTCGCGATACCGAGCTCGCAAATTTTAGCCAATGCACACATGCAAAAGTCGCACTCGCAGATCGCAACTAAGTTTGGAAATTTAATAAAATTTTTTACCTCATCAAAAAAAATCCCGCGATCCGTTCAAAAGTTATTAGAGATCGCAAATAAGTTTGGAAATTTAATAAAATTTTTTACCGCATCAAAAAAAACTCCGCGATCCGTTCAAAAGTTATATTAGAGATCGCAACGTAATCAAAACACCATTAACAGAAATGAGCGCACGCGCAATTCTCCGTGCACGTGTCACCATGGTTACCCGCACAAATCGTAATGCGCGCGCGTTCCGAAGATGTTTCCGCCGTTACGTACAAACAAGAAACAGAGGTTGCCAAATTATATAAGAGATTATATATATATCTTATTAAACTCCTGTGACACCGAATTCTCTCATATATAGCCCTGGCCAGTTACGTTACTGTACCGCGCGATTTAAGTATACGCGTATCTATAAGAACGGTTGTTCTAGACCTAAAATTTTACGACGAATCGTTCTAGATAGGTCCCGACTCTCTATTTCTTTTTATTTTTCTGATATGCAGGGGGTTACCGCCCTGGCCAGGGCGGGAATTATTATTATTATTAAACTCCTGTGACCCTGTGGCCATATATAGGGCGGGTTAATTATTATGATTATTAAACTCCTGTTGACCCGAATCGATCTAGATAGGTCTCGACTCTCTATTTCTTTTTATTTTTCTGATAGCCTGGCCAGTTATATAGCCCTGGCCAGTTACGTTACTGTAGCCTGCGATTTAAGTATCTGGCGTATCTATAAGAACGGTTGTCCTAGACCTAAAATTTTACGACGAATCGTTCTAGATAGGTCTCGACTCTCTATTTCTTTTTATTTTTCTGATATGCAGGGGGTTACCGCCCTGGCCAGGGCGGGAATTATTATTATAGGACCTCCAAAACCGTTGGACGGTTGTCGTAGTGACCTCCTGCTAGTTGGGTGAGGTCAATCCATTTTGTCAGTTGAAACCAACGTAACTAAACTTCACGCAGTCCGATACAACGTTATTCTAACTTGGAATTGATAAAATTGACGTATTTCTTTATTTCTACACCTCATCGACGTGAACTCACGTGTCGAAATACAGCATCCGGCTTCAATTTCACATGCATTGATCGTAATCGAACTTGTTTCAATGTAATCAAATCGAAAATCGCGTATAAATATAAATCCCTTTAAATCCCCTAACTTCTACAAATCGTCCACGTGAACTTACGTGCTGAAATATAGCAACTGGATCTAATTTCATGCACATTAGTCGTATTTGAACTCATTTCAACGTAATCAAGTCGAAAATCCCGTATAAATATCAATTTCTTCGAATCCCCTAATTTCTACAAAACGTCCGCGTGAACTCACGTGCTTCACTAGTCCATCGTATATTTCCCATGCCTATTCACTATGGGACATAGAGAAACCACTATCAGTTGTCCATCGTATCACAGAATAGGACTACATAACAAATTTTCGTTGTAAACGTAATTTCGAGCTTTTTGCAGCTCCATATCCAAAGGCCTCTCATGACAACATTTTTCGGCCGATTACCATGAAATTCGTTTTATAACTAAATCTCAAGGTATAAAAGCAGCATATCAAAGTAAAACATTATCCGATGAAAAGTCTTTGAGTTGGAGATGTCCAAAGTAAGAAAGTAGCGCAAAATAGCGTTATATCGCAAAATACGCTATTTTAGTGGTTTTACGCGATTTTGATGACGTCATCACAGCACCCAAATAGGCTCAAACCAACTTACCATATAGCCTATCACACAATTCCACCTTAGTACAACATAGTTTGACCGGTCTCAGCTCAAGATAAGTCGCAGTTCTTGACATCTCACTCGTTTAATAAGTTTTGTCCTATAATTTGGAAATCGATTTTTCACCGTACCTTAGAAAATCGAGTATATCTCGATGAAAAATCGAGATAGCCCAATGATCCATATGATTTTCTGAAAGCTCTTTAAATTTGCTAACTCCTATCCAAGAAATTCAAGGAGCTATCTCCTTTCCTTTTTGGTGAAAAATGCGCTCGAAAATGGCCTATTTTCGCTAAAAAGCAAGAAAATTTCGCTAAGTTGATGACGTCATAGTGACGTGATAATGACGTCACCAGAACTTTTCTTATAGCCTATAACACTTTCCTATCTTAGATCAACAAAACCTGACCTCGATCATGGCTCTACCATTTCCCGTTCTTGAGATCTCGGCTTTGTAAGTTGGGTCCCGAATTATCAGCTCTTATTAATATTATAGGCTCTCCAAAACCGGGACGGTTGTCGTAGTAACCCCCTGCTGATTTGGTGACGTCAGTCCATTTCTTTCGGTTGGAACCAACGTAACTAAACCTCACGCATTCCGAAACAACGTTATTCTTACTTGGAATTACAAGAATTGACCAATTTCCTAATTTCTACAAATCGTCCACGTGAACTCACGTGCTGAAATGTAGCACCCAGATCTAATTTCACGTGCATCAGTCGTATTTGAACTCATTTCAACGTAACCAAGTCGAAAATCGCGTGTAAATATCAATTTCTTTAAATCCCCTAATTTCTACAAAACGTCCACGTGAACTCACGTGATTCACTATTTCATCATATATTTCCCACATTTAGTAACTGTGAGACATGAAGAAACCATTATTAGTTCACCATCGTATCACAGAATTGGGCTACAGTACAATTTTTCGTCATAAACGTAATTACAACCAATCTGCAGCTCAATTTTTAGAGGCTTCACGTGACGACATATTTCGACCGATCGCCGTGAAACTCGTTTTATAGCTAAATCTCGAGATCTAAAAGCAAAATATCGAAGTAAAACATAATCCGATCAAAACTCTTTGAGTTAGAGATGTTCAAAGTAGCGCAAAATAGCCGTTTATCGCAAAATACGCTATTTTAGTGGTTTTACGCGATTTTGATGACGTCATCACAGCACCCAAATAAGCTCAAACCAACTTCCCATATAGCCTATAAGACAATTACGCCTTAGTACAACATACTTTGACCGGTCTCATCTCAAGATAAGTCGCAGTTCTTGACATCTCACTCGTTTAAGTTTTGTCCTAAATTTTCGACATCGATTTTTCACCGCACCTTAGAAAATCGCGTATATCTCGATGAAAAATCGAGATAGCCCAATGATCCGTATGATTTTCTGAAAGCTCTTTAAATTTCCAACTAACGATTTTTCAAAATTTTTGAGCTATCTCCATTCCTTCTTGGTGAAAAATGCGCTCGAAAACGACCTATTTTCGCTAAAAAAGCAGTAAAATTTCGCTAAGTTGATGACGTCATAATGACGTCATAATGACGTCACCAGAACTTCTTTTATAGCCTAATGCAATTTCCCATCTTAGATCTACAAAACGTGACCTCGATCATGTCTCTACCATTTGTAGAACTTGAGATCTCATCGATTTAAATTGGGTCACAAATTATCTTATTATTATTAGGCTCTCCAAAACCGGGACGGTTGTCGTAGTAACCCCCTGCTGATTTGGTGACGTCAGTCCATTTCTTTCGGTTGGAACCAACGGAACTACACCTCACGCATTCCGAAACAACGTTATTCTAACTTGGAATTACTAGAATTGACCAATTTCCTAATTTCTACAAATCGTCCACGTGAACTCACGTGCCGAAATGTAGCACCCAGATCTAATTTCACGTGCATTAGTCGTATTTGAACTCATTTCAACGTAATCAAGTCGAAAATCGCGTGTAAATATCAATTTCTTTAAATCCCCTAATTTCTACAAAACGTCCACATGAACTCACGTAATTCACTATTTCATCGTATATTTCCCACATTTAGTAACTGCGAGACATGAAGAAACCATTATTAGTTCACCATCGTATCACAGAATAGGGCTACAGTACAATTTTTCGTCATAAACGTAATTACAACCATTCTGCAGCTCAATTTTTAGAGGCTTCACATGACGACAAATTTCGACCGATCGCCGTGAAACTCTTTTTATAGCTAAATTTCGAGATCTAAAAGCAAAATATCGAAGTAAAACATAATCCGATGAAAACTCTTTGAGTTATTAAAGATGCTCAAAGTAGCGCAAAATAGCGTTTTATCGCAAAATACGCTATTTTAGTGGTTTTACGCGATTTTGATGACGTCATCACAGCACCCAAATAAGCTCAAACCAACTTCCCATATAGCCTATAAGACAATTACGCCTTAGTACAACATACTTTGACCGGTCTCATCTCAAGATAAGTCGCAGTTCTTGACATCTCACTCGTTTAAGTTTTGTCCTAAATTTTCGACATCGATTTTTCACCGCACCTTAGAAAATCGCGTATATCTCGATGAAAAATCGAGATAGCCCAATGATCCGTATGATTTTCTGAAAGCTCTTTAAATTTCCCACTAACGATTTTTCAAAATTTTTGAGCTATCTCCATTCCTTCTTGGTGAAAAATGCACTCGAAAACGACCTATTTTCGCTAAAAAAGCAGTAAAATTTCGCTAAGTTGATGACGTCATAATGACATAATGACGTCAATTATCTTATCTACAAAATATCGTCGATACCATTTGCAAAAATCTCTCATCGATTTAAATTGGGTCACAAATTATCTTATATATCGTCGATTGAGTGCAAAAAAGCTGTTGTCTCCAACTTTTGTCTACGGCCTCTCTGGAGGCCCCTCCACCCTTTGGAATCGATTCCATACTCAAATATGTCATTTTAGGCCTAAAAATTGAAGTTGAAAAATATCGTAAATCCATTTCCAAATTTTGGTGAGTGAAAGACAATCCTATGGTACCTTAGGATCCCTGTTCACCACAATCTGCAAAAATAACTTAGTTTATTCTGGAGTTAGGATACCAGAAATGATGAATTAGTATCCTATCTCCATTGACATGAATGAAATAATTGATAAAAGCTATTGTGATACAGTGTTACAAGTATCCTATCTCCATTAATTCTATATATACTTCTATTTAGATTTAGAATGAGTATATGGCACTCCTGGTACAATGAGAGGTTTTGTAACTAGCAAAAGTTGCAAACCGCGATATTATGCACCGAGCGCGAAGCGCGAGGGCATAATAACACATTAAGACCGAGGCCGAAGGCCGAGGTTTTAATGGAAGGTTTGCAGTTTTTGCGAGTTACAAAACCGAATTATGCAACGACAATACATGTAGGCATATATTACGTAATTATGCATAATTCAAGCAAGAATATGAGAATATGTAGTGTTATTGGCTTGTCTATATAATATTTGAGCTATTGTGATAAGAGCAGCTACTGTATCTTTCATTGTGAAATCTGCGGTCTGTCACCCCAGTGTTCATTTTTAACACCTCTCCCCGCTATAGTAAGGTCACGTTTTGAAAAACACTGGGGAACAATGCCAAAATGGTTTTATTATCAACTGTAGTTCCACTTTTTTGGCACTGTAGTTACACTTTTTCAAAACTGTAACTGTTTTAGCGTGCATAATGGGTATAAAGGAGCACTGCGTAAACCTCCTTAGAAGTTGCATAATGGTACATATAAAAAGTTCTGGTTCATGTATAACAACGCTATCATCTACATGATACCTTTGCAAATTACATGCCTATGATTTGCAATTCAGCTTGCCTGGTGACCAAAAAATGAATTAACTGATATATAACAGCTGTATGTACTATGTATAGCACTGTTAGCCACATATTTTTAAGCGATCGAGTATGACTGAAAGAAGGGGCTAGATAGCTCAATTGGTAGAGCTCCTAACCGGCAGTCAGGAGGTTGGGGGTTCAGCCCCGCTCGCCTTGCACATTTTTCAGAGATCACCGAGTTTGTATGTGTGACTGTAGTCAGGGTGAATTACAAATATCCTATCTCCGATACAGTAATACTTCAAGAGTTCAAGCTTTGGGTCGGTATATCCTCACAAGATGGTCTGAAGCTCATCCTCATAAATTTATAAGCTCTCTTATCACTTTATCATATTCAAAACCATTTTCAAAGCACTAATAACTCAATAACATCGGTGCATTATAGCAATCCGCCAATAACGTCATCTTTTGGTCTTTTGTAGTACATAGCAAAGTTTGGTGACGTCACGTGGCTGGCAGATTACACGCTGGTACAGTTATTTGATGTTCAATGTTCACCGTGACACTGCAGACACTAATTTTCTGTGCCACATTACCACTCGTTGATTGCTATGCACTGATAGGCATAGCTTCATCCTGGGTCCAATCCCCCCCCCCCTGAATTTTTCAACTCCCCCCTCGACAAAACCTCCCCCCTGAATTTTCAAAATCCTCAATCCCCCCCCCCTTTTGGCCACCCGCCCCCTGAATTTCAAAAATTTGAACAACCCCCCACCAAAAACTTAGAAAATTTTTCAAAGATATGTCCATTGAATTTTGAAATGTTTACAATAGAATCAATCGAAACTAGAAACTTAATGACAAGATGAAAGTATGTAAACTATGAAATGTGACTGACAGACAAGAAATTTAGTCAATTTTGAGTTTTAACATATTATAATATTTCTAATGACTGAAATGGTAATGAAGTTCAATTTTAATGTAAATTAATCCTTGAATATAATTAAAGCTATGAAGTGACACTTATAAGGGAATCATGGCATGAAACCAAGCCTCAGGGATATTGTCAACACAATATTATTAAAACATAGAAACACATTAGTTAAGTTGATATCACTTCAAAATGGCAGGGAATTGAAGTATTGTAGTTATTTGGCAGTCTTACAAAAAGATAGCGGGGGTCTGGGGGCGCAGCCCCCAGAAGCCAGAGGGTCGGAGAAAAAATATTTCTCACGGAAATAGGATTTTCATCTCAAATTTTGAAATTCTTCTACCAGATCCCAATCCCCCCCCTTAATTATTTCACTCCCCCCTCCAGTCCAAGTCCCCCCAGAATCATTGAAATTAGGGCAACCCCCCACCTACCTTATCTGACCCAAAATCTTTATCCCCCCCCCTTTTCTTAGGGGGGGGGATGAAGCTATGTGATAGGCTTTTACCACAAAGTACATATTCAAGGAGATACACAGATATATGATAGAAAATGTCACCAAAACATCATTAACAAGCTGAATGGAAAGTGAACCCATAGCACAGAAATCCTACCCTTGCTCAACTCCACCGTAACCTTATTAATCACACTGCCCTACCCTCAAAGAGTTGGCTTCTCTTCGACAATAGGAAATCCAACGTGATTATTCTTGTCACATGAGTCCTGAGAGAAAAACAACAACAATTGCAGAAAGAAGAATTGGCTGGTAGCTTCAAGTACCCCCACTCTTCAATCAGATGATACTCATGATCTTTCATGCTCATCTCATGATTTCTTATTTCTTTAGTATGAATCTGATTCCTCGTAATGAGGATTTCAAAACTATCTACGACAGATTCGATCTTGGTGCCGATGTACTCTGTACATCCTCCTCAACATAAGGATCTGTCCATCCTCTCGATGTGGATCCCTTCTAAGGCTATAATAAAGTACTTGGAGAGGCTACTTAGATCAGTCTATTGGTTTTTGACTGTGGTTGCCGGTTGGAGAACGTGCTTCTCGTCACAAACATGGAACCAGATTGACAGATTAGACACAGGACTTAAATCTGACCTGCCCTACCATTGTATTGTATTGCATTGTATTGGTCCCTTTCCCGAAAAAGGGTTTCCTGATGGGAAAACGTTCGCACAGGAGCCATAGGAACCATTTAATGAAAAAAAAGCGAAGGCAAGGATGCCTCTAGTACCTTCTCGTGCCTGGAGTTTTATGAGAGCAGCATTGAAGTGTATTGGCTTGGTTAACTCAATGAGCAATGGTAATCCAGGTGTAAGGCTTGATAGACAGATAGGTCCTTTACTGGTGCACAATACAGGTTGAGTCCCAAGGCCACTTTGTGTAGAGGTGCCCACTGTCCACAGAAAGGGCTATAGTGAAAGGGTGGTATTGGTGATGAAAATTTGTCTTTATTGAGCTTATAAAAGTATAAAGCACCACTCATTTCATTTTATATCAACATAGGTATCACTTTTGACTGAGAATTGAACAAGGATTTGAACAAGTCATTTCTTTACAAACTTCTCTCAGATGAATTCCTCAGAGGGCATTTTGTATCATAGCACAATACCACGAGCCAACTGTTGTTGCTCAATTAGATAAAGCTTATTAATTTGCAACTTTGTTAAATTGGAATACCAATGATTACAAAGGAAAAGGCAAGTTGTAGCATCACCGGACCGTGCTAGTGTAGGAAAAGTTATAAGAGATATAGAGATTAGAGGGAGAAAGAGAAAGATTTAAAAGAATTAATAAGGGCTGAGTTAAGAGTTATGATTGGGCTTAAAATGAAATAGATTAAATATGGAGAATGGTGAATTGGGATGGTTAAAATAAAAGATAAACCTACCTAGACATTTCAATATTTCACCTTAAATCTAAAAAAATGAATTAATAAAAAGCCTATGCCCTCGAGCTGAGCATTTTCTTGTCAATAATATCATTATATGAATTTGACAAAGCTCCATGATCAATAGAAGTTAGAACCACGATAGGAACTGTTATGGAAGAACAATTTTATTGGAGATAGGATACTTGCAATGCTGTATTTTAATAGCGTTTCTCAATTATTTCAATGATGTAAATGGAGATAGGATATTTATTTATCATTTCTGGTATCCTAACTCCAGGTAAACAAAAACTATCTATCCTATCTCCTTTTTGGAAAAAACAAATCTCGATTTCTCTCGTGTTGGTGGCGTTAGCAGAGTAAAACCGATTTGTTCTCAACAGTGTGCACATAATTTTACAGGATCAACAATTCACTGACCGTTTGGAACCAAGGGAAATCAAAGAAACAGTTTTTGTTGAATATCTCGAAAACTAATGACCCATGGAGATAGGATAGTTGGATTTAAGCTTTTTTGCAATAGGCCGGCGATGTATATATATATTATTAAACTCCTGTGACACCGAATTCTCTCATATATAGCCCTGGCCAGTTACGTTACTGTAGCGCCCGATCTAAGTACACGCATATCGATAAGAACGGTTGTCCTAAACCTAAAATTTTACGACGAATCGATCTAGATAGGTCTCGACTCTCTATTTCTTTTTATTTTTCTGATATGCAGGGGGTTACCGCCCTGGCCAGGGCGGGAATATCTTATTAAACTCCTGTGACACCGAATTCTCTCATATATAGCCCTGGCCAGTTACGTTACTGTAGCGTGCGATTTAAGTATACACGTATCTATAAGAACGGTTGTTCTAGACCTAAAATTTTACGACGAATCGTTCTAGATAGGTCCCGACTCTCTATTTCTTTTTATTTTTCTGATATGCAGGGGGTTACCGCCCTGGCCAGGGCGGGAATATAATATTATTATACACCCTGTGACACCAAATTCTCTCTTTATACCCTGGCCAGAAACGTCTCTCAAATTTTTATTTTTTCTTATGCAGGAGGTCACCGCCCTGGCCAGGGCGGGAATCACCCTGTGACACTCAAATCTCTAACTTATACCCCTGGCCAGTTTTTTTTTATTCCGCGGGGGGTTACCTCCCTGGCCAGGGAGGGAATATTATTATTATATCACCCTGTCACACTCAAATCTCTAACTTATACCCCTGGCCAGTTTTTTTTATTCCGCGGGGGGTTACCTCCCTGGCCAGGGAGGGAATTATATATTATATTTCAGGGCGCTGGCAAGCGCTCGCGGCCACGTTATGGCGTCTCTGGACGAGGGCATCTGCCCGAAGGGCAGATGCCCTCGGCCCGAAGGGCCGAGGGCATCTCCGAACGATCAGCAACCCCGCCCAAAGGGCGGGGGTGCTGCCATCGGCCCGAAGGGCCGAGGGCAGCAGTCCCGGCCCGAAGGGCCGGGACTGCTGGCCAGACACAGTAAAAGAGCCAGGAGTACCAGCACGAAGTGCTGAAAGTCGTAGCAGAACCAATTTTCATGTTTTGAAAAATGAGTTTGCCAGCGCCCACTATATAAAAATACAGTGATTTGCGAAAATCGCGATTTTCGAGTCGCGTTTTAGACATGTTAACGAGCTCTGTTGGACATGAAAATTTGCACAGTTGTAGTCCTTTGTATAAAGAACAATCCCTGAAAATTTCATGAAAATCGGTCGCACCGTTTTTTCACAATAAATTATCAAAAAAATCCTGTTTTGCCAAAAATTAGTGTTATGGACGGTACGACGACGACGACGACGACGACGACGACGACGACTCCTCCTCCTCCCACCACAAAACGGGAAAACACTTCACGGGAGAACCATAAAAGATAGAACCGTAATCTAAACGGCATTTGAAACTTTAGAATGAGGTGCGTGCACTAGGGCATGTTAAAAATATTTTCGCCAAATCCTTAATTGGATAATTGACCAATTAAAGTAATTATCGCTTATAACTCAGAAATTAAAAATGATAGCGGCTTAATTCCAACGGTATCATTAACTAGAGCCATAATAACGTTATATGTATTTAATTTGCGTACCGGTTTTCAACCGCCTAATGAGATAATTGACCAATTAAAGTAATTATCGCTTATAACTCAGAAAGTAAAAATGATAGCGACTTAATTCTAACGGTATCATTAACTAGAGCCACAATAACGTTATATGTGTTTAATTTGCGTACCGGTTTTCAACCGCCTAATGAGATAATTGACCAATTAAAGTAATTATCGCGTATAACTCCGAAAGTAGAAATGATAGCGACTTAATTCCAACGGTATCATTAACTAAAGCCAAAATGACGTTATATGCTTTTAATTTGAGTACCGGTTTTCAACCGGCTAATGATATAATTGGCCAATTAAAGTAATTATCGCTTATAGCTCCGAAAGTAGAAATGATAGCGACTTTATTCCAACGATATCATTAACTTAAGCCAAAATAACGCTTTATACGTCTAACTTGAGTACCGGTTCTCAACCGCCTAATGAGATAATTGGCCAATTAAAGTAATTATCGTGTATAACTCGAAAACAAAAGATGATAACGACTTAATTCTAACGGCATCATTAACTAGAGCCAAAATTTTGTTTTATACGGTTAACTTGAGTACCTGTTCTGAACCGCCTAATGAGATAATTGACCAATTAAAGTAATTATCGTGTATAACTCGAAAACAAAAGATGATAACGACTTAATTCTAACGGCATCGTTAACTAGAGCGAAAATTACGGATTATACGTTAATTTGAGTACAGGTTGTCAACCGCGTAATTGAATAATTGGCCAATTAAAGTAATTATCTCGTATAGCTCAAAAATTAAAAATGATACCGACTTAAATCTAACGGTATTATTTACTAGAGCCGAAGTTACGTTTTGTACATTATATTTGAGTACCGGTTGTAAACTGCTTTAATGAAATAATTGACTAATTAAAGCAATTATCTCAACTTGTACTGGATGTAGTAAGTTTTTTGCCAAAAAGAGTGATATGGATAGCCAAAAACAATTGAAATTGTTTGGGTTTCGCAGCCACTACAGTACCTAAAATTATACGATTAAAAGTGTTGATATGAATTTTAATCGCAGCCCGGTCGTGGCGGTGCACTGTGGTAGCAGACTACCACAATTTCATTGATTGTGTAAATCCGTCTTTGACTTTGTCAGGATCGAGCTGTACCTAAACACAGAAATGTGTTAGACGTTCTAGCCCCTTAATAACTTTGAAAAACGTGAATCTTCAAATCGATTAGCTTTGAAACCAAAATGCACCGCCACGACCGGGCTGCGATTAAAATTCATATCAACACTTTTAATCGTATAATTTTAGGTACTGTAGTGGCTGCGAAACCCAAACAATTTCAATTGTTTTTGGCTATCCATATATATATATACAGGTGTTTGCCTCACAAAAGTCCCACTATTTTTCATCATGCCATAAATCATCTAATTCATTATTATTTTGTTTTTTAATCATCTCTAAGGATGGAGGAGAAGCTGAATTTTTCTTCCTGGATGATTGAAATGGAGAAAATTGGAGTTTTCATTTTGAAATTTTGTCCTAAAAACGTATAGGTCTACACCATGCCTCACAAAAGTCCCATTGACAAATGTTTCTTTTTCCTCTGTTATGAAAATGCTACATAATTGAAACTATGCAGGCTCGTTATTCGATTCAATTGCCTTCATCCTGAAAGCATTTTTGGTGTTTACAAACGAAATTAATGTCATATTTTGGAGATTTGAAATAAATTATGCCTCACAAAAGTCCCATGATTTGAAATAAAGCTATATTTTTTGTTTAATCAAAAATAAATCTCTTTATATTACTGTTTATAAGGATGCTAAATAAGTTAAATTTGCGTAATAGATGGTTTTCTTAAACACCTGAATGGCTAAATGGAGTAAAAATTTCATGCAATCAATTGGTACTTTTGTGAGGCAATATTTTATTTGGCTATATTATCTAAACAAATTGCGTAATTTTCTTATCCTCAAATTTTGCATTGTATTTTTGAAGAGGTTCATTGACCTATGAAAAGATTTCGTATTTACAACCTTTTACAAAGAAAATTGACGGTAAATGCCTCAACAAAAATTTCTACCCACAAAATATTGTTTTTTCAGTCAAATTTGGATAAATGGTAGCTATTTGAGTCACCATCCATTATGTTAGCTTCCTTTTTGTCCCAAAGATCTGCCTAATAGAAAAGAATTGGCAAATGCAAAATTATTTTTCGTGCAAAACTTTTTTTTGAAAGTTTGGACTTTTGTGAGGCATAAATGGTGATTTCTCTCATTGCCTCACAAAAGTCCAATCATTTTTGTTCCTTTTTTATAGATGCAATGAAGCATTGATGCTGCTGATATTAATCTGACATTCTGAAAATCAAATAACCTTGCTTAATTTTGCTATTCCAGGCATTATAAAGAAAGTCCATGATATTTTTGTTGGCTTGAAAATGTGTAATGCCTCACAAAAGTCCTTTTTGAAAATATTCTGGGCATTTTGAATTTTCAAGCATGATTATTTACTATAAATAGGTCATGAAAGTTCATACTACAAGACCAATATGCTTTTTATAAAACATCTAAAAGCCAATACAACCAAATTCTATTTTATGGTATGGTACTTTTGTGAGGCAATGGTATTTTTTCATCTTTTTTTTCTTGTTCTTGATCACACATTTTCAAAACTTCGTTTATATGTTCTATTTATATGGGTCCAATTCAATCATACCCCCATTTCATGACTTATCTCCAACAGATTAATCATGATAGGCACCCAGAACAATTCCATGGCCTAAAAATTTGTATTTATTGAGTCATTGCCTGTAAAATAAAAACCATTTAAGCTTAAATGGTCTGAAGTTTACTTTGTTCTTTCATTAACACAGTTTCAGGATCAAAAACTACTCATATGTAGGATATAATTTCTTGTGCAGACATTTTATGCGATAGGACTTTTGTGAGGCATGGAATTTTGTGAGGCATTCACCTGTATATTATTATATATTATATCACCCTGTGACACTCAAATCTCTAACTTATACCCCTGGCCAGTTTTTTTATTCCGCGGGGGGTTACCTCCCTGGCCAGGGAGGGAAATTACACCACCAAAACCGTTGGACGGTTGGTCTAGTAACCCCCCGCTGGTTTGGATGTGATCAGTCCATTTTGGACCTTTTCAGGTTCCGTTGTCACATCCAAACCCGCGGGGGGTTACTAGACCAACCGTCCAACGGTTTTGGTGGTGATATCTTGACAGATTTACGTTTGAACCCACGTAACTTGCCCAAACGCAGTTTGAACCCACGTAAATTGCCCTCACGTAGTCCAAACCCACGTTACTTGCCCACAAGCAAGTCTAACCCACGTAACTCACCCTTACAAAGCCCAAAACTACGTTATTCTAACTTGGAATTACTAGAATTGATATATTTCCTAATTTCTACAAAACGTCCGTGTGTACTCACGTGCTGAAATATAGTAACCAGATCTAATTTCATGTGCAATAGTCGTATTTAAACTCATTTCAACGTAATCAAGTCGAAAATCCCGTGTAAATATCAATTTCTTCAAATCCCCTAATTTCTACGAAACGTCCGCGTGAACTCACGTGATTCACTATTTCATCGTATATTTCCCACATTTAGTCACTGCGATACACGAAGAAACCATTATTAGTACACCATCGTATCACAGAATAGGGCGACTGTAAAATTTTTCGTCATAAACGTAATTTCAACCATTATGCAGCTCAATTTTTAATAAGGGCTTCACATGATGACATATTTCGACTGATCGCCGTGAAACTCGTTTTATAGCTAAATCTTGAGATCTTAAAGCAAAATATTGAAGGAAAACATAATCCGATGAAAACTCTTTGAGTTAGAGATGTTCAAATTAGCAAAATAGCGTTTTATCGCAAAATACGCTATTTGAGTGGTTTTACGCGATTTTGATGACGTCATCACAGCACCAAAACAGCCTCGAACCAACTTCCCATACAGCCTATCACACAATTCCGCCTTGGTACAACATACTTTGACCGGTCTCATCTCAAGATACGTTGTAGTTCTTGACATCTCACTCATTTAAGTTTTGTCCTACAATTTGGAAATCGATTTTTCACCGTACCTTAGAAAATCGCGTATATCTCGATGAAAAATCGAGATAGCCCAATGATCCGTATGATTTTCTGAAAGCTCTTTAAATTTCCAACTAACGATTTTCTCAACATTTTTGAGCTATCTCCTTTCCTTCTTGGTGAAAAATGCGCATAAACATGGCCTATTTTGGCTAAAAAAGCACTAAAATTTCGCTAAGTTGATGACGTCATAGTGACGTGAAAATGACGTCAACAGAACTTCTCTTATAGCCTATAACATTTTCCCATCTTAGATCAACAAAACCTGACCTCGATCATGGCTCTACCATTTCCCGTTCTTGACATCTCGGCTTTCCAACTTTGCTCCCAATTATCATGATATATATTATAATATAACCACCAAAACCGTTGGACGGTTGGTCTAGTAACCCCCCGCTGGTTTGGATGTGATCAGCCCATTTTGTCTCTTTTCAGGTTCCGTTGTCACATCCAAACCCGCGGGGGGTTACTAGACCAACCGTCCAACGGTTTTGGTGGTGATATCTTGACAGATGTATGTAGTTTGAACCCATGTTACTTGCCCAAAGGCAGTTTGGACCCACGTAACTTGCCCTCACGTAGTCCGAACCCACGTTACTAGCCTAAACGCAAGTCTAACCCACGTAACTCACTCTGACAAAGTCCAAAACTACGTTATTCTAACTTGGAATTGTAACTAGAATTGATATATTTCTTAATTTCTACAAATCTTCCGTGTGAACTCACGTGCTAAAATATAGCAACCAGATCTAATTCCACATACTTTAGCCGTATTTAAACTCATTTCAACGTAATCAAGTCGAAAATCCCGTGTAAATATCAATTTCTTCAAATTCCCTAATTTCTACAAAACGTCTGTGTGAACTCACGTGCTGAAATATAGCAACCAGATCTAATTCCACGTACATTTGCCGTATTTAAACTCATTTCAACGTAAGCAAGTCAAAAATCTCGTGTAAATATCAATTTCTTCAAATCCCCTAATTTCTACAAAACGTCCGCGTGAACTCACGTGCTTCACTATTCCATCGTATATTTCCCATCACTAGTCACAGCGAGACATGGAGAAACCATTATACTCCGCGTATTAGAAATTGGCGGACTGCTTGGTGACTCCTTGAGCTGTCTCGCACGTGACCAGCGCGTGACATAACATTGGCCAATCAGAGGGCAGTATCAGAACGTAGACGTTGGGCCCCGCGCGCAAGCCATTCGTACGCAGAAACAAAATCCTCGTACTGAGGAGGACCGTATCTGCTGAATAAGGAACCTTCTAACTGTGACTCGACCGGGTTTCGAACTCACCACTTTACTGCCAATACTCTTAATGAGCACTTTAAATACCGTGTGTACTGCTTAGCTGCAAGTTGTTAAACTCGACAGGACGCCAAGCGATCAATATAGAGACGCAGGGCAAAATCGCCACAATCTCAGAACTTAAGGTACAGCATTCCACTTTTCCTGAAGTATGAATGCTGCTATTCTGGGTCTTTGAGCCATATGAAAGCATATAAAGCCAAAAGATGATATTTCCTTGTGTTTAAAGAATAGTTGAAAATTTCGATAATAGTTCACGTCTTCTTATTTTGTAAAGAAATGGATTTTATGTACCTCATTTACATTCAATAGTCTGATCGCCATCTGACATCAATGAAGCTTGTTTGGGAAGCTTGTTTATCAAAAAATCCTTGAATCGATGGTTGTCACGCATCGAGTGATTACAGAAGCGGTACATCGACGAGTTTATTCTAACATAATCATTTTGTCAGGTAGTAACAGAACAGGGAGACCAGAGTAGGAACACAGCCTATGTTCTCTCCCATCAGAGCTACTGAAAGTGAAAGAGTGATTTGGGTGAGCAGAGGATAACTGGGATCTTAATAACGGTAAGTTTAGAATATTTCGGACTTGTATTCATTCCGATAGAAGGTGAATTACGCTGAAGCCTGAAAATCAATGATTTTCATGCTTTTATGTTGTCAGCACTGGGTCAAATGATCGGAGTATTGCTGCCTATAGAGATTTATTGATGGTTGACACCCAAACTGCAAGCTTCGTGAAGATTGCATTTGGGTACGGCAAGCTTTTGACACATCAGTTGTGTTGAACGTGACCCGTGGTACGTTAGTCACATAAAAGAAATATTTCAAGTAGATCAGATTAAAACTATCACTCGCTTCATTTCAGGTGAGGAGGAAAAGCTATTTTGATCGATCTGAAAAAAGTTGTGAATAACTAGGAACTTATTTACAAGTTTAAAACATTTCCTTGTGTTTCGGTCTGTTTCGTTCATGTTGTCAGCACTGGCTATAATGAGATAATGAGCAGAGCATTGCTTCCTCCTTATGCATAGCTCCGCTCGTTTCAGCAAGTGCTGACAACATGAACGAAACACAAGGAAATGTTTTAACCTTGTGCATAAGATCCCAGTTATCATCAGCTACGATCAAATCACTCTCTAACTACTTTCGACATGACTCAGTCTAAATCGAGAAAGAATGAGCCGCTGGTTACTCTCCAGCCGTGATTTCTTCTCAATATTTGGATACAACCTGTTGATAATTGACGGGTTTCATAATATGATCCTGTGTAATGCTACTGTATTGTGGCTGGCAACCATTTAGGGTGTTCACCATTTTGGGTGTCAACCATTTTGGGTGTCAACCTTTTTTGGTGTCAACCATCGATAAATTAATTTATAGGCAGCAAAACTGCCGGTCATTCGATGGAAATGTTATGACTGTACCTACCCGGCATTTCTCCTATGGTTCACCTGAAATGTGTAACAAGTTTATGTATAACAAGAACTTGACCTTTCAATTCATCGTTTTTCTGATTTCTGGTAAAATTTACCCATTCTTATAACTTTATAAGCTTATAATATCGAAGCATTCCGTGGGTCAAAAATCTTAAATTCTTTGATGGCTCGAATGACCGGCAGTTTTGCTGCTTATAAATAAATCTATCGATGGTTGACACCCAAAATGGTTGACACCCAAAATGGTTGACACCCAAAATGGTTGACACCCAAAATGGTTGACACCCAAAATGGTTGACACCCAAAAATTTGACACCCAAAATGGTTGATCACACCCAAAATGGTTGACAGCCATAATGCATCAAAATTTCACAGTATCATATGACCCGTCAGGCAGTATCAAAATTATAATAAGAGAGATCACAGCTGGGTGTCACCAACCATTCTGGGTGTCATCTACCATTTTGGGTGTCGAATTTTTTGGTGTCAACCATTTTAGGTGTCAACCATCGATAGATTTATTTATAAGCAGCAAAACTGCCGGACATTCGAGCCATCATAGGATTTAAGATTTTGGACCCACGGAATGCTTTGATATAAGAATGGGTAAATTTTTCCAGAAATCAGAAAAACGATGAATTGAAAGATTGGTGACACCCAGCTGTGATCTCTCTTATTATAATTTTGATACTGCCTGACGGGTCATATGATACTGTGAAATTTTGATGCATTATGGCTGTCAACCATTTTGGGTGTGATCAACCATTTTGGGTGTCAAATTTTTGGGTGTCAACCATTTTGGGTGTCAACCATTTTGGGTGTCAACCATTTTGGGTGTCAACCATTTTGGGTGTCAACCATTTTGGGTGTCAACCATCGATAGATTTATTTATAAGCAGCAAAACTGCCGGTCATTCGAGCCATCAAAGAATTTAAGATTTTTGACCCACGGAATGCTTCGATATAAGCTTATAAGAATGGGCAAATTTTATCAGAAATCAGAAAAACGATGAATTGAAAGGTCAAGTTCTTGTTATACATAAACTTGTTACACATTTCAGGTGAACCATAGGAGAAATGCCGGGTAGGTACAGTCATAACATTTCAACATTTCCATCGAATGACCGGCAGTTTTGCTGCCTATAAATTAATTTATCGATGGTTGACACCAAAAAAGGTTGACACCCAAAATGGTTGACACCCAAAATGGTGAACACCCTGAATGGTTGCCAGCCACAATACAGTGGCATTACACAGAATCATATTATGAAACCCGTCAATTATCAACAGGTTGTATCCAAATATTGAGAAGAAATCACGGCTGGAGAGTAACCAGCAGCTCATCCTTTCACGACTTAGACTGAGTCATGTCGAAAGTAGTTAGAGAGTGATTTGATCGTAGCTGATGATAACTGGGATCTTATGCACAAGGTTAAAACATTTCCTTGTGTTTCGTTCATGTTGTCAGCACTTGCTGAAACGAGCGGAGCTATGCATAAGGAGGAAGCAATGCTCTGCTCATTATCTCATTATAGCCAGTGCTGACAACATGAACGAAACAGACCGAAACACAAGGAAATGTTTTAAACTTGTAAATAAGTTCCTAGTTATTCACAACTTTTTTCAGATCGATCAAAATAGCTATTCCTCCTCACCTGAAATGAAGCGAGTGATAGTTTTAATCTGATCTACTTGAAATATTTCTTTTATGTGACTAACGTACCACGGGTCACGTTCAACACAACTGATGTGTCAAAAGCTTGCCGTACCCAAAATGCAATCTTCACGAAGCTTGCAGTTTGGGTGTCAACCATCAATAAATCTCTCTATAGGCAGCAATACTCCGATCATTTGACCCAGTGCTGACAACATAAAAGCATGAAAATCATTGATTTTCAGGCTTCAGCGTAATTCACCTTCTATCGGAATGAATACAAGTCCGAAATATTCTAAACTTACCGTTATTAAGATCCCAGTTATCCTCTGCTCACCCAAATCACTCTTTCACTTTCAGTAGCTCTGATGGGAGAGAACATAGGCTGTGTTCCTACTCTGGTCTCCCTGTTCTGTTACTACCTGACAAAATGATTATGTTAGAATAAACTCGTCGATGTACCGCTTCTGTAATCACTCGATGCGTGACAACCATCGATTCAAGGATTTTTTGATAAACAAAGAAACAAGCTTCCCAAACAAGCTTCATTGATGTCAGATGGCGATCAGACTATTGAATGTAAATGAGGTACATAAAATCCATTTCTTTACAAAATAAGAAGTGAACTATTATCGAAATTTTCAACTATTCTTTAAACACAAGGAAATATCATCTTTTGGCTTTATATGCTTTCATATGGCTCAAAGACTCAGAATAGCAGCATTCATACTTCAGGAAAAGTGGAATGCTGTACCTTAAGTTCTGAGATTGTGGCAATTTTGCCCTGCGTCTCTATATTGATCGCTTGGCGTCCTGTCGAGTTTAACAACTTGCAGCTAAGCAGTACACACGGTATTTAAAGTGCTCATTAAGAGTATTGGCAGTAAAGTGGTGAGTTCGAAACCCGGTCGAGTCACAGTTAGAAGGTTCCTTATTCAGCAGATACGGTCCTCCTCAGTACGAGGATTTTGTTTCTGCGTACGAATGGCTTGCGCGCGCGGCCCAACGTCTACGTTCTGATACTGCCCTCTGATTGGCCAATTTGTCAAGATGTCACGTGACGTAAGTCCTCTTGAGCCGGCGCGGATGTCCTATTCGATCCGCCAATTTCAAATACGCCGAGTATAACTGTTCACTATCGTATCACAGAATAGGACTACAGCACAAATTTTGGTCATAAACATAATTTCGATCAATTTGCAGTTCAATTTTAGAAGCCTCCCACGACAACAATCTTCGACCGATCATCCTGAAACTCGTTTTATAGCTAAATCTCAAGGTCTAAAAGCAGCACATCAAAGTAAAAAATAATCTGATGAAAACTCTTTGTGTGAGGGATGTTCAAAGTAGCGCGATATAGCGTTCTATCGCAAAATACGCTATTTTAGTGGTTTTACGCGATTTTGATGACGTCATCACAGCACCCAAATAGGCTCAAACCAACTTCCCATATAGCCTATCACACAATTCCACCTTAGAACAACATAGTTTGACCGGTCTCAGCTCAAGATAAGTCGCAGTTCTTGACATCTCACTCGTTTAAGTTTTGTCCTATAATTTGGAAATCGATTTTTCACCGTACCTTAGAAAGTGGGCTATATCTCGATGAAAAATCGAGATAGCCCAATGATCCATACCTATGATTTTCTGATAGCTCTTTAAATTTGCTAACTCCTATCCAAAAAATTCAAGGAGCTATCTCGCTTCCTTCTTGGTTAAAATGCGCTCGAAAATGGCCTATTTTCGCTAAAAAAGCAATAAAATTTCGCTAAGTTGATGACGTCATAGTGACGTGAAAATGACATCACCAGAACTTCTCTTATAGCCTATAACATTTTCCCATCTTAGATCAACAAAACCTGACCTCGATCATGGCTCTACCATTTCCCGTTCTTGACATCTCGGCTTTCCAAATTTGCTCCCAATTATCATGATATTATTATATATCGGCCAATCCAGGCAAACCGTGCCAGGGTCCCTTTTTCTGAACTTTGAAATAGAGCCAAGAAACATGTTTTATGTGTTAGAGGAGTCCTTCAGCTTTCAAATGCAAAAAACTGCATCGAAATTGCATCATCTGAACCTCAGTTATAACATTTTGAATTTGCCAAAATTTATTTAAAAAATTCACAGAAATTTCCATTATTTGATGTTAGCAGTATTGAGCAAGATTTCCATCTAATAAAAACTTTTCATGTATAAGGGGTACAACTAACTATCCTTAAGTGTGGAAACGACAGTCAAAATTCCAAATCTTTGATTATTTTTGAAAAATTGTCATTTGCATGGGCCTCTTTCAATTTGTGCGTTACGCTACAAAATATGACAAAAAGTTTCCTCAGAAGAAAATTCATTAACCATTATGTCCAAAAGTTCGTTTTTAGCTATTATGGACCACTCTGAACAGGATCTGATGAGTTTTATCCTATCAAAACTAAAAATTTTGAGATTTTTTTTCAGATTTGAGGTTGTGCGTTACGCTACGTAGCGTAACGCACAGAACCAAACTGCAGTGTTTCAATGACAATATCTTGTAAATTTTATGCCCTGAGCAGAGTTATTGACTGTATGATGATTGCCACTTGTTTGGGCCTTCGACGACCTTCCTGACCCGATTTAAACAAAAACTTTACATTTAAACCCTCGCGTCGGCTCAGGGCAGTTTTTAGCCTATAACTCAGTTTGTGATTATTTAGAGTACTGTATTTGTTTATTGAAAAGTTGTATACAAACATGACCTTTTTGGTTTATCTGAGCATAAAACGAAGTTTGTGGGGACTACCTGAGCCAATTTATTGGACCTGTTGCCAAAGGGGATATTTCTGAAAAAGGGCGTGGCCAATTTTGGCATACTGCCTTCGTCTATAAAGTTGTCAGGAAGGATTAATTTCATTTCTGGGGTTTAAATTTCTAAGATCCACCAAGAAAATGCTTTCCTTTTAAAAATCTTACAAATAAATGATCCAAAATTGACTATTCCATTGAACAAGAGAACAAGAGACAAACTTCACTCATCCATGAAATAGGAGGTCAACATGCCAATTATTCTATAGAATAAGAAGCTGATGGATGTTGGGACTTATTTGAATCGTTTTTGAGATGAATTCAATTGAGCAAAGTGGTCAAAAACATTCCATGCCTGAGTGTGCGTTACGCTACACCAAAATTTGTGCGTTACGCTACAGCACTTTGGAAGCTATAACATTTTAATAACAGTTGCATGAAACATCATAAACCTTTTTGTACCTATCTGTTAATTCAACCTTTCCTTCAATCATATAAAGGGCCTCTAGATGGTTATTTCTGCTAGATGAGCTGAAATATTGGGCAAAAATTTACTACTAAAAATTTTAAGATTCAGCCTGTGCGTTACGCTACATTTTTCAAAACTTTATTTTAGCCAACATGAAGTATTTCATGTCATGAAACTTGGTTTATATTGAGAATAGGCCTTCTCGATTGTCCTCCAGCATTTTTTGTACTGAATAAATGAAAGGACGCAGGACAGTGTCACCTTGAATAAAGCTTTTGAGACAAAAGTGTGCGTTACGCTACATGGATTGGCCGATATATATATTATACTATCACCCTGTGACACTCAAATCTCTAACTTATACCCCTGGCCAGTTTTTTATATTCCGCGGGGGGTTACCTCCCTGGCCAGGGAGGGAATTAACACCACCAAAACCTAAGGTTTTTCTTTCCTGCTTTCCTGGATGCGCTGGTGGCTGGCATCCTAGAACGAGCTTTTTTCTGGATTTTGAAATTTTGTCTTTAATTTTGAAATCTGAGGAGTTTTTGGAAAAAAGGGGGTAGGGGGTGGTGAAATTTTGGGCCTGCAATGTCCAAGATTGGCCTGTGATGTCTCAAATGGGCCTGTTTTGTCTCAAACGGGTCTGTGTGGTCTCATTTGGGCCTTATTATGTCTCAAATGGGCCTGCGATGTATCAATTAATGGGCATACATTGTCACAAATTGGCCAGTGCTGTCTCAAATGGGCTTGTTATATCACAAATGGGCCTGTGATGTCTCAAATGGGCCTGTTTTTTGATCAATTTTCTGCTAAAAAGTGGGCCTGTGGTGGAAAAAAGTGGGCCTGAACGACGAAAAAACCCAGCATCCTAGGGTGGGCCTGTGGCTAGCTGAAAAGAAAAACCTTACCAAAACCGTTGGACGGTTGGTCTAGTAACCCCCCGCTGGTTTGGATGTGATCAGCCCATTTTGTCTCTTTTCAGGTTCCGTTGTCACATCCAAACCCGCAGGGGGTTACTAGACCAACCGTCCAACGGTTTTGGTGGTGATATCTTGACAGATGTATGTAGTTTGAACCCATTTTACTTGCCCAAAGGCAGTTTGGACCCACGTAACTTGCCCTCACATAGTCCGAACCCACGTTACTAGACCACACGCAAGTCTAACCCACGTAACTCACTCTGACGAAGTCCAAAACTACGTTATTCTAACTTGGAATTACTAGAATTGATATATTTCTTAATTTCTACAAATCGTCCGTGTGAACTCACGTGCTTTCGCGCGTTCCGTCACAAGTAAATTCATTAAAGTATAGATTACGACTAACGACTGCGGGCGTTGTTATTTTTGCGTGACCCTTGCGTTGTGCGCGGCTCTGCGAATTCGAGTTGCGAATGCGCGGAGAAAATATCTCCGTTCCTGGAGAAGTGGAGAAATCCCTACTGGATAACATACCTCTTCACTGGCTTAAGAGCTCATTACAAAGCTGCAAGGAAGAGAAAGCTAATAATAGCTATGATCTTATGTGTAGACAGGGTAATGTTTCGTGTTTGTTTTGACACTGACAGTACTGAGCTGCTCCAATTTCCCGCTCAGTTCTTGGTCCATCAATGTTTTCGCTAGTGTGATACCTTCCTTTATTGCATTGCGAATTCTATTCACTTGAGGTTATTTGGTTGGCAGCTTTCAAATTTGACTTAAGCTGTTGTGTGGTGATAATCATGTCAGATGTTGGAGTGAAAGGGGTGGAGTGGTCAATGGCTGATGTAGAGTGAGAAGAGTTGATGAGTCAAAGAATGGCTGATGGGACAGTGCGATGTAGAGTGAGATGAGTGGGCGAGTCATGGGATGGCTGATGGGACAGTGCAATGTAGAGTGAGATGAGTGGGCGAGTCATAGAATGGCTGATGGGGCAGTGCGATGTAGAGTGAGATGAGTTGATGAGTCATAGAATGGCTGATGGGACAGTGCGATGTAGAGTGAGATGAGTTGATGAGTCATAGAATGGCTGATGGGACAGTGCGATCGCGATGTAGAGTGAGATGAGTTGATGAGTCATAGAATGGCTGATGGGACAGTGCAATGTAGAGTGAGATGAGTGGGCGAGTCATAGAATGGCTGATGGGGCAGTGTGATGTAGAGTGAGATGACTTGATGAGTCATAGAATGGCTGATGAGACAGTTCGATGTAGAGTGAGATGACTTGATGAGTCATAGAATGGCTGATGGGGCAGTGCGATGTAGAGTGAGATGAGTTGATGAGTCATAGAATGGCTGATGGGACAGTTCGATGTAGAGTGAGATGAGTTGATGAGTCATAGAATGGCTGATGGGACAGTGCGATGTAGAGTGAGATGAGTTGATGAGTCATAGAATGGCTGATGGGACAGTGCAATGTAGAGTGAGATGAGTTGATGAGTCATAGAATGGCTGATGGGACAGTGAGATGTAGAGTGAGATGAGTTGATGAGTCATAGAATGGCTGATGAGACAGTTCGATGTAGAGTGAGATGAGTTGATGAGTCATAGAATGGCTGATGGGACAGTTCGATGTAGAGTGAGATGAGTTGATGAGTCATAGAATGGCTGATGGGACAGTGCGATGTAGAGTGAGATGAGTTGATGAGTCATAGAATGGCTGATGGGACAGTGCAATGTAGAGTGAGATGAGTTGATGAGTCATAGAATGGCTGATGAGACAGTTCGATGTAGAGTGAGATGAGTTGATGAGTCATAGAATGGCTGATGGGACAGTTCGATGTAGAGTGAGATGAGTTGATGAGTCATAGAATGGCTGATGGGACAGTGCGATGTAGAGTGAGATGAGTTGATGAGTCATAGAATGGCTGATGGGACAGTGCAATGTAGAGTGAGATGAGTTGATGAGTCATAGAATGGCTGATGGGACAGTGCGATGTAGAGTGAGATGAGTTGATGAGTCATAGAATGGCTGATGGGGCAGTGTGATGTAGAGTGAGATGAGTTGATGAGTCATAGAATGGCTGATGGGGCAGTGCGATGTAGAGTGAGATGAGTTGATGAGTCAAAGAATGGCTGATGGGACAGTGCAATGTAGACTGTAGAGTGAGAAGAGTGGGTGTGCGATGTGGAGAGAGGTGAGTGGTTACAATGTGGATTGTGGAGTGAGATGAGTGGGTGCTTGGGTGCGATGTGGAGTGAGAAGAGTGGGTGCGATGTGGAGTGAGATGAGTGGGTGCGATGTGGAGTGAGATGAGTTGGTGCGATGTGGAGTGAGATGAGTGGGTGCGAGAAGAGTGGGTGCGATGTGGAGTGAGAAGAGTGGGTGCGATGTGGAGTGAGATGAGTTGGTGCGATGTGGAGTGAGATGAGTGGGTGCGATGTGGAGTGAGAAGAGTGGGTGCGATGTGGAGTGAGATGAGTGGGTGCGATGTGGAGTGAGATGAGTGGGTGCGATGTGGAGTGAGATGAGTGGGTGCGATGTGGAGTGAGAAGAGTGGCTGCGATGTGGAGTGAGATGAGTTGGTGCGATGTGGAGTGAGAAGAGTGGGTGCGATGTGGAGTGAGAAGAGTGGGTGCGATGTGGAGTGAGAAGAGTGGCTGCGATGTGGAGTGAGAAGAGTGGGTGCGATGTATAGAGTGGGTGCGATGTGGAGTGAGATGAGAGGGGGATAGTTTTTCGCCTTATTATTTTCAATTTTGAGTCAATAACCCAAATCGATTCATTGGAAATATATGTCCAATCGACACCAATATCATCATCGTCCCATGGTTTAAATGGATCCATTGCAAAATGCACAAAGATACCAAAATGATGTTCTACTCCAGAATGAGTTTGTCGATTGTGCCCATCGGATCCATTGCTCCATTGGTCATGGCCATTGATCATCAACAATGGTTACATTGATCCATCGAATCCAGCCGAACTCTTTTACCTGCAAGCCTGCATGACTGCACGACAATACTTCTGTATTTCAGGATGGTAGACATGCAATAATATGGTGCAGGATGGTTGACGTGCAAATAGATCTGCCATGGCTCACTGTTTACGACTGGTTCTACCCTCAGACGATGACATTCCACGCACAACAGATGCTCCAATACCCCCGGGATCTGGACGGTTCGAAAACGGAACCACACTGCCGGCTGCTGCAGCTCAACACATGTATAGGCCATGTCACATTGGTATTGAGGAATTTGGACACGCAGCAACATGTACTCAACGGGTGTGTAAGAGTGTAAGGTGTGCTGAGTACATGATATTGTAGACGTTTCCAACTTTCCTGTACGTTTTCCAGCTCCCCAGCAAGAGTTTCAAATTACCTGTCAAGGATGTATCTCTTGTGGGTTGTGTATAGAAATAGAATTGCTCTTACACAAACAATTACTGAGTTACTGCTTCTTTTCCCACACTGTGATCTGATTACCTGGATAAGTCATCAGATTACTTGGAATTCTCTGTTCTGCAGTCAGAGGCATGTACCTCACATCAATCAAAACAAAAGTTGTCAGTATAGAAGAGGGCATTTGGCTGGCTGAACGCGCATTTTGTGAGCTAAAAAGTAAAATGAATGATACTGATAGTCGATTTTGAATACAAGTCCGAGAATTTTTATTTAGGATGATTGAAATTATGTTGTAGATTTTGTGCCTGCAATGAAAAAATGAAGCGTGAAGATAATTATAATACGAACCACTGAATTTTAATTTGATGCACTATTATATCGTTGATGCCTTGCATTTGCATTATCTCGTATACGAGGGGTTGAACATGAGATACAGCGCGGAAAAGAAACGCGCGCGTTCGATGGCCGTGTGAAGTATCAATTATTTGATTACCGTAACGTCACGTGCCGTGAACTAGAGCACGTGACACCCAAAACCATTAACAGTTCACTATCGTATCACAGAATAGGGCCACAATACAATTTTTCATCATAAACGTAATTTCTTAATTTCAATCAATTTGCAGTTCAATTTTTAGAAGCCTCCCACGACAACAATCTTCGACCGATCGCCCCGAAACTCGTTTTATAGCTAAATCTCAAGGTTTAAATGCAGCATATCAAAGTAAAACATAATCCGATAAAAACTCTTTGAGTTAGAGATGTCCAAAGTAGCGCAAAATAGCGTTCTATCGCTATTTTAGTGGTTTTACGCGATTTTGATGACGTCATCACAGCACCCAAATAGGCTCAAACCAACTTCCCATATAGCCTATCACACAATTCCACCTTATTAAGGCCCCTTTTCAAGACGGCTCTTGCAAAGTAAAGAAAAATAGTGCATCAGTACGGCAGTTTATGGCGCTGATAGAAGAATTATGGCAAAGTTATCACGTCATCAATTTATTAATCAAATCAATGCCATATTTTCGCCTTAGAATGCCATAATTTCAAAATATATTATGGCCTCACTTAAAAAATTATGGCATCATCAAGTGCTCCTCAATACCCTTAGAAATATTTGGGCAGTGTTATGAAAATTATGGCATTGTAACATAAAATTATTGCAAATGATTGAAAGGAGCATCATTCCTTCCTCTTAAGAAAATTATGGCATTGTTAGAGATATTATGGCGTTATAGGAAGTATATTGTGTATGTTATGAAAATTATGGCATTGTAACCTGAAATTATTGCAAATGAGCGAAATGAACATCGTTCTTTCCTCTTATGAAAATTATGGCATTGTTAGAGATATTATGGCGTTATAGGAAGTAGATTGTGTATGTTATGAAAATTATGGCATTGTAACCTGAAATTATTGCAAATGAGCGAAATGAACATCCTCTTTCCTCTTGTGAAAATTATGGCATTGTTAGAGATATTATGGCGTTAAAGGAAGTAGATTATGTATGTTATGAAAATTATGGCATTGTAACCTGAATTTATTGCATCGAAGCATTTAATAGAATGTAAAACACTCAATAGTGTACATTATATTGTGTTAATTAAGTTACATTATGCAACTTCTAAGGAGGTTTACGCAGTGCTCCTTTATACCCATTATGCACGCTAAAACAGTTACACTTTTTAAAAAGTGCAACTACAGTGCCAAAAAAGTGGAACTACAGTTGATAATAAAACCATTTTGGCACTCAAGTACACTCTACTGTTTTTCAAAACGTGGCCTTACTAGGTATAGAAGGGAGAGGTGTTAAAAATGAACACTGGGGTGACAGACCGCAGATTTCACACTGAAGGATACAGTAGCTGCACTTATTACAAAAGCTCAAATACTAGACAAGCCAATAACACTACATATTCTCATATTCTTGCTTGAATTATAAATAATTACGAAATATATACTGTACCTACATGTATTGTCGTTGCATAATTCGGTTTTGTAACTCGCAAAAACTGCAAACCTTCCATTAAAACCTCGGCCTTCGGCCTCGGTCTTAATGTGTTGTATGCCCGCGCTTCGCGCTCGGTGCATATCGCGGTTTGCAATTTTGCTCAAAGCGCTCGGTGCATACTGTGGAGAGACTGCTGTGTATCTTTGAGGAGATGCGAATGATTTACTACATTATTTTATTCAAAATAAAATCAAAATGTCGACTCAGAAATAAATTGAAATAAAATTCCGTGGTGTCTTGGTACTGTGGAGATACCTAACCAGTTTCAGTACATATAGCTTTCATCTTGGAGATTCTAGGGACGTGGAATGTTTTACATTATAATGATTATTCAAAATAAAATCAAATGATGTCGACTCACGAAATAAATTGAAATGTGAACATCACAGTAAGTGACTACTGACTGGAACTTTGACATACCTAACCAGTTTCAGTAAATATATCAATGTTCTCATCTTGTGCTCATAGATTCATAGGGACGTGGAATGTTACATAAGCTTTAAATATGCTGCGGCGAGGTTCAAAGATTAGGCAGTATCAAGTACCTTTCATGACATGAACTTATGACGTACGCACTCTTCCAAAGCAATGAATTACAGTTTCTAGGAAGACGCAGATACAGTACCATTCATTGAATCATTGATTTAAGGAAATAAAATGCCATTATTTTCACTGTTTTTATTTTTATGGAATCTTAATGTACCGCAAATTCCTCTCGCCATGCAGATCAGAGCGTATCTTTTAAAAACTTTAATTATATCTCGCTGTATATTATCGAATTTCAGTATCACCAATCTCGTTCTTTAATATTGTTATTTACAGATTCTCATACTTTAAATGAGATATAAAAATTAAAAAACGGCTTGGGAGGGCTATTATATGCCTGTGGATTTTTTATATAATTTATAAATGCAACCCTTGTATGATCTTATTGTTGCCTTCACAATTTGGATAATTTCAACTTTTACAGCTTTCCTTTGAAAAAAATAGGATAGATAGATAGATAGATAGATACCCGGTCGGAATAAAGGTCGGGTTGGTTGCCAATCTTGTGCGAGCGAAGCGAGCACTGTAGCTGTTGGTTGCGAGCGAGGTGCCGCAAAGCGGCGCCAAGCGAGCTACAGCAGGGGTCTGGGGGCGCAGCCCCCAGCGGGGTCCAGGGGCAGAGCCCCTGGTGGGGGTCCAGGGGGCGAAGCCCCCGGAAAAATTTTGCTAAAATTGTATATTTTTGAGCCTTTTTCCTTCATCTGAGCGTGAAAATATTCGAAATTTGAACTCTGTATTTCTTTAAAAAAAAGTCTGAAGTTTGTCAATCATGTACCTACGGCCAGAAATTCAATGAAATTGTAAAATTAGTCGAGTCATTACCTATTAATAATTTATGTTAACATACAAAATTGATACATGCACGGAGATTATAAGGATGTCAACTCTATGATTTAGTGCTCTATAGTGCAGGTAGCTGATATTGGTACGAGCTTACGAGAGGCTATAATATTAATCTGATAATTTAAAAATGATTATAGTATAATCATTTTAATCAAATTTTTGCATTTTGAATTTTCTAGAAGTGGCCTACACCTCTTTGAAACTTAATTGAACAGACTGAGATCATGCCGACTGGAAGTGCAACCACCGCTTTAGAGAGCTTACAAGTTGCTGTTCTCAGCAGCAGTGTTTTACTACAGCTCACCCTCACAATAATCTAATCAGCTGCAACCAGGATTGCAACCAGGATTGCGAGAGAGTAGCCTCCAGGATTGTAAGCAGAGCTTACAATCCTCCGAAAATAGTTACAAGTTAGGTTGCTCTGGTTGCGCTAGCATCAAATACAGGATATATGCTGGATATTATGAGGGAAGTAGATAGACTACGCATATCCCTTCAGCTGTAGTAACTATTAAGGTGGCAAGGTATGATATCATAATATGAATGATACCAACGTAGTGTTTCTAAATTCTGACTGGGGCAAAGAATAAAATGGGGATTTTATGCATTGCATACTGATAGTGATACAACAAGTAGCGAACAATAATTATTCCACGTTTCACTCAGCATTAACTGTAAATTATTATTTCGCAACTAATTTCAAGTTGTTAAATTCTGAAATTTTATGGTTGCTTTATCAAATAATGTTGCCCAGTTAGGATTGCCAGGATTGCAGGATATTCCAACCGGGGATAGATAGTTGACGGAAGGCTTACTAAAGCCCCCGTAGTGCCCCCAACACACAGGATTGGAGGACATATAATATGCCCGACCATACCCTTCCAGAAGCATTGGACGACATGGTTCCTTAGTGGTATGCGAGCAGAAATCATATTTAGTACTCTAGTGAGTACGTCCTTGCATTAGTATAGCTCTAGTGCAGAGATATGATTGTGATTACTGCGGTCAGCCCTGTCGCGTGAAACCAGGTAGGACATGGGGTCTCTATAGTCTATAACTAGACTGGATCCAGTGTTCTGTCACACTACACAGGGGACATGATCGATTGTGCCTAGGGAGTAGTCCTGAAAGGGTTGCTGAAAGGTTTCCTGAAAGGGTTGGTCGTTAAGACTTTTATGGTAACAACATAACTGAGCACAAAATGAGAACATTGAAACTGGATAGGTATGTGAAAGTTCCAGTCAGTAGTCACGTATTACACTTACTGTGATGTTCACATTTCAATTTATTTCGTGAGTCGACATCATTTGATTTTATTTTGAATGATTATTATAATGTAGTAAATCATTCGAAGCATCTCCTCAAAGCTAAGTGTACACAGCAGTCTCTCCACAGTAGGTACCGAGACACCACGGAATTTTATTCCAGTGTATGAGTGTAACTTAATTAACACAATATAATGTACACTATTGAGTGTTTTACATTCTATTACAAAATGCCTCGATGCAATAATTTCAGGTTAGAATGCCATAATTTTCATAACATACATAATCTACTTCCTATAACGCCATAATATCTCTTATAATGCCATAATTTTCATAAGAGGAAAGAACGATGTTCATTCCGCTCATTTGCAATAATTTCAGGTTACAATGCCATAATTTTCATAACATACACAATCTACTTGCTATAACGCCATAATATCTCTAACAATGCCATAATTTTCACAAGAGGAAAGAACGATGTTCATTTCGCTCATTGGCAATAATTTCAGGTTACAATGCCATAATTTTCAAAACATACACAATCTACTTCCTATAACGCCATAATATCTCTAACAATGCCATAATTTTCTTAAATTCTTCTATTAACATTCCTAGATTGCCAGAAGCAGAACCAGAGTCTGTGACTAAGGAGAAGGGTAAGTGGGATAACCCTGACTTACTCTTCCAGCAATTGGAAGTCGGAAAATTACAAATTCCTGAACATTCTAAACAGCAGTTGAAAGACTTGCTGGTAGAATTTAGCCATTGTTTCTCGAAAAACCGACATGATTTAGGTAAGGCATCTTTTTTCAAAGCCAAAATTGAATTAGCACGGGATTATATGCCGAAATGGGTCCCAACTAGAGAAATTCCATACAAATTACGAAAACATATGGCCGATGAAATTGAAAATATGAAAAAGTCTGATCAGATAAAAAGGGTATCATATTCCCTATGGAATTCATCGACTATGCTAGTGGCCAAAAATAAACAGAACTTGGATGGAAGTCCATCATTCTGTATTGTACAGGACATGAGAGCCTTGAACAAGCAGTGCATTCAAGATAATTTTCAAATTACTAATATTGGCACTATTTTGAACAAAATGACAGAGGCCAATTATCTAAGTACTTTTGATTTCACGAGCAGTTTCAATCAGCTGGGTCTTGAGGATCCAAGTCAGGCGCTGACCGCATTTTCATTTGATGGTAATAGATATCAATGGACTAGGATGGTCCAAGGCCACAAAAATTCTTCGAGCCAATTTAGTCGTTGTATGGCCCAACTTTTCAGTAATGTTCCGTTCAGCACGTCGTTCCTTTTTTACATAGACGACTGTCTATTGTCATCGAAAACAATAGACGAACATCTGAAACGGATGAGATTTATTTTTGAGAGATTGTCTTGGGGGAACCTAAAACTATCTCCTACGAAAACTAGATTATTACAAAAGGAGGTCACTTGGTTAGGATATAAGTTATCCAGTGATGGTATACGTATAGAGGACAGTAAGGTCGGGGGGGGGGGTTCAGCGGTAAGTGGTATGGACGGCATACCATAAGTGGTTTAAGGGCATGGGGGGTGGGTGGGTACTTCGAACTAGCGACCAGATAGTGGCAGACGGTAAATGGTATAAATTTTAGGGTAAAATGCAGTAAATCCACTAAATTTGTTACGAAATTTGTGAAAAATTTGTCAAAAATGCCCATTTTCAGAAATTTTGGATATTGAAACTGGATTTCTCGGCTGCTCCTAGCGCTCTTAAGTAAATTTAATTATGAATCAGGAATCTTAACCTTAAATTGGTGTGACGTCATCATGGACTATTACATGCTACAAAAGATGACGTAACCAGCTGATTTCTAATATCGATGATATATGCCAATGATTTGGCACAATTGTTTGAAGAATTCACGTGACATAAATGTTACTATGAAGATAAGACTTCAAAGTTTCAAGTTGATTAGTACCTAGTTAGTTAAAAAAGTTTTGAGTTCGTAAAAAATGTTGCGGGTCACATCAATACCTACCCATTGCACCCAGTGCAGTCTAGATAGTTCTAGGTATCTAGATATCTAGGCAGTTGTATGGTAAAATTCTCTTGTGTTTTTAAAATCTGTAGCAATTTTGGGTATTAAATTGATTGTGTCCCTAGAAAGGAATCACTTCGTAAAGAGTAAGTGACTTTATATATTTGATAAGAGTGAGAAACTAAGATTATATGAAACAAAGGGTCGCTTTTTGCAACCAATTTGTGGTCCCTGAAACAATTTCTGTAGCTTGTAGGGGTGGGTCTAATTTTCAGTTCAGCTTGACCAGTTACAGGCATGCCGCTATCTGGTGGGTGGGTGGGTGGTTGGGATTCTCGACCAGATAGGGTGATGCCGTCCTCCCACTTACTGCTGAACCCCCCCCGGTAAGGTGAAAGCCATTCTGTCTTTGCCACCTCCTGACACAGTTAAAAAAGTTCAAAAATTTTTGGGAGCAGTAAATTGGCAACGAAATTTCATAAAAAGCTTCGCTCATATGGCAGCTCCGTTATATGATTTGTTAAGAAAAGGAGCAAATTTTAATTGGTCGAAGGAATGTCAGAGCAGTTTTGAGGAACTCAAAACAGCGCTGACAACTAGTCCTATATTAGCGATAGCTGATGTATCGGATCCTTTGCAGAGTTATCAGGTAACGATAGATAGCTCTAAGAGAGGCCAGGGTGCTACGTTAACCCAAATTATTGATGGCCAGCGACGCGTTATAGGTTATTGGAGTAGATCGGTCCCGAAACACCAACAGAAATACGGTGCAACCAAGCTAGAATTTCTTTGTTTACACGGTGCGTTACTTCATTGGAAATTGTTACTTCACGGCACAAAGTTGACTGTAATTACTGATTGTGCAGCGTTATTAAATTTGGACACAATTTTCAATAAGGAAAATGCATACATGCAGCGTCGTTTAGCAGACTTAGCGAATTTTAATTTTAGCATCAAACATGTTTCAGGGAAATCTGATGAAATTCAGATGGCCGATTTTCTGTCTAGATATGCCTATGAAAGTATGAAACCTCCAATAAGGAAGCGTCTACTCAGACTCAAATTCAGTATGGGAGGATACTCCATCTGAATGAGTCTGAAAGAAGTGTGCCTGTAACAAAAAGCGAGATAAAGAGCGAATATAGTAATGATAGTAATTTGTCCATAGTCATTGAATGGGTGAAATCAGGACACAGACCCGATAATTTTGATTTTACGAGTCAACCTGCTGAGTTATGTTATTACTATCGAAAGTTTGAATTTCTGAGCTTTTCAGATGGAATCTTATATCGGAAGATGTTTGATCCCAACGATGCTCAGATCAATCAAATAGCTATAGTTGTACCTTGTACCCTGACAGAGCGAATCATTTATATGTACCATGATACTGTCAGTAACTGTCACAGTGGGGCGACAGCCTCAGCTGAACAGTGCAAGAAACAGTACTTTTTCTATAAAATGTCGCACGAGTTCCAATTGTATACTGCAGCTTGCATAACGTGTCATAAAAATAAAAGGCCGCAAAAATATTTAAAAGCACCTCTAAAAACAATTACGTACAGTTATTTTGGTCAGGGAATTGCCATAGATTTCTTGGAACCTAGCAAAAAAGCGACATCTAGGGGTAACGTAGCACTATTGACCATGGTTGACCTGTATTCTAGTTACTTGGTTTGTGTACCAGTTAGATCAATGAATACTAAACAGACGATACGTAATATTATATACCATTGGATACTGAAACATGGGTTTCCAGAGGCGATTCACCATGATCAGGGCCCTTCCTTTACTTCTGAACTTTTTAAGGAAACTTTGAAAGTTTTTGGAATTAAGGATAAGAGGACTTGCCCTTATAGTTGTCAATCCAATGGTGCGGCTGAAATCCAGAATTTTAGAATTAATCAAGCCATGAGAGTAACACTGAGTGACTCTCAGGGGCAAGATTATGATTTATGGATAGGCTATATCGTATTTTGTTTGAATAGCTTAGTTTCCACACGCACAGGCTATTCTGCTAACTTTTTGGCGTTTGGGAGGGAACTCCTTATGCCACGTGATTTATTCATTGATAATGAAAATCTCCGTGAAAGCGGAGACATGCGTAACCACAAAAATTCTGTAGAAATGGAAGCTTATGAGACGTTTAAAAATGTACGTAATATTGCGCGTAATGTGAGTGAAAACTCTAGAAAACGTGCGAGTTACATGACTAAGCAGTATGATATGAAAGTCGAAGATGCTGATAGTCTAGTCAGTTAAGGTCAGAGGCCTGCAACGGCTTGAAACAACATAATGACCGGTTCAGTGAAGTAGTTTAAGACCCCCTAAGTCCAAATCCGACGAGACCTATTTTTGTTAGGTGGTGCATCATGGCGCAATTGCGCCATTTGGCGCCATGGCGCCCAAAATACTAACTTTTGATAGGAAGGTCGTAGAGACTCTACTTTTAGCTTAAAAGAACCGCAATGGCCATGTTTATATACGACTTGTTAATAAACATATGCCCTAAAATGCTCACAAACCAAGTTATGGGCCAAAAACTGTTTTGAGGCTATGCGCAAGCTAAAATTTGGCGATTTTTCATAACTTGCGCCAGAAACGTCGTCGAGACTTCGTTCATAGCTCAAAAGAATCGCAATGGCCATGTTTATATACGACTTGTCAATAAACATATGCTCTAAACCCTTTACTTTTCGAGTTATGAAGCCAAAGCCGTTTTTGGGGGATGCGCAAGGACAAAATGACATATATAATGGTCCAAGCACACCAACCTAAAACTGCTTTTCATTCAATTCTTATGTTCGGTTTATACATGTCTCGCCATTAATGGGTTCAAATGGGGAAAACTGGGACTTAGAGTCAGAAGATGATTTCCCCCAAACCGGGATGTAAGTTGTTTTTGGCATCTCGACGTGGCATAAAAGCATAAATAGGTCCAGAATTGGTTCAAATCTTGAAAAGTTGTAAAATTGCTGATTCCCTGCCATTTTGGTCGATGTTGGTGGTTTGCTGCACTCCAGTCCATAACATTCATGTTAGAATCTAATTTCCACCAATAAAATATTAAAATAGGTAATAAGAAGAACATGAGAATTGATCTGATCGAAAAATATCAATGTATTCCCATATTGAGAACAAAAAACTACAAAAATTGAAACACATCATACTATATCTCGCCGAAATTGATCCACTTCAAACTATATCTCAGCTCAGGAAGGTGCTACTGAGTAGGTATATCAGATCACACCTGTCATCCTCTACAGTTGTGCAGACCTGCATCCCCGACACCAGTCCCCGAGAAAGTCATTTATCAGCTGCCAAACCAGGTATCCCTGACATTAATATGCCAGACTTGGCATACTTCTATACTTGACAATCTATACTTGACTGGCCACACCAGTTCATCAGTATGTGAAGCCTGAAATCCTTGATACCAGAGAGTCAGACCTGGTATCCCTGACACCAGTACTTCAGTACCTCAGCGGTCAGACCAGTTATCCCTGAGACCATTCTTATAGTTCCAGACCATGTATCTATAATCTATATCCCTGATGGCAGTTCATAAGAATAGGTATCCTGGAAAGTTCATACCCTTAGTAAGACCTGATATCGCAGACAGCAGTATTTCTAGGAAGCCAAGACTTGCTATGCAGTTGAAACTTTGGGGCGTCGGCAGTCTGACAGAGATGTTTGGTCCAGATCTGGCTCACTACCCTCATCTCTGGATATACCCGGCAGTCGAGTAGCTCTGTTCATTCATGAGAGCACGACTTTCCTCTATCCTTTGCATGACTACCACCCGGCCTGGTCGATAAAAGCGATCAATGAGCCCTATGCCTAAATGAGGGATTCCCTTAACATTGGGAAAAGGTCCAAAAGTTGTGATATTGCTTAAAAATCAAGGGAAATGCTCGAAAAGTTAGGGAAAAGGCTGCTTGAAGAGCCAGGGGGGTTTCTCTGGCAGCCAAGGGGTTTCTCTGGAAGTACGGGAGGGTTGTTCTGGTGTGGGTTATAAGTGGAGAGGGTGGGTTATGAGTGGAAAGGTGTGTGTTACAAGTGAAGAGGGGTGGGTTATGAGTGGAGAGGGGCGGGTTATGGGTTGATTGGGGTGGGTTATGAGTGGAAAGGGGTGGGTTATGAGTTGATTTGGGTGGGTTATGAGTTGAAAGGGGTGTGTTATGAGTTGATTGTGGAGGCTTGGAGGGTTATGAGTGGAGAGGGGTGGGTTATGAGTTGATTGGGGTGGGTTATGAGGGGATTTGGGTGGGTTATCAGTTGACTCGGGTGGGTTATGAGTGGAAAGGGGTGGGTTATCAGTTGATTTGGGTGGGCTATGAGTTGAGAGGGGTGTGTTATGAGTTAATTGGGGAGGGCTATGTGTTGATTTGGGTGGGTTATGAGTGGATTGGGGTGGGTTGTGAGTTGATTGGGGTGGGTTATGAGTTGATTGGGGTGTGTTATGAGTTGATTGGGGTGGGTTATGAGTTGATTGGGTGGGTTATGAGTTGATTGGGTGGGTTATGAGTTGATCGGGTAAAGGGACATTTGACCCCCCGACATTACATCCCTTGACACTACATCCCCCGACACTTCACCCCCTACAACAGTACTGTAAATCTAAAGTGGAAAGCGGGGGGTCAAACGTCGCAGTTCGAAGATTGCTGCGACATTTGACCCCCCGACATTGCATCCCCCGATGAATAAATATAGATCAAACGCACTTATCCGCGGCTTGACCGAGGAGTCTAAGTGCGACATTTGACCCCCGACATCACATCCCCTCTATAGGCACAGTAAACTCCCATGCAACTGTGCTTGGGAACGGGGGTTCAGGTGTCGCACCATCGACTGAGCTGAGACGTAGTGTCAAGGCTGGTCTGTCAGGATGGAGGTTGGAGGTTGATCCATTGGGAGGGAGGGATGAGGCTGGTCCATCAGGTAGATGATTCTTTTCATCAATGGTTGTTCGAGGCCTTCCTGTCGGACTATGAGCAAGGTGCTTTTCAGGCTGTTGTGGAAGTGTTTCCTGGATGTCCAGGTTAAGTAGCATGGCCTGATGAGGAAGTACCAGCAGGACGACGACGTCAAGCTCAGAGTGAAGAAGCTGGCGGCACTGGCCTTCCTTCCTGTTGCGGATGTTGTGGCTTCCTTCGAGTCCCTCTCCAACACCTTCGTGGCAGATGAGCTCCAACTTCTGGCCTACTTCGAGAGGACCTGGATCGGACTTCCAGCTGGAGAGAAGGAGGAACGACAGGATCCAAAACCTCCTCCGGAACTACTCCAGAGTCCAGACCTTCTGCTGACACCTTCCTGACTGGAATTGCTTACAGCTACATGTCTTAGAGTGTTTTATCCGATATTTTGTGTGAAAAATTTGTGTGATATACAATTATTCTATACACTGAAACATTATTGCAATATCCAAATCCTGTCTATCTCATTTTAGTAACTATGGGGGGTCAGATGTCGGGGGGTCAAGTGTCGGGGGTCAAATGTCGCACTTTCGTTGATCGGGGTGAGTTATGAGTGGAGAGGGGTGTGTTACGAGTGAAAAGGGGTGTGTTATGAGTTGCTGAACGGCATGTTTTAAACAAGGAACTGAAGCTGAGAGGTTCCGTTCAGTCCGAACAGCTATTGTGTCAAATGTTGGTATATACAAAGTGTGTTTCTCAACACAACCCCAGATTGATTGGGGGGTGGGTTATGAGTTGATTGGGGTGGGTTATGAGTGGAAAGGGGTGAGTTATGAGTTGATTTGGCTGGGTTATGAGTTGAGAAGGGTATGTTATGAGTTGATTGGGGTGGGTTATGAGTTGAGAGGGGTGTGTTGTGAGTTGATTTGGGTGAGTTATGAGTGGAAATTGCTTTGATCGACCAGGCCGGGTAGCCCTGTACGCTAGGCCGAAAGTCGTGCTCTCATGAATTGGCCTGACTGGTCTGACCGCTGAGGTACTGAAGTACTGGTGTCAGGGATACCAGGTCTGACTCTCTGGTATCAAGGATTTCAGGCTTCACATACTGATGAACTGATGTGGCCAGTCAAGTATAGATTGTCAAGTATAGAAGTATGCCAAGCCTGGCATATATTAATGTCAGGGATACAGGTCTGCACAACTGTAGAGGATGACAGGTGTGATCTGATATACCTACTCAGTAGCACCTTCCTGATCTGAGATATAGTTTGAAGTGGATCAATTTCGGCGAGATATAGTATGATGTGTTTCAATTTTTGTAGTTTTTTGTTCTCAATATATGGGAATACATTGATATTTTTCGATCAGACCAATTCTCATGTTCTTCTTATTACCTATTTTATTGGTGGAAATTAGATTCTAACATGAATGTTATGGACTGGAGTGCAGCAAACCACCAACATCGACCAAAATGGCAGGGAATCAGCAATTTTACAACTTTTCAAGATTTGAACCAATTCTGGACCTATTTATGCTTTTATGCCACGTCGAGATGCCAAAAACAACTTACCTTAGGAGGTCTATTTATGTGGGTTGAAATTGCGGTGTTTGAAATTTTGGTAGGTTGAAAATATGGGGATTTTTTTCAAAAATCCCCAAATTTCACCCACCAAATAAAATTGGGTGATTTTTCTAACTTTTTGCTGACAAATTAAAGATTTTTTGCAGAAAACAATGGAAAATTAGATTAATTCTAATATTACAAATCGAATTCTTGATCGTCTTCCTGAGCCTCTGCTTCATTAATTACTGTTCTAAATTTTTGAATTTCAATTCTTTTAACCATTTGACTTTGACTAAACTATCTGAAAACTCATCTCTGATACAAAATTGTACTGTTTTAGTACAGATAGTTCAAGAAATTTCGAAAGCGGGTTGAATTAAATCGGGGAGTAAAATTGTGGCGGGCAAAATTTTGGTAGGTTGAAAATATGGGGATTTTTTTCGAAAAATCCCCAAATTACAACCTTTATAAATAGACCTCCTAAGGTACATCCCGGTTTGGGGGAAATCATCTTCTGACTCTAAGTCCCAGTTTTCCCCATTTGAACCCATTAATGGCGAGACATGTATAAACCGAACATAAGAATTGAATGAAAAGCAGTTTTAGGTTGGTGTGCTTGGACCATTATATATGTCATTTTGTCCTTGCGCATCCCCCAAAAACGGCTTTTGCTTCATAACTCGAAAAGTAAAGGGTTTAGAGCATATGTTTATTCACAAGTCGTATATAAACATGGCCATTGCGATTCTTTTGAGCTATGAATGAAGTCTCGACGACGTTTCTGGCGCAAGTTATGAAAAATCGCCAAATTTTTTAGCTTGCGATAGCCTCAAAACAGTTTTTGGCCCATAACTTGGTTTGTGAGCATTTTAGGGCATATGTTTATTAACAAGTCGTATATAAACATGGCCATTGCGGTTCTTTAAGCTAAAAAGTGGAGTCTCTACGACCTTCCTATCAAAAGTTAGTATTTTGGGCGCCATGAGCCAAATGGCGCAATTGCTTATGATGCACCACCTAACAAAAATAGGTCTCGTCGGATTTGGACTTAGGGGGTCTTAAACTACTTCACTGAACCGGTCATTATGTTGTTTCAAGCCGTTGCAGGCCTCAGCCCTTTTTTTGCCTCAACTGACCAGACTATGAGGGGGTGTACGGTAGAACTCATGCAGTGCACTAGAATACACGCTATCAGGCTGACAGATATAGATATACTCTCAGACTTGCAATTCGGAAAAGTGAGCTTCCCAAGGTTAGGTTGGCACGTTTACCCCTTTTATGAGTGAGGATTTCCCCGAGCATCGAACTGCCGATCTCTCGCCTGAGCGCAAGATCATGATGGCAGCCGATACCACTCAACCAAGTAGCCAGCCCAAATCACCGAATTTGCAAGGCTATTTATATCTGTCGGATCACTGGTATAGTACACTGTATACACACATTATGTGTAACACATGTTATGTGTATCACGAATTCCTCCATATTCCAATCAGTGCTGCTATAAGAATCATTAGATTAACACTAAGAGGGATTAGAGCACCACGCATATTTCAGCAATTACAGGCACTCATATCCAAACCCCGACGCGAACGTCGGGAGCAGCTGAATATAATATTCGAAGAAAGTAAAAGGCCCATATTTTGAGAAGGGAGATTTGTGTTTCTTATTAGTTGATACCCCTAAACACAAATATGCTGATCGTTGGACTGGCCCGTATAGGATAGTGGAGAAAATAAGTGATTGGAATTACGTCATTAATGTCAGTGGTAAACATAAAGTTATTGGCATTAGTAAAATGCGGCATTATAAAGTGAATAAATACACACCGCCCGACGTACTGTCACTTATTAATAACAATAAGGCTAGTCAAACTAATTCGAATGGGGCTATGCGTTCTCCATCGAGGGTGATTCCCTCGTCCAGTAGGAAGGATAGCTCGTCGGAAGATGAGTTTATCTCCATATATATTATATAAGTATATATACTCCGAATCGTAGATCAAGAAGATTGGCAGGGGAACCCCCTTCTTCACCTAGTATCTCAGATGTGTCTATGAGGGATGAAAGTCCCTCAGTGCACGATAATGCTGAATCGGTTGTGTCAGCAGAATCGGAGTCGGGAGATGTAGAAGCAAACCTCGATACAGAGGAGGAAAACAATGACGATACCATTGTTAAGTTGTTAGTGAAGCGGATTTCACAGACGCTTTGGAAAGCCAGGAGGAAACTCCTGTGCCAAATGCCAGCCCTCGAGCTGAGTTTCAGAGCATAGATGACCAAAGAGTAAGTAACAATGCGAGACATTGAACAACACCAGAGAAGGAGTAATATTGGTGTTAGTGGTTCTAGTAGAAGCGGTGTTCCGAGGGCAGTAGCAAGCCCTAATTTCACTTCCCCTCTTAGAGCAGAGGAAACTCTACGCTCTTCTGATAGGTATAATCTTAGGACTTTAGGAGGAATCCTAAGAAGCGAACGCTGTTTGGTTTGCCTATAGGGAAGAAAAAATCCTAAAATAACCACCTTTGATTCCTGTGAAATGCACATAATCTAGAGTTCTAGAACAGTAAGATGTGTAATAAGGTCTTAAAATTGATCCGTGCCAACACAACATGCTATACTTCCTAATAAGTCACCTGGCCAGTGCGAAAAATTAGGGCAGTGTATTCTTTCAGGCACTTGTGAACAATTAATAACCATAATTGGACCATTAGAAATAATTTCATAGGAAGGTTTTTATTAAATTGAACGATTCATTTTTGGCTTTATAACAGATAATTTGAAAGAATTTCAGTGGGCAATGAAAAACGTGTACTGGAAATTGAAATTGGAAACTTTTTGCCACGATTAGATATCACAGATCTGTGACTTCATATCTTTCTGCTAATGAGCATATGATAGTATGATAGCTGATTCGAGGGATCATTTGGGAAACCAAATAAGGATATAGAGTCTGATGAGAAAATTCGGGGATACCCGAATTATTCTCACTTTTTTGGGGAGGGATATGTTATATTCATAGACTCCTATTTTAAGTGTCTATACGTCTATGAGTTATGTCTCATAGATTCGTGCAAGGCGAAAGCCTTGCATCTTGCTTTTCTCATTAATTCAGAAAAGTACGTGAGTATTCCTAATATTCAAAATTAACAGCTTTACCTTTGTAGGTATCGAATTATGTTATTAAGACTTTAAGATAACTGTTTAACATACTCTTCCCTCAGTGAGCTCTTGCTTGGAACAGTGACCTTCCCTCTAGCAGGTGCTTACAGCTTAACTCAAGGACTCATCGAATTATCCCTCGACGTGATGTAACTGATAAGACGAGTCAGCTCATGGAACCTCACAATGAAGTGCAGAACGAGTCCCTGCGCCACGCAGATAATATGAGAGACACTGCGTCACGACGTCGCCCTAATGGCGCGCGTGACAGATTAGGGGCATGATTCAAATAGCCCGGATTGAGAAATGGTCGACAGAATTTATGATTTTAAGAATATGTTTTGTATTCATCAAGTGTCAATGTGGATGATGTAAATTACGATTCTTCACGAGTAACTTTGTAAATAAATAATAATAAACTTTGTAAATAAATAATAACAAAGGTTAACGAGAGGTTAACATAAACAAATAAGTATATTATACTTATTTGTTTATGTTAACCTCTCGTTAACCTTTGTCCACTGTACCCTAAATTCAAGATCTGATCTCTCCTCATTTCAAGAGAAAGAAGAATTATAACTTTATAATAACATGACTATCACATGACAAACTACCTGGGTGCAGTGGGGCTCAAACAGCTCAAACATTGCCCGACTGTTGGTAAAACAGCCCTAACAAAGAAATCACTGCGCTCCTCTGGGACCGTGTCTTTTTTGGGGGGAATTTTTTAGAATGGATTCCACCTGAATTTTGGGCCCTTGCCAGGGCCTTAATATATCTATATTATATCACCCTGTGACACTCAAATCTCTAACTTATACCCCTGGCCAGTTTTTTTTATTCCGCAGGGGGTTACCTCCCTGGCCAGGGAGGGAATTATATATTATAGATTAATAACATCCTGTGACACTCAAATCTCTAACTTTTACCCCTGGCCAGTTTTTTTTATTCCGCGGGGGGTTACCTCCCTGGCCAGGGAGGGAATTATTATTATTATGGTGGAAATGAACTAGTCATCTCAGGTGCAGGCAAGCCCACACCTGGGGAATTAAACTCCCATGTGCACGAGGTCTTGCGACCCTGGGAACACACAGGAGAGGCAGGCTCCCTGAGGGAGAGATGATGCGGAGAATATGTACAAATATTTACACACATATGATACAGTTATGATACACCCATATAATACCATAGCTGCCGACTCTTGAAAATTCTTTGGGAGGGCACTTTTTTACCCCATTTTGGAGGGCAAATACCGTTGAATGGAGGGCAAATTTCGTAGGTATATTCTTGGAATTTATGTTGTGGCGACCTTTTTTTTTTTTTGGACGACACCTTAAAAGTGCAATCCGAGATAGTGCTTATTAGGTAAATTTTCAGATTTGTAGTTTAATTTTCAGGACCTTAGGTAAATTTTATAGATCTTTAATTAGGTAAATTTTTAAAATTGATTCGAGATAGTGCTTGATAGGTAAATTTTCAAAATTGATCCGAGATAGTACTGTAGGTAGATTTTCAGGATTTGGCGACCTTTTTTAGGGAACGACTAAAAATGTGATCCGAGATAGTGCTTATTACTTTATTACAGTAGGTAAATTTTCTGAATTTTGAGTAAATTTTCAGATTTGCTCTCCAAAAAGGTGGGCAAGGTCCAAAAGGAGGGCAAATGGAGGGCATGGGAGGGCGCCCTCCCAAAAGGAGGGCAGTTCGGCAGCTATGTATAATACAATGAATCTTAAATAAATCCAGAAAATCTCATAAAAAAGCAACACATAAAAAACAAAGGTAGCAAACAAACTACACACAACCTCTGAGCAGTTCTATCCTTCCTAGCTGCGCCAACCCCCTCTCCCGAACATTCCCCAAGTCATTGCCTCCACCCCGCAGAGTGGACAAGCCCGACGGGGCAACAACTCAGACAGCAGCAGGCCAGCACTCCCCACCAGAGGGAGTGACTCCATCACTACTTCACTAGGAGCGAAATACGGATATACCTGACCTTTTACAGCAGTCCGCACTGGCGTCATGACATGCTGTGCTGCTTAGGGCACCCAGGGATAAGAACCCAATGCCACCAAAGCTCCCCTACCCTACCCTGGGCTGCTGAGACCATTACATATCGAGGACTTTCCTGAGAATGTGAGCAGATCCAAGGAGAGCTGTCTTCTGGAGAGTTGACACTGAGAAGGGGCAATGAATGGCTTTCAGGTGTGTTTTGAAGTGGGAGGTGACAGCTCCTAATGTCCCGATGACGATTGGGACAACTCTGACATTCTTGAGCTGCCAAATCTTTTTCAGCTCCCTTTTCAGGTCCTGGTAACTCTCTACTTTCCTCTGCTCAGCTATCTTGATCCTTGAGTCTCCAGGGACGGCAACATCGATGATCCAGGCTTCTTTCTTTTTCTTTTCCACTAGAAGCAGGTCTGGTCGGCAGTGTTCAACTATATGGTCTGTCTGAATGTGGAAGTCCCATAGTAGCTTTACACTTTCGTTCTCCAGCACCTTTTCGGCATGGTGATTGTACCACTGGTGGTGATGTTCAAAGCCGAATTTCTTGCAAAGGTTCCAGTGGAGAGCTGCAGCAACTTTGTCGTGTCGTGCTTTGTATTCTCCTTGAGCCAGCTTTGAACATCCACTGAGTACATGGTCAATGGTCTCATCTTTGTGGTGGCAGAGCCTGCAAGAGGGCTGGGAGCCATCCTTGTGGATCTTGCTTTTGATCCAGTTTGTGCACAAAGCTTGATCTTGTGCAGCAACAAGGAGGCCCTCAGTTTCCCTCTTGAGGTCGGTGCGATGCAACCATTCCCATGTATCATTGGGGTCAGCATGCTCTTTGACTGCAGCTGGGTACTGTCCATGGAGGCTCTTCGATGTCCAGTCCTCAGTCCTCTTCTTCTGGTCTTTGTCTTTGTCTTCTTCTTTGGAGATCTTTTGGCCTTTGGTGATCTTTTCCTGTTGGAAGAATGGCTTCAAAGTAATGAGTTCTTCATTTTGGGAGTCTTCTATGAAGGTGGTCAGTGCATTTTCTTCTCTATGCACCACTTCTTCAATACTTTGAAGCCCTCTTCCTCCAACTTTCCTCGGGATGTACAGCCTGTCCACATCTGCCTGGGGGTGGTGGGTTCCTGCAAGCTTCAGCTTCTGCCTTGTCTTCCTGTCTAGCTCTTGAAGTTCACTCTTTGTCCAATCCACAATTCCAGCGCTGTATCTGATGACTGGTACAGCCCAGGTGTTGATGGCCTGGAATGTAGATTTACCATCCAGTTGGGACTTCAGGATTTTCTTCACCCGTTGGAGGTATGTTCTGGTGGTGACTTCTTTCATTGTTTTGTTGTAGATCTTGTCTGCTTCCAGGATCCCGAGGTAGCGATATCCCTCTTCTTTAACATCTTGAAGGATGCTACCATCAGGCAGTGTGACTCCTTCTGTGCTGATCTTCTTGCCTTTTTTGATGGTGACTGAGGCACACTTATCAATCCCAAACTCCATACAGATGTCCTCACTGAATGTCTTTGTAGTGTTAAGCAGTGTCTGAAGCTCATCTTCTGATCTTCCATAGAGCTTGAGGTCATCCATATAGAGTCTGTGGTTGATAGCTGGTCCATCTGAAGAGAGCTTATAGCCAGCCTGTGTGCCTCTCAGAAGGAGTGAGAGTGGTATGAGGCCGATGATGAACTGCAAGGGGGAGATGGAGTCTCCTTGGAAGATTCCTCGTAGTATCTTCACCATTCCAAGGTTCTCCTGGCCTAGGTGCAATTGGACTGAGCACTGTCGGAAAGTGGCTTCAAACAATGAGATGATAAGAGGGTCCACTTTGCACCTTCGAAGGCACTCCAGGATCCATGAGTGGGGAATCCTGTCATACGCCTTCTTGTAATCAATGTAGGCCATATGCAGGTGGGTCTTTCTCCTCTTACAATTCTTTAGGATGAGCTTGTCGATAAGGAGCTGTTCTTTACAGCCTCTGCTCATGCTCCGGCATCCCTTCTGTTCATCTGGGAAAAGTCCCTGAAGAGTAAGGTGGTTATACAAACTTACCGAGATGATCCCTGTGAAAAGCATGTTCGGCAGACAGGTGATGGGTCTGAAATTTCCAGGATGAAGGCCTTTGCTTGGGTCTTTGATGATGAGGTGGGTCTTTCCTGATGTCATCCAAGCTGGAACAGTAGATGTGAGGATGCATTCCTGCATCTGGGAAGCAATCCTTGAGTGGGCAGTGGTGATATGCTTCAGCCAGTATGCATGCAATCCATCCATCCCTGGTGAGGACCAGTTTGTCATTTTCTTCACCCTTGCCCTGAGGTTTTCTTCATTTATGGCTAAGGGACTTTGGTCTTTAGTCTTTGATGTGATCTGGTCCTTGATGTCAGGAATCCAGGGAGCATCTTCGTTATGTTTAGTCTGAGCCCCCCAAATCCCATTCCAGAAATCAGAGAACTCTTTCTTCTGGTCTTCTGTAACAGTAGGCAACCCAGTAGATGGTCCACTGGAGAGATTCCTGTAGAACTGTCTTTGGTTGGTCTTGAACAGTTTTCCTTCCTTGTATCTGTCACAGCGCTGCTTGAATCTCTTTATCTTAGCTGCCTTTGCTATTACCCGCTGTTTGAGTTCCTCTGAAATGGTCTTTATTCCTTTCTTCTTGAGCAAGGGATGTCTTCTTTCCAGTCTGTCAGTTATCTTCTTCTTTAGGCTCCCACCAGCTCCAATGACCAGCACGAGCAACGAGACGCCGTACAAAACTCAAAAGAAAGCAACCAAGAATAAAAGCGTACATACGCGCGCAAAAAGGAGAACATGACAGGCGTTCAATGACAAGCGTTCAATGAATTTGCGCGTGCGATGAAATGCACGTGCGACTCACGATCACGTGATGACCTCAATTGTTTCATAAATCAAGAATCAATAGACGATAATCATTTAATGGGAGAGGGAAATTTAAGCGCTCGCATAATTAAGAGAAAACGAGCGCATTTCTTGTTTCTTAAATGGGGGTTTGTTCCTTTAAAGCTTAAATTGTTCCATATTGGGCATATTAGGTCGAGAACTTAATCCCCTTTCAGAAATAATTGTATTTCTGTTCAGTAATTCAGAAACTTTTTTGAAAATTCATGTTCCACGCTGAAATGGTGCCAGTACAAGCCTCCTTTTTTCCTTTTCGGGGCTTAAATTTCGGGTTTCACAAACACTCAAATGATACCAATAATGTATATATCTTGGAAATTAATTTTTGTTAGTTTATTGAATAGCCATGTTAACTTCTTAATAACCTTGATAATTGAAAATGTCCACTCACCAGCTTCTTCTTTGGCACCTGGTTGAGATATTGAGTCATTTTCATATTAAATCAAAGTAATATTCCAATAGATTATTAATGGGTGTGAAACAATTGATATTTCTCAGAACAAGTAGGGGTTGTTGCTTTTTAGTTGTTAGTGATTGCCGGGATTTTTAGTCCATTAGACTTATGCACTTTTGGAATTTATACATCTGTATTGTACAATGTGCCACTACCCAGTGCCTTATACCTATAATTTTCTGCTAATCTGTTGAACCACCAAGGAACTCGCAATTAATTATTGTGGCTGGAAAATTTTTGAGAACTGTCCTTGATTTCTTGGGCTGTTCAAGACCAGATGGAGAGATTCATCAGAACGTCAGGACTTCAGGAGGTATTATCCAATATGACAAATAAAACTATCGGATTTTGCTAAATATAATCCCTCAATAAATAATTTAGACTAGTCACTAGCTTAATTAACATCAAATTGGAAATGAAATAGTACTGTGTGAGCATCAATTGTCAAACGCAAGGAAACATTTCCATTAGACGAAAGGTATAAAACCAACTTATGTCGTAGTACTAATGGGTATCTATGTGCCTAACCATGGTGAACTCAGTGTAGTAGTGTATGGGGAGCCGTTGACTACGCATTTGAAGCAAATTTTGAGGCAAATTTTGGCTTGGCGGTCTTTCCAACCCTAACCACCAGTTAGTGACGTCATAATCACCTTGTCACGTGTAACTACCAGCCACGTGTTATGAAGTTATCAGTTAGGTGTTAATGACATCACTGGCACCTGTTCCCCGGGGCTGTCTTTTACTGGAAACAGGTACTCTGACTGGGATCGAACCACTCCACCCTGATCCTCATGCTGACGTATTACACATTGACGCCACTGCGCTGCATTAGAAGGTAAGAAATGTTGTTACTTTAAATATAAATTTGTGCCAGCAATTGTATGTTATACGTTTCATTTTTCAGCAGAAACAAAAAGAAAGGAAGTTTCGGTTGAATATCAATAACTTAGATATAATTTATAATTATTTATACAAAATCAATTACAAAATTAAACGACAGCTCATTTCATGAAATCACATAAAACATTGCTACATTCATTGTATCATGAGTGCAGTGCACAATTCTCAAATGACTCAGTTTTGATTTAATCGGATCATAACTATCATGAATTTGAATGTGCATTTATTTTGCCAGAAAGATAAAGTTTGGTCACCATTTATTTCTATTTGCATCTTTGCATTAATGGAGGTGGTATATATTCTTAGACAGTATGAATCACTGCTAGTTTACGTGGCACACTGCACAACCGCAACACCCCTTATAATAGAATCATACAATGTTTCAAGTACTTGTTTCAGTGTCATGTACACCGCCAGAAAAGTAGAATGTGGTAAGCGTTATATATGCAGAAAACCCTAATCAATATCATTGGGAACGGAAGACCATATGGGGACGACCAAAAATGTCAAATTTTAAAAATTTTTGACACAAGTACTTTTTAACAGTTTCCGTTGAATTACCGCTGAGATAACTAGAACTAAACATTAGGCACATAATCTAACTCTCGCGATGATTCTTGTCTTGCTCTAATATGCGTAATACACATGGGAGAAATAGGCGGATAGATTGCTGTAATTATTATAACGCAATATTGTATATCCTTGACTTTGAACTGCCTATTCGCAGGGTTTACATCATCATCAGATATATAAAGCGCCTATACGTTTCTATATGTAAAGCAGTTAAAGTGATACTTTAATACTTTAATGGAGAACGGTGGCAGCGGCCAATGAAAAGTCCGATCCGCTCGAGAACGCTGGCAATGGCCAATGGGCTGTCCGAACGAAAACATAGGTTAACTTTAGATTCAATGATCCTGTAATTAGATTTTGGTCTTCTGTAATTTTAGTTCTTCACACGTCACTATTTTGCACCCATATCAACATCGTATCTAATTGGTCATCCCCGAAGTGAAAATTGGTCATCCATTTTTTGATTTTTTTTTCTGGAACAAAAAATCTATTGATTTTTAAGCTTTAAAACTCAATGGTATTCAGGAAATTTTGATCGAAGATTTTAGACAAATAGATCTTATATATAATTTCGTAAGAGCACGTGAATTATGTCTGTGCGGGCGCACAGTTTAAATTTGAGCTTGCCAAGAAAACATCAAGAGAAACGAATGCAAATGGGAGAAATGAGGTGCCGTTGCTATGGAAACCAATTTTGCGCACGTGCAGATTACAATCAGTTCTATGCGAGAGCTTTCTATTACGCTACTACTGTTAAATGCTGCGCTGTAGCTTTTTGAAAATTTTTGACGTTTCCTTAACTTCAAATTCAAGATCTCAAGATGGGGAATGGGCATAACTTGAATAACGGAAGATATTCCAGATGGATTGCTTTCATCGTGGCAGAGGTTGGTCGATAAACAATGATGAGTCAGTGATAACTGTTAGTTATGAAATTGGCCCTTTAGAGCAATTTAAGGTTCACGAAAGTGTACAATTCAATCAAGTCGAATATACTTACGCAAGTAAGTAAGAGTCGAATATAGGTGTAGCAGATTACGGGGACATTTCCTCGCCTGGATCAATGAAAAAAAAACAAATTTGTCCAATGTCAGTATGAGAATAATTTGTCAGAATTATATCATCGATTGCAATCAAAGCGGACGAAAACTCAGATGATTTAGCACGACTAAGATTTACCGAAGGACTACTTTTCACTCTGCTCCTTCATAAAATTGCTCATAACTTTTGTTCTAATTGAAATTTTTTGATGCGGTTAATTGGTAAAAAGTATCCAATCACTTTGAATGGCAGCGTTGAAAATTTTCAAAAGACTAAAAGAGGTGCTTTGTAGCAGTACTGAGTGAGGTGCGTTTTAGCAGCCCCAATGCATGCCCCAACGGGCCTGCTATATGAGATAAATTTTCACTGCCCATTTACGCTGTACAATATTATCACAGCGATTCACCCAACACGCTTTTTATACAGCAAAGCAGATCACCAGGTACTCCAATTAAACTTAATTAACCGTATGCCCCAAGTGTGAAACTCAATATTGTATAATATCGTAAAATATAAAATGAGTGAGCCAGTTAACAAGCTATTGAGTACCTACTGCAATAAGCAAGAACACAACGCTGAGCCAAATAAGCGTATAATGAATGTCTTGATTTTGTCGGGTTTAAGTCGCCATATTCAATGCGAGGTATGAGATTCGAACTAGTTATGTTATAATCAACAATCATTCATTATGTTAGTTTCTACAGGGTTGGCTGACATGGGCATAGGTCATAGGTAATAAATTAAAATGTATTATACCTACCTGTGGGCGAACTTCGACATGTTAGAACAAAAGAGCTAGTATCAAAACAACACTGTGAAGTTTTTCGTGGTTCATGTGCTTGATAAATTTATTCGCATACTATAGGTACAATTGAGAACATTCCAATTCCCCCATATCAGCGTATCTATCCGGTCCCAGCCAAGTAAGATCTTATTATCACTCAATTATACCCCACACGCGAAAAATAGGCGGTTATTTTCAACAATTTGACAGTGCATACAAAGTTGATGGCGTCATTGCGGCTGCCTATTTATTCTGAGCATATATTATGTGACATCATGATGCCTCTGCGCTCAAGAGCTCAAGGATGACCAAAATCATTATAGAGATACATTATGATCAAATCTAATTAGCTTGCCAACGTTAATATATGATTTTCTGGCTTTACGGAGGTGAGAATCGCAAATCTCACCTCCAGAACCCCAAAAAAGTATCACTTACATAGATCAAAGTAGAAAATATATAGCGTTTGGTAATCACATTCCTGGTCATCCAGCAGAGCTTTGTATCCGTAGTATCTGCTGCAGCTTTAATAAATTGATGGCTGTTCTGTTTAACCTTTTACCGTCACTAATTCAATACATTGGAACACTATAATGATGTAAAACTCATCCGCCTACTGTTCGTACTTACCTATATATCTTTCATTATAATAGCTGAGAGCAATGCTTCTATGTTTTCAACGTATTTCGAAAGCGCGATAAAAGAATTGTATGGGTATTTCGCTGTCCTATTTATTCATTGAAAATTAAGAAAACCAAGCAGCAAATTTTTAATTAAGTAATTAAGTCATGACGTTTTGGTCATCCCCATATGGTCATCCGTTCTCAATGATATTGATCAGGGATTTTGCATATGGGGGGCAAGAAAAGTAAATCTCATTTTCGGGGAATCGGGGATCGAAGAACATGATACTGTAGTACTGTAGAGCTGTGTGTTGCAAATCATTCAAGAAAGGAATGCGATGATATTACCAAAGTTAACATGTACCTACCTACATGATAGACTTGATTGCATTTTGCATCTCTGTATTCCTATCATAACAACATACAAGTATTCAAGCCGTTTCAAGCAGTCGTTCGTTTTGAAATTTTTACGTCATCAATTAAGTCCACGTGCAATACGATAATTCAAATAAGTTTAAATCCGGAACTTCTATCAATTTTCATAAGAGGAATAAGTAGTACCTGATTTCTGTATTAACGGGTGATGACTATTTATCTGGAATTATTTCAATGTATTCTTGTGGGCAAATTGAGATCATGTTAGAGCTCAGATGTGCTTAATCTGGACCTAAAAAGTCTGCTGATTCAGAATAACATCATGAAAAATTTGGAAATTCTGTTTTTCTATGCTACTGGCCGATTAGTTTGAGAAGGTACAAAAAAATCTTGCACAAATTCAAAGATTGACTTCCAGACACATGATTGGAAAATTGCATACAGAAGCTTTCCCATCAGTTGCCATCTAGGTTTATTCATGAACTTCGTTAGCTGAGACACTAATGAAGACCTCTACATGCATTTTTCGTTGAATATCAAGAAAATTCTTGGATTTTAGAGCTAAAATCCTGCCAAATTTCTGGAAAAAGGTGTGTGTTTTTTTCCTACACCAGGCCTTAAGAGGCACCCCGCCATGGCCCAACATTGAAGAAAAAATCACATTTCTGCACTGTTTCAACAAGCAGTCCCGATTGAGAATCACGGTTTTCACAGAATTGATCTGTCACGAGGTTTGCACGGGGTTTGTCACCCAGTAAACGACCGAGTACTCGGCCTCGGCCTCGGCCTCGGCCAAAATCGGCCCTTTTTTCAAACTCGGCCTCGGCCTCGGTCTCGGCCAAATTTTGCTTCATTTCGCCGAGTTTTATACTTAGCTAATTGCCAGAATCTTAGATGTTATTTCAAAACTTAGACTGAATCTTAGGGGCAAAAAAGCTAAAATTTTCTCTGGATTAAAATTTAACATAAGAAATTTATCAAATTTAACCGATTCCATTGGCAAAAGATTCTTTTAAAATAGTTTTACAGAAAATCATGGCAATATTAAATTGTAGCTTCATGAAAGTTATATGAACTCGGCCGAACTCGGCCTCGGCCTCGGTCTCGGCCTCGGCCTCGGCTCCGGCCTTGACGATGCAAACTCGGCCTCGGCCTCGGCCTCGGCTAAGAACCTGAACTCGGTCGTTTTCACGTAAATGATATGTCACGAGGTTTGTCACCTGATATGCGCGTGATCAGGCAGTATTTATAAATATCCCCGGTTTTGGTGAGCAGGTTTGTTGAAATTGCACGGTTTTCACATCGCTTGTGGGGTATCGAATGTCAGTCATGCTCCTCACGTGATATGCACGTGATCATACAGCATATCTGTAAATTCGCTGCTTCTCCAGACAGTGCATTGAAAGATTCCCGGTTTTCACATCGCACAAGCAGTATCAGTTGCAGTCACGAGCTGCACGTGACATACATGTGAACTGTAAAGGATGCTGTTGAGCCGACAGCCCATAGATATTTCCCCGGTTTTCACATCGCTGCTCCCATGTAAATTGTAATCTAATCAGTAGACAGTTCGTTACACTCTTCACTGTTTTCACAGTGTAAGTGTAGAGGAATGTGTGTAAATTAGATTTACGGCTAAGAAATGCGCTTGAGGATTCATGGAGTAGTGCTGAGTGTGTTGTGCGATATGAAATCAATAAATGTACACATTGTACAATGTACTGTAAAGTAGCCAAAGTCTATAATACATGTTCATAAATAAATAAGATAATACTTATTTTATGGAGTAATGACTGTCAACTAAGTAACTGTATCGATTGATAGATGCTGATATCTTGATATCCAGGCTTCATAATTGTCTACTTAAATGATATGTCATATGATAAAAAGTCACATTGAATAGTTTAAAGTAAGTAACCAAATAAATAGGTACTAAGGTTCGTACCTACATTGGGTCTTTAGTGATCACTGATCCACCCACTAAGCTATCTCAGGGAGAGATAAGGGAGACAGCTCAATAGGTAGAACAGCTGTCCCGGCATGTAGACAGAGGAGAGTTCAAACCCGTGCCACGCCGTCAGGGTCGTTATTTAACTAATTACTTAATTAGTTGATTATATAGTTCCCACGTTGTCATGGAGGCCTCCCCCTGGGGGCTTTGGGCTTTCTGGAGACTTTCTCTCGCAGGTCCATTGCCATTTTAGAGTTTAGGTAGTACATCCTTAGATAGGACTTCTGTATCCCTAATACAGGAGCCAGATAAAGTGAACGCTGGTTTCAGAGTGATGTGTACCTAAATGAACGTAGATTGATAAGTAAACTGGGGTCAGAGTGAATTAGCGTAGATTGATCAGTGAATTGGTGTCAAAAATATGATCAGTAAAATAGCGTCAGATTGATCCGTAATCGACTGTCAAAGTGATCAGTAAATTAACATCAGATTGATCAGAGAACTGGTGTCTGATTGTCGAAATGTCTAAGCTGACGACGATAATCACAAGATTTTCGAAAGCTTCTGATTACAATTCTCTCATATGACTATATGAGTTATTTCGTTTAAACTTCAATCTCTTGAGTTGTAAGTGATAAGTAAATCGGTGTCAGATTGGTTAGTTATCCATAAATTAGCGTCAGATTGATCAGTCATCGTTCGTTTCACTTCGCTGAGCTAAGGAGAGAATAAAGAACACTATTCATTCTATTGATCAGTTATCGGCTGTCGAAGTGATCAGTAAATTACCATCAGATTGATCAGAGAACTGGTTTCTAATTGTCTAAAATGTCTAGTGACAAGTTCAGGCATTCGGCTGTTGTCAGTCCAGAGAACTGAGTTGAGGCTGGAGTCTCAACTATCTTCATCGATGAAGATAGGCGCGACAACAGCCGAATGCCTGAGACTTGTCTAAGTGACAACTAAATCGTAAATCAGAGTAAGATTGATAAGTGAATTGGTGTCTCAGTGATCTATAAATTAGCGTGGATCGATCAGTCAACTGGTGTAAAAGTGATCAGTAAATTACTGAATTAGCATCAGATTGGTTAGTGAATTGGCTAATTGGTGCCTCAGTGTTCGTTAAATTCGTGTCAAAAAACAATGAACTGGTTTTTTCACATTGATTAAAGCGTCACTTGATTAGTGAACTGGAGTCAAAGTAACAGTAAATTTCAGATAGATCAGTGAACTGGTGTCTAAGTGATCAGTAGTGAGTAGCTTCGCGTGAGATTGATCAGAGAACGGGTGTCTAGTGATCAGTAAATTAGCATCAGATTGATCAGTGATTCAGTGAAGTGGTGTCAAAATAATCCCTAAATAAGCGGCAGATAGATCAGTGAACTGTTGCCTGAGTCATCAGTATATTAGCGGCAAAACGATCTGTCCATCGCAATTTAAGAGTCAAATCGAAACTGGATCAGTCCATTGCACTTGCCTGATCGGTTCCATATTAGTTTAGACCCTCGCCCTACGGGTCAAATCAGATCGGGCTAATTGTACAAAATGGACCCGATAGGCGCGTCTATGTATTCTATTGATCAGACATCACATCAGTATGAATAAATTGGCGTCAGATTGATCAATGCACTGGTGTCTGAGTGAGTGAGTGAACAGAAAATTAGCATTTGATCGATAAGAGAACCTGTTTCTGAATGATCAGTAATTTTGTGTCGGATTAATCAATGAACTGGTTACTGGTGTCTGAGTAATTATTAAATTAGGGAATGGGCATTTCACCTCAAATTTGTTTCGCCTACGAATACCTCATGATATTCCCTTAATTTGTGCATACGGGCCAACTATAGGTAGACAACGGTTAGGGTTGGGGTTAGGTTTATGGTTAGGGTAAGTCATGGAGTCAAGGGTTTGGGCAAAGTAAGGGCTATGGTAAGAGATAAAGTGCCATGATGTGAAATGACTGAGGTTATAAGTCGGGCTCCTTGCTCTCCTGGTGCCTGAGTCAGTTAATTAATCAGAGAACTGATGTCTAAGCTTCTAAGTGATCAGTAAAATAACATCAAATAGATCAGAGTACCTACCTGCGTTTAAGCTTCTAACTTTCTAAGGGAATCAGTGTCAAGTTTACCAGTTAATTGGTGTCAAAGTAAATTAACATTGATCTATCAATGATCCGGTGTTAAACTGTCAAAGTGGTCAGAAATTATAAGCGTGAGATAAATCAGTGAACCAGTGTATCGTAAAAGTGCTTAAGTAGTTAAGTAGTTAATTGATCTGTAAATTAGCGTAGATTGATCAGTTAACTGGTGTCAACGTGATGAGTAAAATAGTGTCAAACTGATCAGGAATGCAAAATACCACCGAGGCCGAAGGCCGACGTTTTCATGGAAGGCCAAGATTTGCATGTATACATGTACATTGTACATGATATTGTGTATATTTTTTATTTTATATCGCACAGCACACTCAGCGCTGCTCCATGAATCCTCAAGCGCATTTCTTAGCCGTAAATCTAATTTACACACATTCCTCTACACTTACACTGTGAAAACAGTGAAGAGTGTAACGAACTGTCTACTGATTAGATTACAATTTACATGGGAGCAGCGATGTGAAAACCGGGGAAATATCTATGGGCTGTCGGCTCAACAGCATCCTTTACAGTTCACATGTATGTCACCTGCAGCACGTGACTGCAACTGATACTGCTTGTGCGATGTGAAAACCGGGAATCTTTCAATGCACTGTCTGGAGAAGCAGCGAATTTACAGATATGCTGTATGATCACGTGCATATCACGTGAGGAGCATGACTGACATTCGATACCCCACAAGCGATGTGAAAACCGTGCAATTTCAACAAACCTGCTCATCAAAACCGGGGATATTTATAAATACTGCCTGATCACGCGCATATCAGGTGACAAACCTCGTGACATATCATTTACGTGAAAACCGTGTTTCTCAACCTGAACTGTCAGATGAAACAGTGAAACAGGTCAATCAATGTTGGGCCATGGAGGGGTGCCTCTTAAGAAAGTCTTAGAACAGGACCTAGGTGGTCTGAACACTCAGATTTGATGGCAGGGACCTCATTAAACATAATCCATGTCTTTGGACCACTTCCATTCATCGGTATGCCGAATTTTGGATTAACAATCACCCAAAATCACAGTTTTATGTAAGTGAAATTATTCTAGAATTGACGATTTTAAACACGTTTTAGGTTCCATAGGGTCACCACTGAATAAGTTAGTGATGCTACTTACTGCAGTCACTCTTGAGACCCTCCTGCTCAGAATCATCCCATAGTAAGGCTTTATCTACACTTTTGGGGATAATTATTGTCACTAAGATTTTATGCAAGATTTTTCTGCACCTTCTCAAACTAATCGGCCAGTAGCATGGGAAAACAGGGTTTTCAAATTTTCTCATGATGTTATTCTGAATCAGCAGACTTTTTAGGTCCAGAATAATCATATTTGAGCTCTAACAAGATCTCGATTTGCCCACAAGAATACATTGAAATAATTCCAGATAATTAGTCATCACCCGTTATAATGTGTACCTTAGTATCAAGAACTGCGTCAATTAATGCGTTTTTGATAAATTCACACTAATTAATTGCGCAGCATAATTTCATTGTCCAGAGTCTATCAGTTGTTATATCAGCTGCAAAATTCAACGGAAATGTAATGTTGTGATTTTCTAATCGAATAATGGAATAATTTGAGCAAATCATGGAATAATTTGAGCAAATAAAATGTTTAATTTCGTCAACAATCGAACGTATTTTTTGCCAATTCAGGGGATGCACTTGCTGAAAAAAAGGAGAACCAATTATTTTCTTGGGGACGACCAATCAATTATGATATTGATATGGGGCAGAAAACAAAAAAAATAGAAAGTTGTTGGTTGACTGTTGAATAATAATAATATAATTATTAATTATTTTCACAAATGATAAACTACAAAATTTAATGAATCACTTAAAAGCTTAAACTATATTGATATGGAATAATTTTTGGTATAAGATGCTCTTCTCAGCTGACATATGAATCCGAATTGCACTATATTAGTTAAGAATGATGAGTATCTACCTCATTTGAGGCTTTTGAACAAAAACTGATATCTGGTTTCTTGCTTAGTAGCAAATAACAGTTAATTGGTTTATTCCATTGTAATACTTAAAACATGTAATTACTTGGTATTTCCTTAGGGCATTATCCTAGGTTCAAAATGTCACTTACTTGGTTGTAAAAAAATGTAAAATCGATTTTCTCGGTTTCTATGCATTATATATGAGCTCCTAACCTTTTGGAAGTTGTTCAGAATCGTATGCACATCACGGCAATATGTATAACTCAATTTTGACCAAAATGTCACTTACTTGTTTCTTCCTTAGGGCTGTAGAGCAGATATTTAATTAGGCGAATAAGTATAATACTCATCAAATTTTGATTATAAATCTAAATAAGTACAGTAGTTGAAAAACCATCACTCAATAGACGACGTTTACAATAGAAGTATTTCAGACCTTCTTTGTTGGATTGATAAGTAAACATAGAATTACTTTTAAATATAAAACCTCTGTTTTGTTGCTCTGGTATTTCTTTCGTTTTCAAAAGGATAAAATTTGGAGGACGACCTGGGCAAATGGTACCCGTTTTTGCTCTGTTGGTCTATTTTTAGTAACATACCTGGAGCAGGTGGGAAAGCAACAGTAGGTGTGCAGGGGTTGTAGGTTCGACTCTCAGTGATGACTCATCCAAATAATGGCAATTTATATTTATGTATTTCTTTTGTAATTATATATCGTTTTTTGCTAATAATGTCAGTTGTTCATTTGGTTGACAGGGCTTAATCATTGTGTTCATTTTGTTTATTATATTCCAGTTGCATGTTATTTAAATGCGTGGTAATTATAGCAGGTACCCTAAGAGGCACATGACAGCAGTTATTCCAATGTACTCGCGTATACCTACTGCCCTTTCTTATCAATTAAGTGTTACCCCCACATGGACAATTATAATTACAATTTGAAATTTCGCCCTGTGTTTCGGCATATGCTAGCTAAAATAGAAACCATAGGTTTACCAAATCAAACAAGCGATTTTTGATTTGGTCAAATATTTTATTTGCAAATATTAGTAAATGGTTAAGAAGGTAATAACACCAGTTCCAAATGATTGATTTTAAGTCTCATGAAAATTCGATAATCTAAATTCTAATTACTTAATTAATAAGCTTATACAAATCACCATCTCTCATTTAAATTCCAGTATATGCTCAGAGCAATAATACTACACAAAATGCAGAGTAATAAAATTAGTTGATCAAATAAAACCCGGTTTTACAGTGTTTTCTAACTCTGATTTCCTAAGTTTTAGCACTCTCCCATCATTGGACAATAAAAGCTTTCGCTTTTGTCCTCTCACTTCAACTTCTTTAACATCGATAACCTTCGTTGCACCATCTGGTCTGTTATACAAAACTGCATCTTTGTAGTCAACAAGAAGATGCCACTGACCGTATGGAACCAGAGTAACAATAGCCTCAGTGGTCGACCGGGGGTGGGATCTCAGCCGGGGCCGGGGCCGGGGCCGGGGATGGCGATTCAGGCCGGGGCCGGGGCCGGGGAAGACTTGAGAAATTTGACCGGGGCCGGGGCCGGGGCCGGGGAACCATCAATTTAGCCGGGGCCGGGGCCGGGGCCGGGGATTGATGACCAAAGAAAATTAGGGCCAGAGTACTTTTCACACAAGAAATGGAATACAAAATATGCGCATGAAAACTGACAGGTTAGGCATTCAATACACCTTTAAGCTAAATCACTGAAATTCAATGATATGCAGGGGTATGGGGGCGGTAGCCCCCAGATACCAGACGACCTGAGCAAATAGAATAATCGTCTCTTTAGTATTTCAACTCAATTTCTCGTATTTTTCAAACAATGTTGTCGAAGCAAAATCGAGACTTTCACTGAAACTCAATGATATACAGGCAGGGGTCTGGGGGCGGCAGCCCCCAGAAACCAGACGACCTGAGCAAATAGAATAATCGTTTCTTTAGTATTTCAACTCAATTTCTCGTGTTTTTCAAACAATGTGGTCGAAGCAAAAATCAAGACTGCACTGAAATTCAATGATATGCAGGGGTCTGGAGGCGGCAGTTCCCAGAAGCCAGACGACCTGAGCAAATAGAATAATCGCCTCTTTAGTATTTCAACTCGATTCTCGTATTTTTCACTGAATCTGGCCACAGCTAAATCAAGACTGTCCCTGGAATTAACTAATTAAATGATATGCAGGGGTCTGGGGGCGGTAGCCCCCAGAAGCCAGACGATCTTAGCAAATAGAATAATCGCCTCTTTAGTACTTAAACTCAATTTCTCGTGTTTTTCAAACGAATTTGGCCGAAGCAAAATCATGACTATCACTGAAATTCAATGATAAGCAGGGGTCTGGGGGCGGCTGGCCCCAGAAGCCAGATGACCTGTACAAATAAAACAGTCGCCTTTATACTTTTATAGCATTTGAACTCTATTTTTGTATTTTTAACATGTCTGGTCCCGGAAAAACATCAAGAGAGTTGTGGAACCTTAATGTGTCGAGTGCCCTCTGGGCAACAACCTCCAGAAACCAAACGTTTTTAATAAAGCTGATAAAATAGATGCCTCAATAGTATTTAGCCTTTTTGAAAACAGTATTTTCGTCTATTTTCAACGTGTTTACATGTCTCGTAGACGAAAAAGTAACATGAAAGTTAAACTTCGATGATAGATGCGGGTCTGGGGTGGTGGTTAGAGGTCGATAGATAGCAACATCAGCTCAATACAATTTTCCCTACAATTTCAAGTAATTGAAATGCACGTGACTACGCGTCTTGAGCGACCTAATTAGAAGTTTAATGTCCTAAGCATTAGCAATATCATTGGATGGAAAAATTTATCGTCCTGTTTCATGTCAAATTAGGAAATTATATTATGGAATTCACAAATTTTCGTCTGAAAAGGTAAATATTAAATCCCCGGCCAATTCCCCGGTAAAATCACGATTTTAGGCCGGGGCCGGGGGTTAAAAATTCGGCCGGGGCCGGGACCGGGGCCGGGGCCCCGGTCTCTTCCTCAATTTTGGCCGGGGCCGGGAAGAGCCGGGGACAGTGATTTTGGCCGGGGCCGGGGCCCCGGTCGACCACTGAATAGCCTCTTTACGTCTCAGAGAAGCATTCCTTTTCAATTTATCAATTTTAACGAAAACACCCTTGGAAACCAAATCTTGTTTACTCTCTAAATCTGCACCGGCCTGATACCAAACACCACCAATTTGTACAACAAGACGTTTTTTCCCATAGTGCTCAAGCCATCCAATTTTGTCAATGCGATTCACAGAACCAACAGCAAAATTTGTCAATGATTTGCACTCTTTGTACGGAATAAGTTCTTCTCTGGGGGCTTCCAATGTCGGGGAAAGAGGTAAGCTGACAGGTTGAGTTTTTAGTTCCTCAACATTTTGGCGATTTAACTCCTCATGTGTTTCCCCAACAGTACATGGGGTAAAATCGCAATAAACAGTAAAAAAGCCATTCTTGTTCATTGCACGACCTTTTATGATTAGGTTTCCAAGTGGCCCACTAAAATGTACAAGATAACCACTTTCATCGAAGATTCCAGGAATTGCATCTTTTAGTTTTGTTAGATCATTGGTTAATGCCCAGTTACTCCACATGCAATGTAATTTATCATCTGCTTCTATAACAATTTGGAAACGAGGTCCAAACTCATTGTGCTTAAAATATTTAGCAGACAGCAATGGATAAGTACCCTGTTCAAGTGTTCTCAGATGACTTTTGGTAGCACGATTTTTCTCTGCAATGTAATACTTGACACGTTCTTGGCGTTTTCTATTGGATTCCAATGTAGCAAAAAGAGGTTTTCTTACATCTTCTATCTTTAGGGCCTCATCAAACAGTCGATCTTTTACGTCTTCACTGTTTTGTTCTATCTTTACTCTCTTTCTATTTGAATCCAGAGAAATATGAAGCTGCTCAACTTTTTGTAAGTCAATTTCTGCTTTCGTTTTGATATTTGCGGCCTTGTTTGCAGCATAGGGAATGCAGTTTCGATGACATATCAGTCCAGCTTTCAACTGCATATTATTAAGTGTCTCCTGTGATTCATTGATCCAGCTGAAGCAACCCTTCTTTGAAACCAAACGAGTCTGGAATTCTGTTGAGTTGTTCAATGACTTGAAAAACCGACTCCCTGTGAACTCTAGAACAGCATCTCTTTTCTTTTTGCTTTGTAGAACCAATGTTGTATGTATGATTTCAATTATGTCAATAGGCAGGTTCCCATTTAAAGTGAGATTTTTCAAAACCCACCTCCACTTACTCTCAAACTGCTCAATAATCTGTCCACTGATTTTCCCTGTAACTTCATTGTAGCTGTAGACAAGGAGGGCATTGTGTTGTTTCCGATCAACACAAACCAAGGAGTGTACAAAAGTATCGCAATACACTTCCCAGGTTTTGGAAAATGGGGTTGAATATACCAGTGTGCTTGGTACGAACTCCACTATGCCCATGAGTGTCTCCTCTATCAAGGTGTCAGAGGGAATTTTGTCGGATTCAACGTAAAAAGTTACCTCCGCTCTGGTTAGTCCTCTATCAGTGGACAGATCTCGTGCAGATGCCAAGAGAGTGTCTTGTTGGATAACCCAATCCCGCCAATGACAGCCAACAGAACTACGCACACTTTGAGATTCTAACATTTGTACCATTTTGTTGTAAATTTTCTGTCTAGTACAGACCCCATTTATCTCCTCCATATAGGTCAAACAATTACGACCAACAAATTTATCATTGTCAAGAATTGTTCGAGGTCCTAACATGGCTTTACCTTGCATTCGAAAGTCACAGTTTTTTATTAGATGTTCAATGACCTCATCTTTGTCAAATGTACCAGCAAAATCCATTGTAACATCTAAATCTTTAAGCTTCAGCCCCCTTTCCTGTAGCTCACCTGACCGAAGCAGTTCCATAACATTATTGTATTTGATATTCGGAGTTGCTATTTTATATTCCTGCATGTAAAACTGCTCAACACTTACACCCGACTTAGGATATAGAATCTTGGTCTTTGAATCGATCACGTAACTATCATCTAACTTATGACATCCAATTGCTTTAACAACACATTTCTCCAGATCAAAAATGTCCAAAAGCTCCCTGATGCCTTTGTTAACAGAACCAACGTAAATAAACTTGCCATGATCCATATTATAGTCGGGTACTATGACCTGGACCAGGAAATTATCAACGAATTTTGGTGAGACACTGACAAGACCTACATTGTCTTTGGTCCCGAGACGATTATAGTCCAGAAATCCAGTCTTGTTGAGCGCATGATTTCGGGCAATAAACTCTAAAAGAGCCGAGGATGAATTTGAACGACCCACTGTATCAGACCGAGTAGCCACAAACATGATATCCTGGAATTTAAGTCGGTAAGTAAGAGGTAAAAGAAAATAAGGAATTTTAAACTGTGCAAGGTATTGTGTTTGCAATAAACAATATACTGTGACACCGTTCAACTTAACATTATTATCTGGATGAAAGATCGATAATAGGACTCGAGCTATTTAAGGCAACAGGTTCTAACACACAATCGAAACACATAGTTGAGAAATAAGAACAGTTCCGAGTGACTGGTCTTTATAACAATGTAGGAACATGTACAATATACTAATATATACAGGCTATATAATCCAGGTGTTCAGCAGTATATATGACAGCCAACACGGCAGCAATATTGGCTATACCTACAATACTTTCAACAGCAAAACTTACAGGCATTATATTACAACACTCCAAGAGCATACCGCCTTATTAACCTCCTGATTAAATTAAAAAATTAACATTGTAGAGCAAATTATGTGTTTCGTTTTACTTAGAATCACACTCCTCAATTAAAAATACCGTTCCAAGTATTATGCTCCCATTAAGAATTGAACCTACAACCCCTGCACACCTACTGTTGCTTTCCCACCTGCTCCAGGTAGGACCTCCAAAACCGTTGGACGGTTGTCGTAGTGACCTCCTGCTAGTTGGGTGAGGTCAATCCATTTTGTCAGTTGAAACCAACGTAACTAAACTTCACGCAGTCCGATACAACGCTATTCTAACTTGGAATTAATAAAATTGACGTATTTCTTTATTTCTACACCTCATCGACGTGAACTCACGTGCCGAAATACAGCATCCGGCTTCAATTTCACATGCATTGATCGTAATCGAACTTGTTTCAATGTAATCAAGTCGAAAATCACGTATAAATATAAATCCCTTTAAATCCCCTAATTTCTACAAATCGTCCACGTGAACTTACGTGCTGAAATATAGCAACTGGATCTAATTTCATGTGCATTAGTCGTATTTGAACTCATTTCAACGTAATCAAGTCGAAAATCCCGTATAAATATCAATTTCTTCGAATCCCCTAATTTCTACAAAACGTCCGCGTGAACTCACGTGCTTCACTAGTCCATCGTATATATTTCCCATGCCTATTCACTATGGGACATGGAGAAACCACTATCAGTTGTCCATCGTATCACAGAATAGGACTACATAACAAATTTTCGTTGTAAACGTAATTTCGAGCATTTTGCAGCTCCATATCCAAAGGCCTCTCATGACAACATTTTTCGACCGATTGCCATGAAATTCGTTTTATAACTAAATCTCAAGGTATAAAAGCAGCATATCAAAGTGAAACATTATCTGATGAAAAGTCTTTGAGTTGGAGATGTCCAAAGTAGCGCAAAATAGCGTTATATCGCAAAATACGCTATTTTAGTGGTTTTACGCGATTTTGATGACGTCATCACAGCACCCAAATAGGCTCAAACCAACTTCCCATATAGCCTATCACACAATTCCACCTTAGTACAACATAGTTTGACCGGTCTCAGCTCAAGATAAGTCGCAGTTCTTGACATCTCACTCGTTTAAGTTTTGTCCTATAATTTGGAAATCGATTTTTCACCGTACCTTAGAAAATCGAGTATATCTCGATGAAAAATCGAGATAGCCCAATGATCCATATGATTTTCTGAAAGCTCTTTAAATTTGCTAACTCCTATCCAAAAAATTCAAGGAGCTATCTCCTTTCCTTCTTGGTGAAAAATGCGCTTGAAAATGGCCTATTTTCGCTAAAAAAGCAAGAAAATTTCGCTAAGTTGATGACGTCATAGTGACGTGATAATGACGTCACCAGAACTTCTCTTATAGCCTATAACACTTTCCTATCTTAGATCAACAAAACCTGACCTCGATCATGGCTCTACCATTTCCCGTTCTTGAGATCTCGGCTTTGTAAGTTGGGTCCCGAATTATCAGCTCTTATTACTTTATTATTATTATTATTATTATTATAACCACCAAAACCGTTGGACGGTTGGTCTAGTAACCCCCCGCTGGTTTGGATGTGATCTGTCTATTTGCCTTTTTCAAGTTCCCGTAGTCACATCCACCCCCGCGGAGGGTTACTAGACCAGCCGTCCAACGGTTTTGGTGGTGATATTCGATTGAAGGATAATAATCATAATTGACTTTTCAAAGGACCTTGCATTGCCCAGTTTTTCGACTTTTTGAGGCTGTAATACATTGGGCACTTTTGCAGCGTGTGAGACGTGAGTGTGACGACGATAATCACAAGATTTTCGAAAGCTGCTGAATACAATTCTCTCGTATTTTGTTTAAATTTCAATCTATTGAGTGTGCCAACGTATATCCTATACAAAACATAAGCATTAATAAGATTTAAGCACGTCACACTGCCGTAGATATCATGACCAGCAACTTGTAAAATATCCACAATTTGACAATAATTATCATTTATAATTAAATTTAATGTTTTATATTCCAAATTGACTTAATTACCACGATGAGATTGATAGAAGTGGATACATACACTGACAATTTACAGTACCTGCTGGCAGCTGGAAGCTATCGACTAATAATGCTCACGTAACAGTAGTGTATGCGAGGGTGGAAGAGGTTGTAAGAAGTGGTGTCAACTTTGGCTGAAGCCAGTGACGAGATCACACAGCTACGTTAAGGATTGGAGCTTTGCATGCTTGTTGGCAGCACTTTCTTTGAATGCTTGGTCGACCTGGAACAAGATAGTAATAACTATGCCGTGTATGTTATAAGGCCGACCTGCTGCGAAGTGCGCACAATGCACTGCGCGCGGTATATAGCCCGCCATAAAAATATCGACTAAAACCAAGTTATTGACAGCATGATACGACAAATACTTCGCGCATTCCATGAAGTGGTTTCAAATTGCCACTGGCCAGTAGATGTTCTAGCCCAAAAATGTCATGATTTTACAGGAGTTGTACCTATTGATCCTCGACAGAGCATGCGGCGCGTTCCGTAGCTGGACACGAACAAGCTCCTACGAATTTCTAAGAATATCTGTAATCGATATCATGATACGGACATGGTTTCATTCAATCTAGTAGACAATTGGGCGTAATCAAGCGTCCACTCTGCTCAATTAAAATTACGTCCGCCCAATCGCCTAAAACATAGAACGTGACATCGAGCAGACATATTGCTAGCCGCAAAGCCACAGGGAACTCTTTGTTGATACTTTAATTGACGGAAATTCCGTAAAATCCATGACAAGAATGGAGAGGAACCTCTTGTAAAATCCTGTAAAATCCTGACACTTTTATGACAAAAACGCTAGAACACCTTCTCCCACTGGCACAAAGTTACGACACACGATCGCACAGCATGATTACTGTACAGCCGATTATTTTTGTTTTAACTTGGTACAAACCTTGTATTGGAGACAACCTCAGCCATGAGAATGGTAGCTGGGACAGTAGTAGAGTATCTGAAATAGTATCAATACTATATGGGAGAATAGACGAAATAGTTACTCGTTTAAATTAATTCAACAGGCATTTGAAAAACAGGGGATGATTTTATATAGGTACTATGGATCATGGAAGTATATTACTTACTATATTAGTTACTAGTACAAAGTAGGAATACTTACAACTGACACAGCCAATAGGTCCATAGATCACGTTTCGATGCTTCTGCAGTTATTTCTCAATACACTCAGTTTTTTTTATAAGAAACTGTCTATAAGAAACTTAGCCTAGGATTTACGAAAATTTAAGAAACTTAGCCTAGAATTTCGGAAAAATTAAGAAACTTCACTGATTTACAATTAAGAAATTAAGAAACTTCTAGCCTAGAATTTTGAAATTTGTGTATAAAATCCTATTGCAACTGAAATTCTTTTAATAACATGATACGTCTGGCTTCTGGGGGCTGCGCCCCCAGACCCCCACTTTTTGATTGTGAACATTCCGAAACTAATCTAGTACTTCTATTGGACTTCTATTACAGTATTACACTGGATATGTGATAATTGATCATATTATGGAATATGAATTTAGAAAATGAATCTTTCATGATTTGTCGGTTTAAAGTAACATGTCAGATGCTAAAGCACAAAACAGAAATTTAGAAATTGTTGTTGCGACAGGACACTATTACAGTTCCATATCTATTTCCAAAAGTTCCAAGCATTAAGCTCAGCTAGGTAAATCTTTATAGGATTAAGATATTATCTAAATTTCAAAATTCGCGAACTTTTTGGAAGAACATTTGATGAAGATCCCTGAACATTATTGTATACAGTTGCACAAATCTTTTAAAATAGGTACATGCTTAAAAGTGTATAATTTACCTGAAAATATCAGAAGGTTCGATTCTAATCCGCAACTACAGTCTACACAGTAGGTTCCTATGTTGGCAATTTCGTAGAAATTTTGCTGTACGGTATGTCGGTATGTAGAATTAAGAAACCGATTAAGAAACTTTTAGGCTCAAAATCGTGAAAAAATAAGAAACTTGTAGCCTAGGATTTCAATAAGTTTCTTATAAAAAAAACTGAGTGTAGTCTGCCCCTGAAATGAAGTGAATATATTATGTTTAATCAAATAATTAGTCTAATATGGTACAAATTATGAGTGGGTCATGAAATCGAAAATATCGTATTAAACACATGAATAAACAGAAATTTTGGGAAGTGTCCGCCTCCCTCCAGCATCTGCACAAGCTGGGCGGCGATGGGACCACTCACCACACTACACCATCGCATAGGACGCAAACATGTACCAACAAACCTGTACCCACAAACCTGTACCCACAAAGCCAGTTTAAATAACAGTGCCAGCTTCATGAGGACAGATCTGTAGGAGTGTGGTAAGCGGCTTGCACGAATGCTAGAAACATGGTCGATGACCATCGACCACATGTCTAGCACCCCCATCGATGGCTAGAGCCGTCTATCTGCCTCACTCAGTCTAGCCAACTCTGAGCAGGAAGTACACATACTGTTTGTTCTGAAACGGTGAAATAGTTACACACAATATTTTAAATCGCACTTTATCACAAAGTCATGATTGCTCATTGCAGTAGTGTACAAAATATCATAAATTCAAGAATCAACTCGCAATCCTGTATGACTAGGTTCAAAATGTGTGCCTCTGTGATTATGATCAATATACATGGACTGATACCTTGTCCATGTTAAGTTACCTGGATATACCAAATGATTGGAGAAATCATATTCGGGATCAGCATCCCTAAAGATGTCATGGGATGTAGCCAAATCATTCCATTGGTCACCCATCCCGTACTGGAAGAGATAAATCTTTGTCTTCAGCATATACATAGTAACAGACATTATCACACTGTCAGCCCAACGAACACGCCTGCTGTTACCAAAGTGGTGGGCAATGATTGCATCAACATTGACATTTCTTGCTCTCACGTTCAGGAACCTTCGATCAATAAACAAAAGACTGGAAGCCCATTTCTCTTCTAGCCTTGCTTTTATAGCATCACGATTCTCAGTCATGAAGTCCTTGATGCTTTGCACCACATCCACACAATTCTCCTCGTTTCCTGTAGCAATATGAGAAATGGTTCTATACCAACAATGACCATCTCCCTTAATTCTTTTAGGAATAGGTCTAGTAGTAGTGGGGATACTAGTCATGTCCATAATTCTTGCTGGACGGCTTTCTGATTGGAGCCTCCAATTGAATACATTACAAATCATTTCTTGCCATGCTCTATCAGTTGGACAATAATCAAATGTGGTCACAGGAGCAGTAATCATACGAGTAAATGCTACATCTACATCACTAGCTACACCAGCTGCTGGTTTTGGGTCAGCAGATTTGGGACTGGCAGGCTTTGGGCCACCATTTCTGGGTACTCGTGTTTTCCTCTTTTTGCTGGGCTTGTTCTCACTAGTACCAGTGCTACCCTTTCTCTTCTTTCTCTCTTGTTTCACATTATCAGCTGTAACATCCTTAGCCCTCCGTTCACTAAAAGTTGTGAACCACACATTTTGCTTGGCTTCACCATCTGATTTATTCTTGTTATAATCTAGTTTAGTGTTCATCAGTCGTTCATATTCCACACATGCTCTCCTGGAAGCTACTGCTTTTTTGGGGTCAAAATTCATTAGATATACACCTTCATAGCTAGTACATCTTGACAGAGCTACATATGTCATACCAGGGGCAAAAACCTCACTTCCAACATCAGCAAATACACAAGGGAGGCTTAGAGATTGACTCTTGTGTATAGTCATAGCATAGCTGGATATCAATGGGAACATTGATCTATAAACATAACATCCAGGAAACACCATAAATTTTCGATCCATTCTCTGGATACCCTGAACTTCTTCAATGTCATCAAACTTGACTTTTATTTCTGATACTTTCCTGCCAGATTTAACTATCTCCTGCACAGTGCCACGGGCACCATTGACCAATCCAGCCACATTCTTATCATTCACTCTCATCATTACACGAGAGCCTACTGCTACGACAAGGCTACTTTCGAGACCAGCAGTTTCTCTATCATCAGTGTCAGCAAGCTTTTTCTTCACAGCTTCTTTACGCTTTTGTGGGCACATGATTTTATCTTGTGCCTGAATAGTTGTCCCAGTCAAAGACTTTCTTGCCATAATGGCATTATTGAAGTCATTACACATACTTCTCTTTGGCAACAAACAAACAGGTTTCAAACCTTTGTCTTCACATTCAATGAATTTGTCAATGTACCTCTCTAAATACTCACCTTTCAGGGCACATCCTTCAGTATCTATCACTCTTTCTTGAAGGAGATCAACATGTTCCTGACTCATAATCCCATACCTTAGGTTGAACAATATATCCCGCCACATAGCATTACTGCCACCTTTTTGACGATGGTTGGTTTTCAATTCATAGAACTGCAGTAATTTCCAAATATCAGGACATGCAGGAAGTCCTTCACAGAACCCTCTAGCCTGTTTTGGAGATAATACCATATATGGTGGGCCATCATTTACAGGCTCCAACTGAAGTAAGTCACCAAAGAACACAATTGGCAAGCCGCCAAAAACATCATTACAACCAGTTACATCTTGCATTCTCTTGTTTATATTCATTAACATAACATTAGAAATCATTGACACTTCATCAATGATATGGCCACATGCATTCATATAGTTGGCCTTCATCCTGTTCAGGGGCCCTGCTTTCAGGGTTTTATATGTCCATGATCCATAACCATGCTCAACAGGTAGACTCCACAACTGGTGAAGTGTTTGACCACTTATATTGCAACTAGCCATACCAGTTGGAGCTCCAAGAAGGAAGTGGCATGGCTCCTTTTTTACTTCACTCCTGATATACTGATAAGCCATCAGTATCTTGATTAAATGAGATTTGCCACTCCCACCAAAGCCTGACACATACATTGTCACTGGCTTGAAACTAGAACATGTGCACACTTGTTTCTTATGTGCATAATAGTGATCTGCATTTTCAACAAATGCATCATAGACCTTCCGCTGGTCTTGACTCAATCCATCAACAGCTTCCTGGAGCTGTTCTTCAGTTTCAATAGTGGATTGCTTTCGTACTGTATGAAAATAATCAGAACCATGATCTCCACTGAGATCAGTGTCATCATTGTTATCATTTCCATCATTGTTTTCATGAACAGGCATTTCTGCCTCAACTCCAGCAGCCATTGAATCCTTCATTTTTTTTCGACTGAAATAACCTTCTACATGTGCTGCAAGGGCAGCATTACTGTCCTTCAATCGATTATACTCAGCCTCATATGTGGGCGAGTCTCCCTTCAAGTTGCATTCTTGAAGCCATGGTTTGTGGAGCATCAAACTAGAAAAGAAAAACTGCTCTCTATTTTCCTTTGAAAAAGGGTCCAAATATGCAGGACCATACACTATAACTGGATTAGGCTTTGCTTTAGTGATCTCACGCTTCTTCATATAGCCATGATCACCTTGCAGCTTTAAAAGACCTGTTCTATCCTTCATTTTAGCTGCTACAGAATTGCTAACTCTCTCATATGTTTTTGCAAACTCATACAATGATAATGCATGTACTGATATTGGTCTACAAGGATACCAAACATGTATATAATCACCATTGTAAATATCTTTACTATCATCACTTACATCCTTCAAAGCTTCCTTTGATTTAAGGAATCGTTTTCGTTTAAAAGGAAACACAGCATTTAAAAACTGAAAATGGGCATCAGTCTTGACTGCTGGTTCAGCCATGATTAGATTTCTGGCTTCCATGGCGCCCATTTCACGAGATTTCATGGCTCTCATGGACAGCTTATACAACTTAGATCGTTCTGAGCTGTCATCATTAACAAACATATCTGCTTTGAACTCATCAAACTGAGATTTTGGAGCTTTGGTTGCATATTTACTTATGTACTCAACCAGGCTAGCACTATGCTCCCCAATAAATTGAATATCAGTATTACCCTTCCACATATAGGATAGAATTGGATTGTAATCATTAATCCGTTCTTCACATTTCTGTCTCTCTATTTCATACAATCGACGTTTGTATGAACCTGACTTGTGGGCTGCAATAGAGGATTCCACACTAAAAAGTATAGGCTTACATCTTTACATGTTGCCTTTCTTGGGTAGGAAAATTTACAGCGTGCTTTACCCTTGAATGACTTTGGGTTTCGAAGGCAGTATGAATTACACTTGTGTGTTTGGTACTTCATCACAATGTCATGAAGCACTGGATCAGCATTTTTGTCAGGGAGTTTACATGAAATATGTTTTCCAATATATTCCATGATTGTGTCAGGGTCATCAACACCAATAATAGGTGCACCTTCTATCCAGAACAGGCAATGAAAATGAGGCATCTGCCTGGTTTGGTACTCTGTTCGAACAAAATAATGTACCACTTTGCCAAGGGGTGCAGCATCTGAGAGTATAAACTCTAGTAATGCATCAAACTTTTTCTGTACATATTCACAAGCTAGTGCAGGATCACCAGCTATTAACTCATTAGTGGTCATAGATGCTGCATCACGTTTTCCACTATGTTTCACAAGATATTCATGCAATTCATCATCATTATAATCTCCAGGCGAAAAGGTCGCCCAAAAGGTTGGAGGTCCATATTCACGAATCATCTCCTCCAACTCACTTCTCACATGTATCCAAAAATTCTTCTGGCTTGGTAATTTTGCCAGTATACGGGCTACCTTTTTCAATAGGTTAGGATCAGCATCCTTGGCCCCATTAGAAAGATCTTTCTTGGTCATTTTGTCAGACTGCTTTTTAGCATTCATGACACCAAACATACCCTCATCCATAGTACGTTTCTCTTTAAGGTCTGCAAGGTGGAACATCCACTCAATGTTACATCTGGCAAAAGGGTCTGCAGAGTACACATGCTTCTTGGCATATTCAGCAGCAGTTATTTTCTTTCTCCTGTTATCATTCAAACCACCCTCACCAGTAGGAAACCTGGTTGGGAATGCTAGACAATCCACATTTTCAGTGCGACTAGGAATTGGATCAGATGCTATATCTAGCTGTCTGAATATTTCATCAGCAGCTTTTGAATCTGGGTCAACATCCATGACTGTGAGCCTGCCATATGTCTTATCAAGCTCTTCATTATCCATGCGCCTCAACCATGGCACATCCTTATCAGGAACTTTGGTGCCTGAGTCACTGCCACTACTACTATTATTGTCACTGGTTGCCCCCTTGGGACTTGCAGTATTACTACCACTCTCTGGATTGGTCACCCCATTGGGAATTGCAGTATTACTACCACTTGATGAAGTCGGATCAGCCCCATCATCTGAACTGAGATCAAAATTGCCATTACCTAAGCAATCACGCTCATGCTCATTGAGTTCTTCAAAGTCAAAGGTACATTGGCACCACCTGCACATATTAGAACCATGTACATTATTGTCATCACCATCATCATTGTCATCATTGCCAAATACATCAGGCAATATATCTTCCGGCCTTGCTGGCAATGTTATGTCACTATAATTGCGATTATTATCAATGAGCCATTTTAAGGCATCAAATACCTTCTTTCTATCAACTAGGGTTCTCCAGACTGTGCTGTCTTTTTTGGGTCTACCATAACAATAGACAAGATCTTCAGCCATGTCTGGATCAAACAAACTTTTGGGATTAGTAATCTGATCAATGCTAGCACGTAGCCCTAAGGGTAAACAAATAAAGTTGCCCTTCATAGCAGATATGCGCTCACTCTGAGGCATTTTCCTTGACACTGCACCAGGTTTAATAATGGTCTGGAAGCATTTCACCTTACTGATGAGCATTCTCTCAATTGGATTTAGAGATTTCAAGATTTCAGGGCATTTTCCAGTATACATGCCATTGTATAATGCAGCAGCTGGCAAATCACTCTTGTCTAGCTGGGTTTTACATGAATTGCACAGGTCTAGTCCATGCAATCGTTTAAGTGGATGATCAATTTCCTCATTGCCACTATCATCTTCATCATCTTCAAACAGTCCCTTTGCAATCATAAAATCATGGAACTCTTGATACTTGTCATTCAAACACTGGTTGGTCATGGTGTCACATTTCAATGCCTTCCACCTAGGTACACATTAATCTTGCTTACTTTACTTGGTGCTGCAAGAGTGCCACAAGAATGGCATTTTACAGATCTTAGATCAGACCTCTTTGAATCAAAGAGGGTACCATAAGTTTCCTTCTTTTTCTTAGACCCTGGGGGTCTTTTAGCCAATAATTCAGTGATTGTATTTTCAGTTATCATACGTACATCACTAACACAATCAAATCCAACATTGGATTCATTGCATACCTTTATTTTAACCAACTTTGAGAGATACCTTATATCTCTCAGGATAGCACCTGCATCCAAGTCACACAGGACCTTGTGAGCTTTCATTGCTCTTACCAGCATTTCATGCAGTTTTCTGGCATTTTCATAATGGACCTTCATTTTTCTCATCAAAACTTCTGGGCTTTGGCAAGCCTCAAACTGAGTGTTATCAGTCTCATCAGAGCTTGGAATGTAACATTCCTCAGGATGACACCGTTTTTCAATACAGTGCATATAGCACCTCTTAGGATTCAAATCTTTGGATACACCATCCTCATACTGATGGTATTTGCTACACCATTCATATTTTATCAAGAATTTCCGTAATCCAGTGGGTTCAATGGTAGATAATTCTTTCAAAAGTTCCTTGAACCTTACTATTTCGGCATCAGTAGATAATATACAGTTATCTGTGCACTTATGCACATTGCCCTTCAATTTTTTCTTTTCCTTGTCACTGTTGGCATCATCAACAGCATCATAATCAAAGCCAATACCATCATGGTAGGATGGTCTTTTTAGACAGGGTTCTGTAGATCTAACATGGCAATGGTACCCAAGCAGGGCACGTTTAGAGGATTTTTCCTCCTCTTGTAATGACACATTGGCTAGCACGCCTTCAGCAAAGGACTTCAGCCTATTTGCTTGGTATTTAAGCATAGTAACACAATGCTCACGCTTGATGAACACTTCTTCACACAATTTTCTTACTGCAACATTATATGCAGCACCACGACTCTTCCTTTTCTTTAGGAAGGTTTTGGAACAACCAGCTGTCTCAAATGAAGCATCATCTAATTCAATATGCTCCACTGCAGGCCGCAAATAAGAACAAAGTCGGAACTTGAACAGCCCATTTCTATTATATGTGCTTGCTCTAAAGTGTACAGATGGGACAAGACATTTTCTCCCTTTCAAGATTTCATCCTTTACTTTCTCAATTGCAATTGAGCCTTCCTTTATTGTTTGATTGCCATTGAAACTGGCAAGTATGTCAGGACATGGACTGTGCTTTTTAAGATTCTCAGTGTCTCCAAACACAGGCTGACAAGAAAAGTCAATGAACTCTTGTTCATTTTTTCGTTGTTGCTGTTTTCTTGCAGAAGCAGCTCTACGTGCCTTTTCACTGCGACGGAAAAATGCATCCCATGCTTTCCGCTTAGATTGACCCTTTTTAGACTGAGCATAAGCTTTTTTCACTTGGTCAAGTACTGCTTGACCCTTCTCAGAATCAAAGTATTTCTTTTGGGCTGCCTGGCCCTTCTCAGAATCAAAGAATTTCTTTTGGGCTGCCTGGTTGGCTGCCTGGCCTTTCTCAGAATCAAAGTATTTCTTTTGGGCCGCCTGCTTGGCTGCCTGGCCCTTCTCAGAATCAACGTATTTCTGTTGGGCTGCATGGTTGGCTGCCTGGCCCTTCTCAGAATCACAATAGTTATTTTGGGCTGCCTTGCCCTTCTCAGAATCAAAATACTTCTTTTGGGCTGCCTGGCCCTTGTCGGAATCTCTGTACTTTTTTCTAGCTGCCTTGCCTTTATCAGACATTTCATACTTTTTTTGTGCTAGCCTATGCTTGTCAGCAGAACTCATTTCAGTTTCAGGGCAATCATCAGCAATTTCATTATTGCTTCCAAATTCAGCATCAGGGCAATCCTGAGCAACCTCCTGATCATTGATAACACTTTCAGCATGAGGTTCATCATTCTGTTTAACATTTTTATGCTTCTTACGCTTTCTTCCAATGGGTGCCTTTTTTCTCTTAGCACCACCTTCCATGGCAAAATTACATGAGAATGTCATTCCATTCCCACAGTCAATGATGTACTGAAAGTACTTCATTGTCAACTTCAAGATACAAGACTGTATAAACACATTTGGGCTGATTTCACCCAGCTGGAATAGCTCAGTAGCACTTTCAGGTGTCAATCTCACACCACACAGCATGAAGAATATGGCTCTGGGGCAAAACCAATCAGTCAAGGCTGAGTTAGTTTTCATTTTCACCCACACATAGTTCTTGTTTATTACATAAAACTTATCAGTTGCCCATCTAGGACTGCTTAACTTATTGGTTGCCCCTTTGGGACTTGCAGTATTACTACCACTCTTTTCATTGGTTGCCCCCTTGGGACTTGCAGTATTACTACTGCCCAATTCATTGGTTGCCTCCTCAGGACTCGCAGTATTACAACTGCTCAACATATCATTTTTCCTTCTAGGATTTGTCCCTCTAGGACTTGAGCTATGGCTCAAAGAAGTTTCAGTCGCCCACTGAGGACTCGCAGTTCTGCTGCTAAATGTATCAGGTGTCCGTCTAGAACTTGAGCTACAGCCCAAAGAAGTTTCAGTCGCCCATCGAGGACTCGCAGTTCTGCTGCTAAATGTATCAGTTGTCCATGTAGGACTTGAGCTACGGCTCAAAGAAGTTTCAGTCGCCCATCGAGGACTCGCAGTTCTGCTGCTAAACGTATCAGTTGTCCATGTAGGACTTGAGCTATGGCTCAAAGAAGTTTCAGTCGCCCATCGAGGACTCGCAGTTCTGCTGCTAAATGTATCAGTTGCCTGTCTAGGACTTGCCTGTCCAGGGCTTGAGCTACAGCTCAAAGAAGTTTCAGGCCCTGCCTCTGAACTGAGATCCTGGGAGTCTTCAAAAGAAGCCTCACCAGGGTCAGCATCAGAGCAAAGATCCTGATAAACTTCAAAGAAGTTTGGTGGGAACACCCACCTAGGAGACCTTGATGGGAAATCCCATCTAGAGAACCTTGTTAATGGGGCTGACCAGGAAACTATGTTGAAAAACACCGTTTGCTAATCAGAACTAATTAAATACTTACACAACACTCGCTAAATCAACTGACTTGCTAAAAGAGAATATTAAGTTAATAGGAGAATAATAATAAGAGAATAATAAATTATATCATTATTATTATATTTTCAATAATCATAATTTATTGTCCTTTATATTTAATTTACTGCCATTTATTTTTAAAAGAATGAAATAAAATTTCATCTCAAACAGATAGTAAGCAAAATTAAAACAGAAGCTTGACCTCAAAGAATGACTAAAAAGAATGCATTACATGTTCGAAAGAGAAGAGATTAGTAATAATGTATTTATTTTATTTTTACCTGATAACTTATTATTTTTGTGCACACAGAAACATGAATTTTTCACTTGTATATTTATATTCTTCACTTATATTCTTCACTTTTATATTTATATTTCATTATCATTAGCAAAATATGATCAAACAAAATCAAACATTCTTTATGAAGCCTATAACAATTAACTCTTTCAATGCAGAAAATACCACTCAAATGCTTGAAGGAACAATAATAAAACACTGCAATATATAGAGAAATGCAATTGATGGATATTTTACATTCAGCAGCATAAATTGACCTTGATATTAATTAATAATGATGATACAATGATGATGCATTTGATAATTCTAAAATTAAAAATATCAAAATTTAATAATTTCCAAATTAATTCAACACTGTCAACAAAAACCATATATCTTACTAACAGTTAGGCAGGTGTCGCCACCTCGAGAAATGAGAATTCTTCTGAAATTTCCGATCGCGCGGCGCCATGTACGTAGGTGAATATACTGTTAAATCAGTATCACACGCGTACAAATTGTGGTTTTGTGGAAATTTCAGACACCGATCTCAGAGGTGGCGACACCTCAGTGACAGATTGTATTGAAATGGGATAACGAAGTCTATAATAATAATAATATACAATAATATATTCAGCCTCTAAATGTACACAACTTTAATAACACTAAATATTGGTGCCATCTGCTTGTGTCTCATGCCAAACATAACAAGATAAAATATTTCATATTTATTTTGATATTTTGCAAGAAGCATGACAATGACTCATTCTCTCCCAATTTAGAATTATGGATTGTATCTTGTTGCTTGATCCGTTATTTCAAATAATGCAAGACATCAACAAAATTGATAATCAACTTAGGCAGGTGTCGCCACCTCGAGAAATGAGAATTCTTCTGAAATTTCCGATCGCGCGGCGCCATGTACGTAGGTGAATATACTGTTAAATCAGTATCACACGCGTACAAATTGTGGTTTTGTGGAAATTTCAGACACCGATCTCAGAGGTGGCGACACCTCAGTTATAATAAATTGTTCAAGTTAGTTTGCCCTGACAATAACCTATCTTTTCAGCCGTTGTTTGACCCTCACCGCACAGAGTGACGCGCGCCGCAAATGAGAGGGTTCAACAGTGTCCGACGAATTATGACCAAATAAATCATCAATAACATCGTAGGGAAGCGTGCGGCACTTTCTCATAAGGAAACGCACGGCGCTTCCTCGAAGGGAAGCGCGCGCGGCGCTTCCTCATAGGGAAGCGCGCACGGCGCTTCCTCATAGGGAAGCGCGCGCAGCACTTTCTCATAGGGAAGCGCGCGCGGCGCTTCCTCATAGGGAAGCGCGCGCGGCGCTTCCTCGTAGGGAAGCGCGCAGCGCCTCCTCGTAGGTAACCGCGCGTCGCTTCCTCGTAGGTAACCGCGCGTCGCTTCCTCGTAGGGAAGCGCGCGTCGCTTCCTCGTAGGGAAGCGCGCGTCGCTTCCTCGTAGGGAAGCGCGCGTCGCTTCCTCGTAGGGAAGCGCGCGGCGCTTCCTCGTAGGGAAGCGCGTGGCGCTTCCTCGTAGGGAAGCGCGTGGCGCTTCCTCGTAGGGAAGCGCGTGGCGCTTCCTCGTAGGGAAGCGCGCGGCACTGCACTTCCTCGTAGGGTTGCTAAACACGTATATCCCTGTCTGTGTTGCGCGGCGCGCTTCCTCAGAAGCGCGCTGGCTTCATCTCACCAGATGGTTACGTGCTTCGCACGGCCGTACGGCTAAATAACCATCTCTTTCTCATGCCGGGTAGCTGCGCGCGGCAAATTGCGCGCACGGCGCGCAAGCGAAATGCTTAACGGTTGAGTACTTTTCATCCCTTTTACCCAAAAAATGCATACGACATCATTGTTAGCAGAATGGTTGCTGAATTTGGTGTTTAACACGCTATAAAATCACATGATTCGAGAAAGATAATACTGAAGCAATTAATACAATTACACATTAACTTGAATTGAACCAGAACCCATAATAAATCATGCACTGGTATTTGTAAGTAGAGTCGAAATCTCGAAAAGTTTTATCTCCTATCAACAGAAATTCAAACATGAAACAATTTATGGAATAGTGGGGTTATGTTCAATGATTACATCGTCATTCGCCAAAACTCTCTTTAAGTCTCATCAAGCATTAACTGCCCACTCACTGCACTCAGTGCACGAAGCAATTCACAATTTCACAGAACGGCAAGTGAGTCTTCAGAATTAGATGCCACACGGCTCCAAATTCCAGTCAGCAGTCTTCACTTGGGTGGTTGGTGACTTGAGATCCTTTCCTTTTCATTCTTTCTCAATATAGTACGAACACACTTTTTACCCTTAATGCAGGGGCATATTTAAGGTATATGATTGTCCCAGGAGTAGTACTAGGAACTAACTATGTCCATTCACTGCCTCACTTTTCACATAGATAAGTGAAAGAGCTGACCGGTTTGATAACGATAATGCAGGATTCTCTCACCTACGTATCCGAGCAGGGGGAACTTCAAAATTTCAATACTGCAGCTCTGCAGTGAGGGATCGTCTCTACTGGCTATAATCCTATAAGCCTATAATCATGCGATATTGGCAGTCCCAGGAAGCCGGTGTGGAGCATTGAAGCATTAAAACCAGTGTTCCGTGGCAGGATTTTCACATATCCCAGCTGATGATGGATGAAAAGTTCATTGATTTGTAACTGTATATAAGCTTCAGGCACTGTAGTTTGTGTAAAACCATGAGTAGGTAAGTACGATGACTCTGTTGTATCTCTGCTCTTGACCTGCTTACACTCCTTCCAGCCCGTCTATCACTATCAGTCTTCTCACGTCATCAATCATCTGCAAAGAAACAATTCTAAGAGTAAGAGTCTAAGCATCTGAGCCTTTAATTTACATCGATTGAATGATGTTTGAAGACATTCAATAAATTGAAGCACTTCAAAAATTTACATTCTCCACTTCATTAAAATAGAGTTTATAGCCGCAAGAGAGAGGCGAAAAGATTGTTCCTGTTGAAAAACTGTCCAAAACAAATACCGGGATCGTTCACATATCTACATATTACGTAATCATCTAGGGGGAGGGGGTGTTTTCAAATGATTACGTTTGATATACGGGGAGAGAGTTTTGTGGTTGATTACGTAATCAACCAAATTTCGACACAATTTTTGAAAGTTTTGCCAAAAATTCTTCGTATTTTTTGGCAAAATCTTCAGAAAATCGACCCAAAAATAACATTTTCAGTTAAAATTTTTCAAAACTTTCCTCGATATTTTCATCAAAATTTTCAAAAATGGAAACCTTATCACTCCAATCTTTGGATAGAAGCCAACACGCGATTGAAGAGTGAAGACCAGTGAACATAGAAAGAATCAATATTAAAGTATTTACTCGAGTAAATCCTCTAATTTTCCTCATTGTGTACTCAACTAGGTGGGGGGGGGTAAGCCATGATTACGTAATATTCTCCTCAAGAGGAGGGGTTGGGCTTTGATTACGTTTGATTACGAGGGGGAGGGAGGGGGGTTGAAAATGGCCAAAATTGATAACTTAATATGTGAACGATCCCATAGCTGGGGACGAATATGCTAATATACTAATATAGGCTCTTTCGACCTATTTCTTTCCACATATGAGCACACATGTATATAAAGTTATAAGAATAAGATCGTATAAATTATGGTAATTACAGTGACTGTGAACACTAAAAAAGCGCTCATGATTTGCGACCTACCGTTTGTAGTTATAAAGTCGGCGTTTTATCACCACGCGAAAGCATGGTAGAAACACAGTCAAAACTCGTATTCAAATCCCTTATCTGCAGTTCTTATCTTGGACATCGAAATAATTCAGCAGCACCTGATCTGAAAGAATTTTGTCAATAATGTTTTGGAATCAATGAGTTGATATTCCAATGAGAGTAGTTCATTATCATATTAATCAATTTATTTTGGGCTTGAATTCATCAGAATGAATTAATATCTTGGCTATCCAGTACCCACAAACATGCTTCGGCGAAATTGGCCTTATAACGTCTAAATATTAACAAGTCCGGTTTCATTATCATAGTAAAACTAGCGTTTGCCCGCGAAGATTCGCGGAAACAATCAACCTGATACCTTTGGTTCATCTTGTATCCAGCAGCCAACAGCTACTTGCTTCATGACCTCATCTTGGAATTTGTTAAGTAATTGAATCACCATTACCGCTTACCGAGGATTACAGATATTCGCGGAAATGCACCGCACAACATACTTTGTAATTAGAGATCACCTATATAGTATTGCCTTTCCATAGCATATATTAGCATTAGTAAACGCATGATATTTATTATGCAAATAACTAATCAACGGATGGTCCAATTCAAATTTTCCTCAAATAGTAATAAGCCCCTTAATTGGGAGAAGATTTTCCCGAAAAAAACGATCAAAAATATCAAATACACTTCTTAAATAGTCATTTTACACAGACAGACAGACAGATGCACGAACACTCTGAAATTATTAATATAGATATGTTCGCATCAATTCAAGAAGTGCTTAATTGCAGCAGATCAACTTATTACACCATGGCTGCTTAATCTGAGGTAGGAATCTGAGGTGATTCTATACTGATTTATGCTCTGAGTCTATCATTGATAGACTCAATATAGACTATGTATGTTTTGGAAATGATGAGGATTAGTATGTATGTAGGTTTGCAAAATGATGAGCTCATTGTTTTAAGGCGAAATAGTGACATCAACCACTCGTTTTAAAATTGGACTTCAAATCAAAATTAACAACATCTAAGTTAGATGATCTAATTTAAATTGCAGTAGTGACGTCACTTCAGCCTTTCAATTTCATATAGAATGAGTGACGTAACACTCTTGAAATGATGAGATGAGGTTCGGGTATGTATGTATCTTTCCCAAATGATGAGGTCAAGGATCGACCGAGGCCTCGGCTCGGCCTCGGTTTTCACCGAGGATTGGGGTTTTACCGAGGCCTCGGCCTCGGCCTCGGTCAGAATTGCCAATCCTCGGAATGCCTCGGCCTCGGTCATTTTAAAACCCAATTCTCCTCGGCCTCGGCCGAGTTTTGATAAATTTGCCGAGGATTTTACCGAGGATTTTAAAGGAAAATATCCATATTTGATAACTGGAAAAACCTGAATTTTATTTGAAAAAGGCCCAAAAATAACTTGTATGATTTATTTGAAAGATCTTGAAACATTTGATGATTTGTGGCCATCATATTTACTTGACTTGTCTCGTCAAAAATAGGAAAAAATGGGTAGGTAGAAATATAGGAGCTTCAATTTAATTCACTAGCACTGCACGTCTCAAGTTGCTGCCGTAATTTTTTTCGACCAGTCTCGTCGATAATAAGCAAGAATTGAAGTGAAACCCTATTGAGGCACCAATTTAATCTGATCTAAACGTCTGGCTTCTGGGGGCTGCCGCCTGCCGCCCCAGACCCCTGCCTAGCACTGTATTAAGTTGCTGCTGTGAATTTTCCTCGATCAGTCTCGTCGAAAATAGGCAAGAATTGAAGTGAAATCCTATTGAGGCGCCAATTTTATATTCTGATCTAAACGTCTGGCTTCTGGGGGCTGCCGCCCCCAGACCCCTGCCTAGCACTGTATTAAGTTGCTGCCGTGATTTTTCTCCGACCAGTCTCGTCGAAAATAGGCAAGAATTGAAGTGAAATCCTATTGAGGAACCAATTTGATCTAATCTAAACTTCTGGCAGCTGGCCTTTGGCAGCCTAGCACTGTACTTAAGTTGCTGCCATGGATTTTTCTCGACCAGACTGTTTTAAACTTTACAAAACTACTTTATACAATCAAAATTGAGACCTGAAGATGTCGTAGAACGACGAAATTTATTGTAAAGAACCACATCGTTTCCATTTGTAAGTGTACCACTGAATCAGAGAATAAATAAAGTACTCATTAATTACAATTATGGGACTCTTATTCAACGTCCCGATCCGTAAATTTGTCGAAAATGGGCAAGATTCAAAGTGAGATCCTATTGAAGCACCAATTTTTAATCTCATCCGAACGTCTGGCTTCTGGGGGCTGCCGCCTCCAGACCCCTGCATAGCACCGTACTTAAGTCAGTAAGTCGCTGCGGTGATTTTTCTCCGATCAGTCTCGTCAAAAATAGGCAAGAATTGAAGTGAGGCACAAATTAAATCAATTTCAAATCTTAACGTCTGGCATCTGGGGGCTGCCGCCCCCGACCTCTCCCTAGTCCCTAGCACCGTACTTAAGTTGCTTCCGTGAATTTTCCTCGACCAGTCTCGTCGAAAATTGACGGTAATTGAAGTGAAATTATATTGAGCCTCAATAATTGAGGAACCAATTTAATCTAATCTAAACGCATGGCATCTGGGGGCTGCTGCCCCCAGACCCCTGCCTAGCACTGTAGGGACTGTGGTACTTACGTTGCTGCCATGATTTTGTCCTTGAAGAGTCTTGTAGAAATTAGGCAAGAATTGATGTGAAATCATACTGATGTACCAATTTAATCTAATTTGAACGTCTGGCTTCTGGGGGTGCCGCCCCTAGACCCCTGCCCAGCATTGTACTCACGTTGCTGCCATGATTTTGCTTTGAAGAGTCTTGTTGAAAATAGGCAAGAATTGAAGTGAAATCCTTTTGAGGCACCAGCCACCAAGTTTCAATCTTATCTGAACGTCTGTCTTCTGGGGGCTACCGCCCCCAGAGCCTTGCTAAACATTGTCAGATAGGAAGCAACGTCAAACCTAAAGCACTGTTAGGCTACAGAAGTGAAAGAAGTCGAAATTGACATATGCCCGCAAGACCAAATTTTATAAACCTTTGCTTTGTATTTTAGGTATTCCATCTCTCTATTAACATACAAAACAATACCTATTATCTACTATAAAGGGTCAGTGGTGTATTGAGCACAGGATCCAAAGATCCTGAGTTCGAATCCCGGTAGGTAAGCGCCACTGAGCTAAGGGTGAGAGATTCATCTTGGGCCTATGCAGCCCGACGGTTCACTCAGCCGAGCGTACAGGAAATTGTGCGGGAGGGTTAAATGAGGAGAAGCCCATTGCAGCGAAGTCTCGGGCGAATAAAGTATGGATTACACTTCCTTAACCGTCACTGGCTTGATTATACTTGAATCCCTCGATTCCTGTCATTGGCCGTACGGCTGTTTGAATTAAAGTAAAAACTTCAAAATTAAAAAATAGTACACTATGCTATATTATGCTCGTTGAGGTCTCATACAGGTCCCTTGCAGGGAACTGTGCTTTCATTTGTCCAGATAAGATGAATAATAAGTGCAAATAATGCAGTTAAGATCTAGTATTACGGTCCACTGAACAATATCAATTAGTTTTGAACTTTTCCAACAAAACGGTGCAGATGTGGTGATCCGGTCAAATTATTGAAAATATCCACTGAAATCCTCGGCCTCGGCCTCGGCCTCGGTGCAAATTAGGGCACCGAGGACTCGGCCTCGGCCAAAATTTTAGATCGTGGTTTTCCTCGGCCTCGGCCTCGGTTGAAATTTCAGATTTTCATTTTCCTCGGCCTCGGCCTCGGTCAGAAATCTGCCCCTCGGTCGATCCTTGGATGCAAGGTTGGACACATTGAGACTGTCTGGTAGGGCTGATTGGTTGTCTGGTTCGCTTTATGCATGTTATTGCTAAGCCTATAGGCCACTTGATCAGAACCCAACTGCGGTCAACACCCACCATATCTTAACACACTATTTCCATGATGCTGCTATCATGCGATCCGTTCTTTGCTCTTTCTCGATGTTTGCCCCGCCTATACTTGTCCTACCTCGACTCTCATGCTTTCTCTGATGGCCAGGTTGTCTTGACTCTGGTTGCCTTGACCATAGTCTATGGTGGCATAGATCCGCCAACAATTTGAAATTTCGATTGATATTGATTTCGAATCAATTTTGATTTCAATATTGATCTTAACACAACTCGAAAAATTTTTCGAATTGAAATTGATTTCACTCCAACATTAATTCGAAATCAAGTTGAAATATATTTTAAATTGTTGGCGGATCTATGCCATTATTCTAGTCGCCTTAATTCCAGATGAACTTAATAATCAAATGTGCTTTCAATTGGGTTGATCGCATAGACCAATTTGTTTGTTCCAATCTTTTTCAAGAAATTCGCGCGCAGAGGCGGTACGTACCGCGGTAGGTACCGACTAGTTAGGAAAAATTATCGCGATACGTACCGACTTGTTGGGGTCTTATATACACGGCCGTGTTGTTTTCGCGCGTGCTCCATACGTATAACCATCACTGATGGAGTTACGAAACCAGAGATGGAGTTATAAACGGTTATAAAAACACTCGCGAAAGTCTCTCTCTGAAAACTCCATCAGTAGATTTCAAAAGTCCATCAGTAGATTTCGAAAGTCCATCTCTAGGTTTATTATATTCGGATTCTGACACGCTGAATTATACCGAATGTTACACTGTTTATTTACCCTACTTAATACTTAGTTACCCTGTCTATTTACTGTCTATTTACTCTGTCTAACTCTATTTACCCAGTTTATTTACCCTGTTTTACCTGACCCATTTACCGTATTAAGCAAAGGTACATATGCAGAGTAACGAACGCCAAATTCCAATCAACACATTGTAATTACTGTGTACATTTGCAAACCGTTATATGCTAGACAAGTATGTCACGTGATGTCGGCTCGTAACAAAGGCATAGAATGGAATGTGGCTGCTGTACAATTGCAATTCCATATAGCGATGTGCACCATGAGCGGTACCTCTTTAGTTGTACACTATGTTTGGTCGGTCGTTCAGTGTTCACATTTCGATGCATTGGTCAGTTGCTGCTGATTCATACATTACCAATTATGTTGTACTCGTACAATGATCATTCAAATGTGAGTGGATTCTTGAGAATGTGAGAAAGTGTGTGTGTACTGTGTATTAGTGTGTTGAATATTCCCTCCGTGATTGTAATACTAATTGTATCTTTTCGATTTGTCTGTACATTGGTTTTGCAGAATTAGTTCATGGAAATGAACGTTTTGATGGATCTTTGTTGATTGCTGCTTTTTCAAAAAAGCTTCAAAATACTTAATTAAGTCAATGCACAAATGTGAAAACTAACATAAATAATTCATAAGGTGTGCTGTTCAGGGTGCTAAATCTGTTCAATTTATGCTTACTTCAAATCGGCCGTGTATATACTATATAACCACGCGCCAAGAGAGAGAGACGTTTGATCTTCACATATAGCACTCACTGGCGTTCGTACTATATGTGCAATTAGACACTCACTGCGTTCGCGCCTAATTGTAATTCACCACGCTGCGCGTGGCGAATTGCAAAAGTCTCTCTCTAGTCGCGTGGTTATATAGTCATGTACACTACAGAAATGAAAATAATATATCTAATCATAAAGATATTGTTGAAATTATGGATAATTTAATGCACTCTCAGAAGAAAGTATGCTGGGAAAATAAATGGTCATGATAACAATTATTTAAGTATTTACAAACATAAATCTGCAGTTCAATAACTTACTTACCTTTCTTGATAGAAATTTTCGGATGAAATTAGTTTCAGACTTACTTTTGTGGATCTTCAGTCAGCGGTTGTATCCTGATCCAGGGATACGGCAGAAACACAGCCGCAAAGTTTCGTCAAAACCGGCATGATCCGCAGTTCACCTTGGAAAGCGTGCTGGACTCCTCTCCGCTCGACTACTTCAACCTCCTAAAAAGAAGGAATTTTGTAAAACAATTTTTTAAACAATTCTAATTTTATTTAATTTACAGTCCACACATAAGCGAAGTATAGCTACAGTTATACTGTTGTAGTAGCTGGGGGGGGGGGGGGGGGGGGCAACGTAATTTTTGTACATACGGTACTATTACTTATTTTGATCCATTTAATAAGATTCCCATTTGCATTGGTAAAAATGCACAAAAGTCTACAAAATTTATCTTGGCTCAGGAAGGTGGCACATACTTGATTTTTGCCATAAAATAATCACAATGGTCATTTTTATATTATGACTTATGTTTATATATATAATATGACTTGATACTGTAATAAACATTGTCTTAGATATCGAGTGATGGGAGCGGAATTGAATTCTTGTATATTAAATGCCACGAAAGTCTGCACACAGTTTGGCACAGGTTTTATAATGAGCTATTGCAGTATTGCGATCGAATTTGAGTGATAGACTATATAACCACGCGACCAGAAAGAGACTTTTGCAAGTCGCCAAGCGCAGCGTGGCGAATTAAATTGGGGCGGGGGGGGGGCAACCTCGAATAAACCCCCTAAACCCCGAAAAATTAAACCCCAATTTGGATTTTTATATCCACTTTGGGGTTTTTGGGGGCTTAAATTTTAAGATACTGGGTACCATTTCAAAATAGGGCCAAAAATCCACATCTAAAATGGTACCATTTTAGAAAAGAGTCGGAAATCATCAACTCATCAACAAATATGGTCGAAATCGTCATAAAAATGGTAGGTACCATTTCAGAAAAGGGTCGAAAATCGTCAACAAAAAATGGTACCATTCCAGAAAAATGCCGAAAATCCACAACTACAGTAGTACCATTTTGAGAAAAAATCGAATTTTCCGACCGAAAAACCCCAGTGGCACAACATGGGGAATATGGGAATTACATTCCCATTCAAATTTCCAAATAAGAAGTTGAAAAAAGCTTAAATTCGAACGAAATAAGCTTTTCTTGATACGTTTCATTAATGATGAACTCAAAATCATGAAATTCTTAGATTTCAATACCATAATTGACCTTTCCCGCCTCCCGGTCTCCAATCCCCATCCAGACGCTGGATTCCCACCGCATTCCCAAACCAGCCATCACATTCCCAAACCAGCCGTGCCGCATTCCCAAACCAGCCACCGCATTCCCAAACCAGCCGCGATATTTCCTTGCGTTTGAATTTGGTCAGAATTTTTTGATGAAAACTATCTAAATGGCCATCACAAACATCTTAAAATCATTACCATATTCAATGAAAAACACTGTTGCACGTTTCTGTTGTTTCTCCAGCTAGCAATTGAGCCTATTTTCTAAAATGTAGGTCATATGACTATATGAGTGAAAACATGCCAAAACCAGCCGGTTTTTACCCTAAGCTGAAAAAGCCACTTTTTACTCTAATTTACAGATTCCCAGCCAATTTTCAAAAAAATTCCACTGGGCGAAAAACGGCTATTTCTATCAGTCTATATTGTTAGCATATTTCGTATATTTTGAAGATATATCAAGTTGATACTTGATAAGTGTTTGATATATTCTAGTATTATAAGCTGTATTCATTAACCTAACCCTTCCTTTAGCAAAATCCATATTTCCATGAAGAAAGTTTGACAGCCGTGTGACAACATGCGTACCTAAGGACTACGATACACCAGTGAGGTACTGACGGAGCAGTGTCGGGTGAAGCAGTACAGAGGTTGCTGTGAGGTACTGACAGGAACGTCGGGTGAAGCAGTACAGAAGGTAGCTGCGAGGTACTGGCGAGAAGAACAGTCGGGTGAAGCTGGGTCCTGAGTGAGACAGTTCTAGTCCAATACGAAATATGCTAACATATATAGTCTATATAGAATATCTAACATCTGACGGAGGCTCGTATCAATAAACTAAACATGGCAATTGCAAAGAAAAAACATTTACCTTAGTGCGTGTTGGACGCCGATTTGTCAGTCATGGTCCTCCAAACAGTCCGCTCAAATTCATCAAACGCTTCGATCAATTCCTTTAAATAACCTAAAATATTTTAGTTTGGAAAAATGAAAGTCTATGTTCAGAGTGTTGATTAGTTTCATCTTACTTATAAAGTCGCAGATTGTGTTTTTTTTACGTCACGCCCCATGGCAACGCACGCGCAATGGGGAAAGTGCACGTGCAGATGGATAGCGCGCGCGTTCATTTCTGTCAAATGCTGTTTTGATTTCGAAGCTTCATAACTTTTGATGTGATTGGAATTTTTGATGCGGTAAAAAGTATTTAGTTGATTTGAATTGTGGGGGTTGAAATTTGCGAACGAGGTGCTGCGTAGCAGCGCCGAGTGAGCTGTGAATTTGCAGGCCCAACGGGCCTGCTAGTTATTCTATATTTACTTAAGTCAAAAAATCGCCATTTCGTGCAATTGGCCAAAATTTCCTCCAGGATAACGCAAAATCTTATCATTTCCTGTTACCATACTCTTATTTCTAGACAAATGATAAGATAGGTATAAGATAACTCTAGTTAAGATAACTCTAGTTTTTTAGTTGCCGTACACAGCGCACGTCTTTAAAAATCATGTTCGAAACTCTATGTAGCAGTTGCAACTTTATAACCCAGTACCATGGTATCAAGTAAGAACTAACCATTTCATTGTCTGTGGTTCTCTAAGTTCCAACGACGAGAAGATATGGGTGATCGTTTCAATTCATAACGAGTAACTACTCATCAACTCTTCCTGGCAAAATGTTGATAGTAAAAGAATATAATAAATCAATTTGCCCTTGAAAGCTATGACACCATAGGGGAAGAAATTAGAATGCTAACTTATTGGTAATTGGAGTATTGGCCCTTATTTTGTCAGCCTTTATGATTGGCGTTTTTTATGGACAAAAATCAAACCATTTTTGGACCATTTTAACCAGCCCATGGGAAAAATATCGAAGCGGTTGTCAGATCAAGGATTTTATGACAATGAAATAACCACGAAACCCCATTCATGCCCAAATGCCAGTCTCATCTCATGATTTAGGCCATTATATGTGTCATATTACCTATGGTGAGATCATAGTGATGTTCAAGCAATGATAAGTCAAAAAGTAATTTAAAACTGTATAAGCCAAGTAATGAAAGTGATAGTACATCTTGTAAAATATTAGAATATTTGAAACACAGAACTACAGAAGCAAGCTTTGAATGTGGCGATCGGTTAGTGCGATTATGTCATTAATAAATGCAATAGACATTATAATGGACTAAAGCCGCACTAATTTAAGATAGTAATGATAATTAAATAATAATAATTAATAATAATAATACTAATATTTTCAATTTTTACAGCACACGTTCTAAAATACCCCTTCCTTAGTTGGCAGCTATGATCTTATTATCTTAAAGTAGTAGGTATAATGTATATTGTATATATACGATATAGAGAGCATGCATTTTTTGTTGAATTTTTCAAAGCTATCTATGCATGTTTGGATTGATCTAGGAAAATTACTTATATTGGTATCGACCAGATTCTCCCCATGAAATTCGCTAAATTGAGTACTTAATAAAGTCAGCCACGATACTCAGAAGAGCAAAAGAGATAACCAGCCCCGATCCCGAAAGAAATGCAGAAAGGATTACTTGTATCAAAATATATAAACACAAATGTGGAGCTAGCGAGATCGCAATTTCAGAAAAAAACAGCGTTCGGTGTAATGGAATGCACAAAATATAAAGGGCAAAATGGTACCACAGGAACACGACAAAAATTAGCCTCCATTAGCCTCTACACTCAGTTTTTTTTATAAGAAACTTATTGAAATCCTAGGCTACAAGTTTCTTATTTTTTCACGATTTTGAGCCTAAAAGTTTCTTAATCGGTTTCTTAATTCTACATACCGACATACCGTACAGCAAAATTTCTACGAAATTGCCAACATAGGAACCTACTGTGTAGACTGTAGTTGCGGATTAGAATCGAACCTTCTGATATTTTCAGGTAAATTATACACTTTTAAGCATGTACCTATTTTAAAAGATTTGTGCAACTGTATACAATAATGTTCAGGGATCTTCATCAAATGTTCTTCCAAAAAAGTTCATGAATTTTGAAATTTAGATAATATCTTAATCCTATAAAGATTTACCTAGCTGAGCTTAATGCTTGGAACTTTTGGAAATAGATATGGAACTGTAATAGTGTCCTGTCGCAACAACAATTTCTAAATTTCTGTTTTGTGCTTTAGCATCTGACATGTTACTTTAAACCGACAAATCATGAAAGATTCATTTTCTAAATTCATATTCCATAATATGATCAATTATCACATATCCAGTGTAATACTGTAATAGAAGTCCAATAGAAGTACTAGATTAGTTTCGGAATGTTCACAATCAAAAAGTGGGGGTCTGGGGGTGCAGCCCCCAGAAGCCAGACGTATCATGTTAAAAGAATTTCAGTTGCAATAGGATTTTATACACAAATTTCAAAATTCTAGGCTAGAAGTTTCTTAATTTCTTAATTGTAAATCAGTGAAGTTTCTTAATTTTTCCGAAATTCTAGGCTAAGTTTCTTAAATTTTCGTAAATCCTAGGCTAAGTTTCTTATAGACAGTTTCTTATAAAAAAAACTGAGTGTATTAGCCTCCATGGAGGCTGAGTGGAGCCTGAGTGGAGGCTAAGTGGAGGCTAACACTAGGTATCCATTTAGTTGATGTTAATTGAACAGTGCATAGTAGGTATAAATTCATTTCTTGATTTTTGACCTAATGAAACTAAATAGCATTTTTACACACTTGACCACTGTTTATGTTATTTTTTGTGGCACACCTGAGTGTGATAGAAGTTGTGCCACCATAAATTATAAATATAACTTATTACAGTATTATTAATTTCAAAAATTAGCCTCCATGGAGGCTGATGGAGGCATGAGGCTAATTTTTGAAAAATAGCCTCCACTATGGAGGCTAATTAGCCTCCACTAGCCTCCATTAGCCTCCACTCATGCTCCACTCAGCCTCCATAGGAGGTTAAAATTTTGGTTTAGCCTCCACTAGCCTCCACTGAAGAATTAGCCTCCATTAGCCTCTATGGAAACTGAAATATAACATTTTTGTGGAGGCTAAAGCTTTAATATGGAGGCTAATGGAGGCTGAGTGGAGGCTAAGTGGAGGCTGAGTGGAGCCTAAATCAATTAGCCTCCAAAAAACAAAATTTCTTGTTGAAAAACAATATATAGCTTCAAACTTTCAGACAGCTCCAACTATCCTACACTCAACCTCCACTAGGCTCCACTCAGCCTCCACTAGGCTCCATTAAGCCTCCACTAGGCTCCACTCAGCCTCCACTAGGCTCCACTCAGCCTCCACTAGGCTCCACTCAGCCGCCACTAGGCTCCACTCAGCCTCCACAAGGCTCCACTCAGCCTAGTGGAGCCTAGTGGAGCCTAGTGGAGGCTAGTGGAGCCTAGTGAAGCTATTGGAGCCTAGTGGAGCCTAGTGGAGGCTAGTGGAGCCTTGTGGAGGCTAGTAGCTTAGTAGAGCCTGAGTGGAGCCTAGTGGAGCCTAGTGGAGGCTGAGTGGAGCCTAGTGGAAGCTGAGCACAGAGCAGAGCCTAATGGAGGCTGAGTGGATTTTAGTGGAGGCTGAGTAGTGCTAGCCGGGTTAGGAACTTTGGTCTATGTTATGTAAAATGTGCTCTTTTTGTACAAATCCGACATAAATTTAATTTTTTGGAGGCTAGCATATTATCGGTGTTTTTTCATGATTTTAGCCTCCATTTGGAGGCTATAGCCTCCACTAGCACTGTCAAAATAGCTTCCATAGAATCCAAAAAATGACTTAATCAATTTCCGTGGAGGCTAATGGAGGCTAATTCTTTAGTGGAGGCTAAACCAAAAATTTTAGCCTCCATAGAGGCTGAGTAGAGGCTAGTGGAGGCTAGTGGAGGCTAATTAGCCTCCATAGTGGAAGCTATTTTTCAAATTTTAGCCTCATGCCTCCATTAGCCTCCATGGAGGCTAATTTTTGAAATTAGCCTTCACTTAGCCTCCACTCAGGCTCCACTCAGCCTCCATGGAGGCTGCTAATTGAGGCTAATTTTTGTCGTGTTCCTGTGGTACCATTTTGCCATATATAAAGAAAGTAACATGTGGAAAACAAGGAACAAAAACTCCCAAACAATTGGTTTTGAATTTATAGTTATAGGTGCAAAAGCAAATAATAATCAGAAATGTGGTGCAGATACATTTTGTAGGCCTAAACGACTTCATGAAATATAATATGATAATGAATTTTGCAGATAGACTAGGCAATATCTATAATAGTGTAATAAGGTAAATTACAGTCGTAAGGGAGGAAAAGCTGAGCTATGATGCTCACGGTAACTTTAAGAGTGTAAACTGTAAGGTTTGTTTTATAGGTATGATATACATATAACTATAAAAGATAGAGAAACACCGAACTTTTAAGAACAGATAATTCTATCGTACAGAACTAACATATCTTGCTCAGCTATAAGTTACTTAGATCATTTCGAGTTTCAAACAAAATTATACGATTTGTCTGTGGGGAAATACTGTGAAATGGATCGAGTAGAATCTGCTAAAGAAAGTTTCAGGCTGGTTTCAATAATTAGGATCTATTTAAAGACCAAAAAGAGTTCCACAAACAACACTGAATTGGTTAATTCGATCAGATGTGATTATTTACAGAAAAGCAGAAAAGGAGATTTGAGATGAATATGAAGTTAACTGCAAGAGTCTTTATATGATGGGCTATGCAGTCGGGCTAGATACGAAAGAACTCAAAAAAGTAAGTACATAAGCAAAGCAACACAATTATAATTAATTAATTAATTAGTTTTATAATTGTGAGCCCAAAGAATTATAAAAAATTATTAAATACTAATTGATAAGACTAAGAGAGTAAGAGATACATCGACCGAGAAATAGTAAAGTAGTTAAGTATAGCTGCCAATTATAGTGCTTAAAACCTCATTGTGCTATCGAATTCTTGGAAGTGGTGGTTACTGAAGCATTCGGATTTTACCTAAATCTGGGAATTTATTGTGAATATATTGAGGATCGCCATGCAAGACATTACATATCCACTGCAGACACTTAACAAAGTACAATTACAAAGAATTTAACAAAAATTATGACCTTGAAGGGTTGTGGTGTAAATGAAACTAGAAACTATCAGAATTAAGAAATCTATATCCAGGAGGCTTCTAATTGGTCTAATTGGATGTTCAAAGTTACCCCAGACGGGTAACTTTGAACAAGTTAGTTGCAAATTTGATCACGTGATCACGGCTCTGTTAGTACAAACTGACACGTTTCACATACCAGGTTTATTAGCCAGTGTCCTAATGGTTATAAGAACACACGAACTTTTTGGCATGTGTTCTATTTTTAGAGGGCAGTTAGAAAAACTGAAAAATCGTTCAAAGTTACCCCGCTCTACCCTACAGCTATATTCACTGACCCTATCCCTGCTAAAATAACCCAGGTTTAGTACAGCTAGATTCACTGACCCTATCCCTGCTAAAATAACCCAGGTTTAGTACTGCTAGATTCACTGACCCTATCCCTGCTAAAATAACCCAGGTTTAGTACAGCTAGATTCACTGACCCTATTCCTGCTAAAATAACCCAGGTTTAGTACAGCTAGATTCACTGACCCTATCCCTGCTAAAATAACCCAGGTTTAGTACTGCTAGATTCACTGACCCTATCCCTGCTAAAATAACCCAGGTTTAGTACAGCTAGATTCACTGACCCTATCCCTGCTAAAATAACCCAGGTTTAGTACCGCTAGATTCACTGACCCTATCCCTGCTAAAATAACCCAGGTTTAGTACCGCTAGATTCACTGACCCTATCCCTGCTAAAATAACCCAGGTTTAGTACTGCTAGATTCACTGACCCTATCCCTGCTAAAATAACCCAGGTTTAGTACTGCTAGATTCACTGACCCTATCCTGCTAAAATAACCCAGGTTTAGTACCGCTAGATTCACTGACCCTATCCCTGCTAAAATAACCCAGGTTTAGTACCGCTAGATTCACTGACCCTATCCCTGCTAAAATAACCCAGGTTTAGTACCGCAGATTCACTGACCCTATCCTGCTAAAATAACCCAGGTTTAGTACCGCTAGATTCACTGACCCTATCCCTGCTAAAATAACCCAGGTTTAGTACCGCTAGATTCACTGACCCTATATCTGCTAAAATAACCCAGACAATACCCGCAGCAACTAGAGCCAGAAGGTCACTACTCGGAAGTGCGTTGCCAGAAAGTGTACTCTGTGGCTTGTAACACGTACACTGATTCCCTGCCCTCGCATTACACCAGAGCAACTCATCAGGTACGTGTTTTCTCTCAAATTCAAAGAATAAACTCCAAGTACCAATGGGACAAGATGCCTCTGTCGATTGCAGATGCAGTGAAATTTGGGCCGGTCGCACTGTGCTAAGTAATTTCTGTAGCGCGCAATGACATTTGGTCTTCCAGACGCGTTTTGAAAGGCGCGCGCATGCGTTAAGACACGTACGTAATTTTAGAACATTGGGTAGCTTTCAAAAAGCCTGCCAAAAAGTTACGTCAATTAATTGTTTCAGTTTAGAACCCCACTTTCATTGGCTTCGCAACCCACCTCTATACCCTATTTAGACCGAAATGCCCTCTTTTTAACATTAAAACCAGTAGAAGCGTGAGCTTGCTGCATCTACTTGCTCGTTGTCTGACCTCCTGGGTCTGACGACGTCAGGCAATATGGGCCCACATCTCCCATCTAATGAAGCATTAACCCCAGCGCCAGCTATCTCGGGCACTGCAAGTGCTCTGTAAGCCCACTGTAAACCCACTGTAAGCCCACTGTAAACCCACTGTAAGCCCACTGTAAGCCCACTGTAAACCCACTGTAAGCCCACTGTAAGCCCACTGTAAGCCCACTGTAAACCCACTGTAAACCCACTGTAGGTCCACTGTAAACCCACTGTAAGCCCGCTGTATGCCCACTGTATGCCCACTGTAAACCCACTGTAAACCCACTGTAAGCCCGCTGTATGCCCACTGTAAACCCACTGTAAACCCACTGTAAACCCACTGTAAGCCCACTGTAAACCCACTGTAAGCCCACTGTAAACCCACTGTAAGCCCACTGTAAACCCACTGTAAACCCACTGTAAACCCACTGTAAACTGTAAACCCACTGTAAGCCCACCCACTGTAAGCCCACTGTAAGCCCACTGTATGCCCCTGTAAACCCACTGTAAACCCACTGTAAACCCACTGTAAGCCCACTGTAAGCCCACTGTAAACCCACTGTAAACCCACTGTAAACCCATTGTAAGCCCACTGTAAACCCACTGTAAGCCCACTGTAAACCCACTGTATGCCCACTGTAAACCCACTGTAAACCCACTGTAAGCCCACTGTAAGCCCACTGTAAGCCCACTGTAAGCCCACTGTAAACCCACTGTATGCCCACTGTAAGCCCACTGTATGCCCATTGTAAACCCACTGTAAACCCGCTGTAAGCCCACTGTAAGTCCACTGTAAGCTCACTGTAAGCCCACTGTATGCCCATTGTAAGCCCACTGTAAACCCACTGTAAACCCACTGTAAGCCCACTGTAAGCCCACTGTAAACCCACTGTAAGCCCACTGTAAACCCACTGTAAGCCCACTGTAAGCTCACTGTAAACCCACTGTAAGCCCACTGTAAACCCACTGTAAGCCCACTGTAAACCCACTGTAAGCCCACTGTAAGCCCACTGTAAACCCACTGTAAGCCCACTGTAAACCCACTGTAAGCCCACTGTAAACCCACTGTAAGCCCACTGTATGCCCACTGTAAACCCACTGTAAACCCACTGTAAGCCCACTGTAAGCCCACTGTAAGCCCACTGTAAACCCACTGTAAACCCACTGTAAGCCCACTGTAAACCCACTGTAAGCCCACTGTAAGCCCACTGTAAGCCCACTGTAAACCCACTGTAAACCCACTGTAAACCCACTGTAAGCCCACTGTAAACCCACTGTAAACCCACTGTAAACCCACTGTAAGCCCACTGTAAGCCCACTGTAAACCCACTGTAAACCCACTGTAAGCCCACTGTAAACCCACTAAACCCACTGTAAACCCACTCTAAGCCCGCTGTAAACCCACTGTAAGCTCACTGTAAGCTCACTGTAAGCTCACTGTAAGCCCACTGTAAACCCACTGTAAGCCCACTGTAAGCCCACTGTAAACCCACTGTAAACCCACTGTAAACCCACTGTAAGCCCACTGTAAACCCACTGTAAGCCCACTGTATGCCCACTGTAAGCCCACTGTAAACCCACTGTAAACCCACTGTAAACCCACTGTAAGCCACTGTAAACCCACTGTAAACCCACTGTAAACCCACTGTAAGCCCACTGTAAGCCCACTGTAAACCCACTGTAAACCCACTGTAAACCCACTGTAAGCCCACTGTAAACCCACTGTAAGCCCACTGTAAACCCACTGTAAGCCCACTGTAAACCCACTGTAAGCCCACTGTAAGCTCACTGTAAACCCACTGTATGCCCACTGTAAGCCCACTGTAAACCCGCTGTATGCCCACTGTAAACCCACTTTACACCCACTGTAAACCCACTGTAAACCCACTGTAAGCCCACTGTAAACCCACTGTAAACCCACTGTAAGCCCACTGTAAACCCACTGTAAACCCACTGTAAACCCACTGTAAACCCACTGTAAACCCACTGTAAACCCACTGTAAACCCACTGTAAACCCACTGTAAGCCCACTGTAAACCTGTAAGCCCACTGTAAACCCACTGTAAACCCACTGTAAGCCCACTGTAAGCCCACTGTAAACCCACTGTAAACCCACTGTAAACCGCCCACTGTAAACCCACTGTAAACCCACTGTAAACCCACTGTAAGCCCACTGTAAGCCCACTGTAAACCCACTGTAAGCCCACTGTAAACCCACCACTGTAAACCACTGTAAACCCACTGTAAACCCACTGTAAACCCACTGTAAGCCCACTGTAAACCCACTGTAAGCCCACTGTAAACCCACTGTAAACCCACTGTAAACCCACTGTAAACCCACTGTAAGCCCACTGTAAGCCCACTGTAAACCCACTGTAAACCCACTGTAAGCCCACTGTAAGCCCACTGTAAACCCACTGTAAACCCACTGTAAGCCCACTGTAAACCCACTGTAAACCCACTGTAAGCCCACTGTAAACCCACTGTAAACCCACTGTAAACCCACTGTAAACCCACTGTAAGCCCACTGTAAACCCACTGTAAACCCACTGTAAACCCACTGTAAACCCACTGTAAGCCCACTGTAAACCCACTGCCCCACTGTAAACCCACTGTAAACCCACTGTAAGCCCACTGTAAGCCCACTGTAAGCCCACTGTAAACCCACTGTAAACCCACTGTAAGCCCACTGTAAACCCACTGTAAACCCACTGTAAGCCCACTGTAAACCCACTGTAAACCCACTGTAAACCCACTGTAAACCCACTGTAAACCCACTGTAAACCCACTGTAAACCCACTGTAAGCCCACTGTAAACCCACTGTAAACCCACTGTAAACCCACTGTAAGCCCACTGTAAACCCACTGTAAACCCACTGTAAACCCACTGTAAACCCACCAAGCCCACTGTAAACCTCCACTGTAAACCCACTGTAAGCCCAAGTACTGTAAACCCACTGTAAACCCACTGTAAACCCACTGTAAACCCACTGTAAACCCACTGTAAGCCCACTGTAAACCCACTGTAAACCCACTGTAAACCCACTGTAAACCCACTGTAAGCCCACTGTAAACCCACTGTAAACCCACTGTAAACCCACTGTTAACCCACTGTAAACCCACTGTAAACCCACTGTAAGCCCACTGTAAACCCACTGTAAACCCACTGTAAACCCACTGTTAACCTACTGTAAACCCACTGTAAACCCACTGTAAACCCACTGTAAGCCCACTGTAAGCCCACTGTAAACCCACTGTAAGCCCACTGTAAACCCACTGTAAGCCCACTGTAAACCCACTGTAAACCCACTGTAAACCCACTGTAAGCCCACTGTAAACCCACTGTAAACCCACTGTAACCCCACTGTAAACCCACTGTAAGCTCACTGTAAACCCACTGTAAGCCCACTGTAAACCCACTGTAAACCCACTGTAAACCCACTGTAAACCCACTGTATGCCCACTGTAAACCCACTGTAAACCCACCAAAGCTCACTGTAAACCTGAACACCAAACCTGCCCACTGTGCCCACTGTAAACCCACTGTAAACCCACTAAACCCACTGTAAGCCCACTGTAAACCCAGCACTGTAAACCCACTGTACTCACTGTAAACCCACTGTAAACCCACTGTAAACCCACTGTAAGCCCATACTGTAAACCCACTGTAAACTGTAGCACTGTAAACCCACTGTAAACCCACTGTAAGCCCACTGTAAACCCACTGTAAACCCACTGTAAACCACTGTAAACCCAACTGTAAACCCACAAACCCACTGTAAACCCACTGTAAACCCATCAACCCACTGTAAACCCATGGTGTGTGTTACAGTGTGCACAGTGTGTGACAGTGTGACAGTGTGTGACAGTGTGTGACAGTGTCTGGCAGTGTGTGGCAGTGTCTGGCAGTCTGTGACAGTGTGTGGCAGTGTGTTACAGTGTGTGACAGTGTTTGACAGTGTGGCACTTGATGCTGTACGACAGTGTAGATTATACAGGATCCTCAGTAAGGAGTATGACTTGTTTCTCTCATTTCTTTATTTAAAGTAGGCACTGAGTTAGACTTTGGATTGTGGATACCCATGATACGTAATCGGTATGATATTATTATCTGGATAATCAAAAGAGCATAATATCGAAGTATTTGATAAGGTTATAAATAGGATTATAATATGGCGCATCATCAGGTGATAAGGATGGTCAACCAAAAATAATGAGATCTTAGAGCTGCTATGGAAACAGTACTTGTCACCATGGAAATCTCCAGAACCTGAACAAGCATCAGAGGTGCCCTGGATTTCAAGTCACCCCAGATATCTCAGAATTTTTTTTTTAGTTTCCCTCTCCCCGGCCATTGATCTGGGTGACATTCTCCTTTCAGGTGACAGGTCACCTGACACCCTGCCACTGTCAGGTGACAGGTCACCTGACACCCTACCACTGTCAGGTGACAGGTCACCTGACACCCTGACTGATGACACCGCTCAAGATGACACCTCGCAAGAATACAACACAGGGATGTCTGAGCTGGGGTCTAAAACCAGCACAGAGTTCACTGTCAACAGTTCTTACGACGAAGTGTCCAGTTTGTCCGAGTTTAGCTTTGATAAGGTGGGCTTTCAATCGTGCAGCTTTCTCAATTAAGATTTCGTTTTGGAAATTTTTAATTTGATTTAACTGAAGGTAGAGCGAACATTTTAACTGTTTAAAAACAAGCACTGATTGAATGAAATGAACTACAATATATAAGTAACAATATTATGATTCTTACTTGGATCAATTAACACTGCCAGGTGAGGACGGACATGAGGATAGATGAGGACGTCGGTGAAGTGGGGCTTTCATACAAAGAGGATATCAAGGAAATGGGAGGCATAGAAAAGGGGGACGCTTCTCTCAATCCACTCTTGGAAAGTGTGCACTTACCCCCTCTAACCCACCCTATTCCATACGAGACTGCCAACGACATAGGTTACTTAGAACTTTAAAACGTTGGGTAACTGCAGAATCTGTATCCACCATGGCTCTGTATCTTATCTGTCTCTGTTCCTCAGCCTGCCTCTGTGTACTGTCTCATACTGTCTAGTATGTGTCTCATCTTGTCTCTGTGTCTCATCCTGTCTCTGTGTCTCATCTTGTCTCTGTGTCTCATCTTGTCTCTGTGCCTCATCTTGTCTCTGTGTCTCGTCTTGTCTCTGTGTCTCATCTAGTCTCTGTGTCTCATCTAGTCTCTGTGTTTCATCTAGTCTCTGGGTCTCATCTTGTCTCTGTGTCTCATCCTGTCTCTGTGTCTCATCCTGTCTCTGTGTCTCATCTTGTATCTGTATCTCAGGATCTGAAAGCATGGAGACGTTGGTTCCCAACACCCCACCTAACTCGATGATTCTCTCTAGTGTGATCTCAGGACAAGGTGTCAACAAGCGGCTTACTAACAACCTCAAGTCCATGCTCGGCTTGCAGACAGAGTGAGTAACTAGCAACCTCAAGTCCATGCTCGGCTTGCAGACAGAGTGAGTAACTAACAACCTCAAGTCCATGCTCGGCTAGCAGACAGAGTGAGTAACTAACAACCTCCAGTCCATGCTCGGCTTGCAGACAGAGTGAGTAACTAACAACCTCCAGTCCATGCTCGGCTTGCAGACAGAGTGAGTAACTAACAACCTCAAGTCCATGCTCGGCTTGCAGACAGAGTGAGTAACTAACAACCTCAAGTCCATGCTCGGCTTGCAGACAGAGTGAGTAACTAACAACCTCCAGTCCATGCCTGGCTTGCAGACAGAGTGAGTAACTAACAACCTCAAGTCCATGCTCGGCTTGCAGACAGAGTGAGTAACTAACAACCTCAAGTCCATGCTCGGCTTGCAAATAGAGTGAGTAACTAACAACCTCAAGTCCATGCTCGGCTTGCAGACAGAGTGAGTAACTAACAACCTCAAGTCCATGCTCGGCTTGCAGACAGAGTGAGTAACTAACAACCTCAAGTCCATGCTCGGCTTGCAGACAGAGTGAGTAACTAACAACCTCAAGTCCATGCTCGGCTTGCAGACAGAGTGAGTAACTAACAACCTCAAGTCCATGCTCGGCTTGCAGACAGAGTGAGTAACTAACAACCTCAAGTCCATGGCTTGCAGACAGAGTGAAAGTAACTAACAACCTCAGACAGAGTGAGTGAGTAACTAACAACCTCAAGTCCATGCTCGGCTTGCAGACAGAGTGAGTAACTAACAACCTCAAGTCCATGCTCGGCTTTGCAGACAGAGTGAGTAACTAACAACCTCAAGTCCATGCTCGGCTTGCAGACAGAGTGAGTAACTAACAACCTCAAGTCCATGCTCGGCTTGCAGACAGAGTGAGTAAATAACTAACAACCTCAAGTCCATGCTCGGCTTGCAGACAGAGTGAGTAACTAACAACCTCAAGTCCATGCTCGGCTTGCAGACAGAGTGAGTAACTAACAACCTCAAGTCCATGCTCGGCTTGCAGACAGAGTGAGTAACTAACAACCTCAAGTCCATGCTCGGCTTGCAGACAGAGTGAGTAACTAACAACCTCAAGTCCATGCTCGGCTTGCAGACAGAGTGAGTAACTAACAACCTCAAGTCCATGCTCAGCTTGCAGACAGAGTGAGTAACTAACAACCTCAAGTCCATGCTCGGCTTGCAGACAGAGTGAGTAACTAACAACCTCAAGTCCATGCTCGGCTTGCAGATAGAGTGAGTAACTAACAACCTCAAGTCCATGCTCGGCTTGCAGACAGAGTGAGTAACTAACAACCTCAAGTCCATGCTCGGCTTGCAGACAGAGTGAGTAACTAACAACCTCAAGTCCATGCTCGGCTTGCAGACAGAGTGAGTAACTAACAACCTCAAGTCCATGCTCGGCTTGCAGACAGAGTGAGTAACTAACAACCTCAAGTCCATGCTCGGCTTGCAGACAGAGTGAGTAACTAACAACCTCAAGTCCATGCTCGGCTTGCAGACAGAGTGAGTAACTAACAACCTCAAACAACCTCAAGTCCATGCTCGGCTTGCAGACAGAGTGAGTAACTAACAACCTCAAGTCCATGCTCGGCTTGCAGACAGAGTGAGTAACTAACAACCTCAAGTCCATGCTCGGCTTGCAGACAGAGTGAGTAACTAACAACCTCAAGTCCATAAACTTTGCCAGACAGGTGAGTAACTAACAACCTCAAGTCTATACTAGGCTTGCAGACAGAGTGAGTAACTAACAACCTCAAGTCCATGCTCGGCTTGCAGACAGAGTGAGTAACTAACAACCTCAAGTCCATGCTCGGCTTCGACAGAGTTAACTAACCTCAAGTCCATGCTCGGCTTGCAGACAGAGTGAGTAACTAACAACCTCAAGTCTATACTAGGCTTGCAGACAGAGTGAGTAACTAACAACCTCAAGTCCATCCATGCTCGGCTTGCAGACGGAGTGAGTAAACTAACAACCTTAACTAGACAACCTCAAGTCCATGCTCGGCTTGCAGACAGAGTGAGTAACTAACAACCTCAAGTCCATGCTCGGCTTGCAGTCAGAGTGAGTAACTAACAACCTCAAGTAAGTCCATGCTCGGCTGCAGGCAAGTGAGCTAACCTCAAGTCCATGCTCGGCTTGCAGACAGAGTGAGTAACACTAACAACCTCAAACTTGCAGACAGAGTGAGTAACTAACAACCTCAAGTCATGCTCTAACAAAGCATTGCTTGCAGACAGAGTGAGTAACTAACAACCTCAAGTCCATGCTCAGCTTGCAGACAGAGTGAGTAACTAACAACCTCAAGTCCATGCTCAGCTTGCAGACAGAGTAGTAACTAACAACCTGGTCCATGCTCGGCTTGCAGACAGAGTGAGTAACTAACAACCTCAAGTCCATGCTCGGCTTGCAGACAGAGTGAGTAACTAACAACCTCAAGTCCTTGCTCGGCTTGCAGACAGAGTGAGTAACTAACAACCTTAAGTCCATGCTCGGCTTGCAGACAGAGTGAGTAACTAACAACCTCAAGTCCATGCTCACTAACAAGGCTTGCAGAGTGGTAACTAACAACCTCAACTTGCAGACAGAGTGAGTAACTAACAACCTCAAGTCCATGCTCAAGCTTGCAGACAGGAGTGAGTAACTAACAACCTCAAGTCCATGCTCGGCTTGCAGACAGAGTGAGTAACTAACAACCTCAAGTCCATGCTCGGCTTGCAGACAGAGTGAGTAACTAACAACCTCAAGTCCATGCTCGGCTTGCAGACAGAGTGAGTAACTAACAACCTCAAGTCCATACTAAGCTTGCAGACAGAGTGAGTAACTAACAACCTCAAGTCCATGAGTGAGTAACTGGCTTGCAGACAGAGTGAGTAACTAACAACCTCAAGTCCATGCTCGGCTTGCAGACAGAGTGAGTAACTAACAACCTCAAGTCCATGCTCGGCTTGCAGACAGAGTGGTAACTAACAACCTCAAGTCCATGTAACAAGCACGGGCAAGTGGTAACTAACAACCTCAAGTCCATGCTCGGCTTGCAGACAGAGTGAGTAACTAACAACCTCAAGTCCATGCTCGGCTTGCAGACAGAGTGAGTAACTAACAACCTCAAGTCAGGCAAGTAGTAACCTAACAACCTCAAGCTTCTTGCAGACAGAGTGAGTAACTAACAACCTCAAGTCCATGCTCGGCTTGCAGACAGAGTAGTAACTAACAACCTCAAGTCCCGCCATGCTCGGCTTGCAGACAGAGTGAGTAACTAACAACCTCAAAGTCCATGCTCGGCTTGCGAGTGAGTAACTAACAACCTCAAGTCTATGAAGTAACTAACAACCTCAGGCTTGCTTGCAGACAGAGTGATAACTAACAACCTCAAGTCCATGCTCAGCTTGCAGACAGAGTGAGTAACTAACAACCTCAAATTCCATGCTCGGCTTGCAGACAGAGTGAGTAACTAACAACCTCAAGTCCATGCTCGGCTTGCAGACAGAGTGAGTAACTAACAACTCAAGTCACTAACCACCTCTCAAGTAAACTAACAACCTCAAGTGCTCGGCTTGCAGACAGAGTGAGTAACTAACAACCTCAAGTCCATGCTCGGCTTGCAGACAGAACTAACAACCCTCCAAGTAACTAACAACCTCAAGTCCATGCTTTGCAGACAGAGTGAGTAACTAACAACCTCAAGTCCTTAACTAACCATGCTCGGCTTGCAGACAGAGTGAGTAACTAACAACCTCAAGTCCATGCTCGGCTTGCAGACAGAGTGAGTAGTAACTAACAACCTCAAGTCCATGCTCAGCTTGCAGACAGAGTGAGTAACTAACAACCTCAAGTCCATGCTCAGCTTGCAGACAGAGTGAGTAACTAACAACCTCAAGTCCATGCTCGGCTTGCAGGGCAAGTGAGTAACTAACAACCTCAAGTATAAGTCCATGCTCGGCTTGCAGAGTAACTAACAACCTCAAGTCCATGCTCGGCTTGCAGACAGAGTGAGTAACTAACAACCTCAAGTCCATGCTCGTCAGTGAGTAACTAACAACCTCAAGTCCATGCTCGGCTTGCAGACAGTGGTAACTAACAACCTCAATTCATGCTCGGCAGACAGAGTGAGTAACTAACAACCTCAAGTCCGCTTGCTCGGCTTGCAGACAGAGTGAGTAACTAACAACCTTAAGTCCATGCTCACGGCTTGCAGACAGAGCTTGCAGACAAGTGAGTAACTAACAACCAAGTCCATGCTCGGCTTGCAGACAGAGAGTAACTAACTGAGTAACTAACAACCTCAAGTCCATGCTCGGCTTGCAGACAGAGTGAGTAACTAACAACCTCAGTCCACCTCAAGTCAGTCCTTGCTCGGCTTGCAAACTGGTGGTCAAATTCTCGGCTTGCCAAAAAAGTGAGTAACTAACAATACAAGTCCAACCTCAGGCAGTAACAACCCAATGCTCGGCTTGCAGACAGAGTGGTAACTAACAACCTCAAGTCCATGCTCGGCTTGCAGACAGAGTGATTAACTAACAACCTCAAGTCCATGCTCTCGACAAGTAACTAACAACCTCAAGCTTGTAGACAGAGTGAGTAACTAACAACCTCAAGTCCATGCTCGGCTTGCAGACAGAGTGAGTAACTAACAACCTCAAGTCCTTGCTCGGCTTGCAGACAGAGTGAGTAACTAACAACCTCAAGTCCATGCTCGGCTTGCAGACAGAGTGAGTAACGAAAACAAATGGGTTGCAGGAGACGATGTAAAACAGTTGTTTGAAATACCATCGCGATTTATTGATCTAGAAAGCTAGAAGTGAATTTCGGAGACCAGTCAATATGCAGTGTGATAAGGTTTGTACTTGTTTCAGTGAAGAGAAGTCCGGTGACGCGATGACTGCCGAACGAACTTTTGACCCTCTGAACCACTGTGATGTCTACTCTTGCCACAATCGTAAGTCTTTTTAGTCTACCCTTTTTCCTTTCAGTGATGTAGTCTTGTTGACTTGAATGAGTGATGAAATTTACAGAATATTAAAGTATTAAACACATGTTTTTCTGCCTGGTTTGTTACACTTTATTGAACCCATCACCTGTGTTTGTTGACACCCATCTTTTGCAGCCATATCAGAAGCTCCTGAATTGGTTGGGGAGTTCACTGGGACTGTTACTGCTGCAGACTGCTGTGCTCATGTATGGGTTGTGATCCATGACACCTTGCAAACGGTCCTGTCTGGACTACACGCTCCCTTAAACCTTGACATTCCAGATACTATAAAACTGGTGGGTCTTTATCACTCTTAAAATGATTTGCGAGTATTACAGTACTAATTCAACTTGTTCAGGTTACCAGCTAGTCAATGGCCGTGTTTAGTACGTCAAGTGGGACTTATTAGGAGATGGGGTGGATGGAAACAAGTCTCATAGGCAAGGCTGCCACCTTGAGTTGATGTTTTCGACCTTTTGGAATAAAATTGGAACAAAATTTGAAAGCTCGTCAGAGTTTTCAAAAGTTTAGGAATGATGTTTTAAACATTCTGACATTTTGTTTGAGCATTCCTAACATGTCATCTTTGGGACGCGAAGAGTTCATGATTCCGTGAAAATGGATGCAAATTGGATGCACTTGGATGCAATTGGGAAAATTTTCCCAATTTTGGGAAAATGGCTTTTCAGCCTGTTTAATGCACTGAAAATGATTCCAAATGGTTGGAATATGTTTGTATAGATGATACACGAGACCTAGGACCGTTTTTGGAAAACTTGGCCATCACTGAGAGCCGATATGGGCGAAAAAGGCCGAAAAAAGCCGAAAATTAAAATTGCTCAAAATTGATTTCTATCGACTCAAATGTGTTTATAAACATCCTAGAAGTCATTCTGCGTCGTTATCCGGGTGAAAATTGCTTTATTTTTCCCAAAAATGGATGCATCCAAGTGCGAAATTTGGTCTGAGAAAAAGTGGATGCATTTTCCCAAAATTGGGAAAATGGCTTTTTAGCCTGTTAAATGCACTAAAAATGATTCCAAATGGTTGGAATATGTTTGTATAGATCATACACAAGTCCTAGGACAGTTTTTGGAAAATTTGGCCATCACTGAGAGCCAATATGGCAGGCCGAAAAAAGCCGAAAATTAAAATTGCTCAAAAATTGATTTCTATCGACTCAAATGTTTATAAACACCCTAGAAGTCATTCTGCGTCGTTTTCCGGGTGAAAATTGCTTTATTTTCCCAAAAATGGATGCATCCAAGTGCAATTTGGTCTGAGAAAAAGTGGATGCATTTTCCCAAAATTGGGAAAATGGCTTTTTAGCCTGTTAAATGCACTAAAAATGATTCCAAATGGTTGGAATATGTTTGTATAGATCATACACAAGTCCTAGGACAGTTTTTGGAAAATTTGGCCATCACTGAGAGCCAATATGGGCGAAAAAGGCCGAAAAAAGCCGAAAATTAAAATTGCTCAAAATTGATTTCTATCGACTCAAATGTGTTTATAAACACCCTAGAAGTCATTCTGCGTCGTTTTTCCGGGTGAAAATTGCTTTTATTTTTCCCAAAAAATGGATGCATCAAGTGCGAAATTTGGTCTGAGATAAAGTGGATGCATTTTCCCAATTTTGGGAAAATGGCTTTTCAGCCTGTTTAATGCACTGAAAATTATTCCAAATGGTTGGAATATGTTTGTATAGATGATACACGAGTCCTAGGACCGTTTTGGAAAACTTGGCCATCACTGAGAGCCGATATGGGCGAAAAAAGGCCGAAAAAAAAGCCGAAAATTAAAATTGCTCAAAATTGATTTCTATCGACTCAAATGTGTTTATAAACATCCTAGAAGTCATTCTGCGTCGTTTTCCGGGTGAAAATTGCTTTATTTTTCCCAAAAATGGATGCATCCAAGTGCGAAATTTGGTCTGAGATAAAGTGGATGCATTTTCCCAATTTTGGGAAAATGGCTTTTCAGCCTGTTTAATGCACTGAAAATGATTCCAAATGGTTGGAATATGTTTGTATAGATGATACACAAGTCCTAGGCCAGTTTTTGAAAATTTGGCCATCACTGAGAGCCGATATGGGCGAAAAAAGCCGAAAATTAAAATTGCTCAAAATTGATTTCTATCGACTCAAATGTGTTTATAAACATCCTAGAAGTCATTCTGCGTCGTTTTCCGGGTGAAAATTGCTTTATTTTCCCCAAAAATGGATGCATCCAAGTGCGATATTTGGTCTGAGAAAAAGTGGATGCATTTTCCCAAATTGGGAAAATGGCTTTTCAGCCTGTTTAATGCACTGAAAATGATTCCAAATGGTTGGAATATGTTTGTATAGATGATACACAAGTCCTAGGCCAGTTTTTGAAAATTTGGCCATCACTGAGAGCCGATATGGGCGAAAAAAGCCGAAAATTAAAATTGCTCAAAATTGATTTCTATCGACTCAAATGTGTTTATAAACATCCTAGAAGTCATTCTGCGTCGTTTTCCGGGTGAAAATTGCTTTATTTTCCCAAAAATGGATGCATCAAGTGCGATATTTGGTCTGAGAAAAGTGGATGCATTTTCCCAAATTGGAAAATGGCTTTTCAGCCTGTTTAATGCACTGAAAATGATTCCAAATGGTTGGAATATGTTTGTATAGATGATACACGAGTCCTAGGACCGTTTTTGGAAAACTTGGCCATCACTGAGAGCCGATATGGGCGAAAAAGGCCGAAAAAAGCCGAAAATTAAAATTGCTCAAAATTGATTTCTATTGACTCAAATGTATTTATAAACATCCTAGAAGTCATTCTGCGTCGTTTTCCGGGTGAAAATTGCTTTATTTTTCACAAAAATGGATGCATCCAAGTGCGAAATTTGGTCCGAGAAAAAGTGGATGCATTTTCCCAAAATTGGGAAAATGGCTTTTTAGCGGTCCTAGGACTCGTGTATCATCTATACAAACATATTCCAACCATTTGGAATCATTTTCAGTTCATTAAACAGGCTGAAAAGCCATTTTCCCAATTTTGGGAAAATGCATCCATCCACTGAGAGGATTGGAGACCAAAAAAAAATAAAAACCAAAGGGGCCAAATGCTCAAGTTTTAAAAACATTTGGTCATTCGGTTTTCGAATTTTTTTTCACTGGTTTTCAATATGGCCCGGGTATTTAAAATTTAAAAAGTTTTCTGGGACTGTGCTTTAAACAAACATTTTCCCAACCTTTTGGGAAAATCATTTTCATCTTCGGCTAAAAACCTTTTCCCTTTTGGGGAAAATCATCCCCTCAGAAAAACCACGGAGCACCCTTTTTTGGGTAAAATTTTGCCCCGGAAAACAGAAAATTCGGGGGTTTTTTAAAAACGTGTAAATATAGAAATTTTTAAATGGGCCTTTCGCCCAATAGGCCCGGTGGAAAAACCCCAAAAGGGGCGGACTCGTGACATCCCTTTAACCATTTAAAATCTTTTCATAAAAAACAGGCTAAAAACTTTCAAAAAAGCACCCCTTTTTCTCGAAAATTTATGGATCCCCAGGGGCAATTTTCAGCCCGAGTTTTAAAAGTGAAATGATTCAATTTTGGCTGGAAATAAACGGACCTTTTCTATAGATGTCTTTAAATAAATTTTATTCGATACAAGTCAAATTGGGTAAATGTTTTCGGTATTTTGCCTCAATCTGGCATCCTAAAACGGCTAAGTCTCCTTAAAGTGGCTTTACCAACCAACCATCATCTATTCAATTATATTCTAATCCGGCTATTCAATCATATTCAATCAGTCTGAGTCACTTTTAAGAAATTGGTAAAATTTTCCCAACTACAGAATCGCATATATCGAGCGCGCGCGGATTTTCCCAATTTGCATCCAACCCACGGGAGTCAATGTTTCGCCGATTTGGAACAAAAATGGAACAAAAATGGAACAAAAGTGTAAAAATTTGTCGGCATATGTCTGAGGCCAGAGTTTGGTTTGGATTGACTTTTTGATGATCTAAATTTGTTGTAGGGGGATTGAATCGATAGTATTGATAAGTTTTTGGTGCTGAATTGCCACCCTGGTGCCACCAGATAGCCGCCAAAGCCACCTATTCTCAAACGCGTATAATTCGTAATTCTATGTACTTTTGACGGTTGAAGGTGGGTCATAGGTACTCAAATTGATGCTAGAGATGTTTAAGAATGTGTTTCTAACGATTAATAGATGGTACATAACCTTTATACTTGATTTGAGAGGCGTAGCCGAGTTTCCAAAAAAGTGGAACAATTCTTTAAGCATATTTGGAACAAAAGTGTAAAAATTTGTCGGCATATGTCTGAGGCCAGAGTTTGGTTTGGATTGACTTTTTGATGATCTTAATGTGTTGTAGGGGGATTGAATCGATAGTATTGATAAGTTTTTGGTGCTGAATTGCCACCCTGGTGCCACCAGATAGCCGCCAAAGCCACCTATTTTCAAACATATAACTCGTAATTCTATGTACTTTTTGACGATTGAAGGTGGGTCATAGGTACTCAAATTGATGCTAGAGATGTTTAAAGTGTTTCTAACGATTAATAGATGGTACACATAACCTTTATACTTGATTTGAGGGCGTAGCCGAGTTTCCAAAAAGTGGAACAATTCTTTAAGCATATTTGGGAACAAAGACAAAAATTTGTAGGCATATGTCTGAGGCCAGAGTTTGGTTTGGATTGACTTTTTGATGATCTTAATGTGTGTTGTGGGGGATTGAATCGATAGTATTGATAAGTTTTTGGTGCTGAATTGCCACCCTGATGCCACCAGATAGCCGCCAAAACCACCTATTTTCATTGGCGTATAATCCGTAATTCTATGTACTTTTGACGGTTGAAGGTGGGTCATAGGTACTCAAATTGATGCTAGAGATGTTTAAGAACGTGTTTCTAACGATTAATAGATGGTACATAACCTTTATACTTGATTTGAGAGGCGTAGCCAGTTTCTAAAAAATTGGAACAAATGTTTAAGCATATTTGGAACAAAGTGTAAAATTTGTCGGCATATGTGTGAGGCCAGAGTTTTGGTTTGGATTGACTTTCGATGATCTAAATGTGTTGTAGGGGATTGAATCGATAATTATTGATAAGCTTTTTGGTGCTGAATTGCCACCCTGATGCCACCAGATAGCCGCCAAAGCCACCTATTTTCTTACGCGTATAACTCGTAATTCTATGTACTTTGACGGTTGAAGGTGGGTCATAGGTACTCAAGTGATGCTAGAGATGTTTAAGGAAGTGTTTCTTACGATTAATAGATGGTACATAACCTTTATACTTGATTTCAGAGGCGTAGCCGAGTTTCCAAAAAAGTGGAACAAATGTTTGAGCATATTTGGAACAAAAGTGTAAAAATTTGTCGGGATATGTCTGAGGCCAGAGTTTGGTTTGGATTGACTTTTTGATGATCTAAATGTGTTGTAGGGGGATTGAATCGATAGTATTGATAAGTTTTTGGTGCTGAATTGCCACCCTGATACCACCAGATAGCCGCCAAAGCCACCTATTTCCAAACACGTATAACCCATAATTCTATGTACTTTTGACGGTTGAAGGTGGGTCATAGGTTATCAAATTGATGCTAGAGATGTTTAAGAAAGTGTTTCTAACGATTAATAGATAGGGTGGAAATTCAGCACCAAAAACTTATCAATACTATCGATTCAATCCCCCTACAACACATTAAGATCATCAAAAAGTCAATCCAAACCAAACTCTGGCCTCAGACATATGCCGACAAATTTTTACACATCTGACATTTGTTCCACTTTTGGGGAAAGATCATATGACCCACGGAATCATCTTCTGGACGCGAACGACAAACGACATTTTCCCGTAGCAAGGACCATCTGCAAAACTCGCTCCACGCGCGTTACGAGCGCGCATAATTCGCTGTAATCAGCCGAACTTCAACGACTAGAAAGTTGCAGAGGGCGAGGCATCAAAACCCTCCTAACCCTGTTGCGACCTGGTTCTGTCCGTCTCGGATTTGAATGTGGAGAGACCACTCTTCGCTCGCATTCTGCGACCATTGCATCTCTTCATCCGATTGTGACACTGAGTAGTAGAAGCTGGATTTTGATTGAGGATCATCACAAATCTTACATTTGGCCAAGTACTATCTGAAGCTCACTTCTTCCCATTAACCCTCTCAGTTGACAAAGACAGGTGGGGGGTAGTCTGCTGACTGAGTACGGGTCTAGGCTTGCCTGGACCTGATCTTGGTACAGTGGATTACTTCGTGCAAGCCTATCAAACCAGCTACAGGGCTGCCTCCGGGAATGTTGGACACCAAGGTAAGACTTGGGGATTCCTTTCCCCGGAGGCGGCAAAGGAACGAAGGTAAACTCCGAGAGCTAGAGTGGGCACCTATTGGCTCTCGGGGGGGTCCCATCGCGGCGCAACTGGCAGACTCTACTATCATCAGAGTCTGCGCTGATGTTGCACTGGCAGCCGGAATGCCTTTTCTCGCCCTCCTGTTGGTTCGGCGCCACGGTCCGGACGGGTATCATCCGTTATACCTACGAGTGGCATTTCTACCCTTTATTTCGGCTTATGCCTCCTTTTTCCCGCTTTATGAACATTATGCTTTTCATAAGGTTTAAAAACTCACCCTGGGAACGGTAAGAGTGTATCCTATCGGCCCTCCTCTGGAGGCTGAAGACACTCTAACCGTCTCAAAAGAGAGCATCACAGCGGCGGGAACAGTGTAAGTGGCATATTCCATCACTACCCGAGATTCTGTGGGGCAAACCTCATCATAGCTAGGACTTCTCATAGGGAGGGGGCACCCTGCGACAGCGGGCTTGAGTTTGCGGCTGCTAGGACTTCTCTCCTCGGAAGAAGACTCTGCGGCCGTGAATACGGGGCTTATACTGCAGGGGGCACCACCCAGGGGAGGGCTCTTCTATGATGAGACAAACAGTATCGACACTAGGATCACTAGCAGGAAGGGAGCACCTCGTGGTGAGCTGAAACACATTGACGCAGGGGCTTCTCTTCAGAGAAAGACCCTGTGGCGATGGGCTGAGGCGTGCCATGTTGACTCCCACCCTGAAATAAGGGATTCGATGCGATACGGCAAACCATATCGCTGCTAGGACCTCCCACAGGCAGGGGGTTCTCAGCTGCGGCGAGCTGAGGCATATTGTGGCTAGGACTTCCTCCCTCGGAGGAAGACTCTGCTACGATGGGTCGAACTTGCTGCGGCTGGGGGCTCTCCCCCCTGGAGGAGGGTTCTGCTACGATAGAAAATACCCGTAACCCAGTCCCACAGTGGTCCCACACAGGGATACTGGCTGGACAAAGCTACGGGTACACATCTGTCTGGCTTGTGCTTGTATACTGGATTATCTCGTGTAATCTAGATTGCAGTTACAGCCGGATAGATCATGTACTATGTGCATATCAAAAGGCTGATAAGGAATATCTAGCCGACACGTCATGTATCTTATCTTTTTAAGACTATGATGGACGGCGCCGCGATTTCCTCGACAGGTCTAATGCGCATAAAAATCAATTAACGTGTACACAGCATCTTGTGCGCGTGGCTGTCATAGAGTGCTCACTAGGGTCGGTGCTTGGATTTTCCATGTACTTGCGAACCGTGGTGATCTGTACCCCCGGGTAATAGGTCGGCCAAGGTTCGTAGACTGGAAATCCACTCGCTGGAGGGTGGGAGACTTTTGGACTCCATTACCCTCCATGAATAACTGCGATTCTTCCACCGACCGACACTAAGACTAATAGAAAAATACCAACGGAAAAAAACCTATGGTTTGCCGCAAAGGGTGGGCAGAAATTCAAAAGAAAGTCTGGGCTTTGTCCAGATCAATTTGAATAAACAACGTCAGGCCTCCAAGGACTTGGGCTATTTTATTCGTAAGATAGAAAAGCCCTTGATACTTGTACAGGAACTCACGTCAATGGGAAGGTGTGATCTCAAGGGATCTTATTGCTTTGCGGGCTTCAACCTGCAAGAACCCTAAGAAACCTGTAAGAGCTAGCATCTTTTCCACAAATCCATGGAGCGGCAGGTATGGTCGAAGGACTCTATCACTACCCCAGGGGACTGTGCAGTTGTGCAGACCAAGGTGGATGGAACGGAGACACTAGTTGCGTCTTGCTACATGGACGGCAACGATGTAGAATGCCCCTCGCAGGATTTCAGAACCTTGTCAGCCATGCGAAGAAGCATAACATCCGCGCTAATCATAGGCACTGACTCCCAATGCCCATAACACGGCATGGAAGAGCAGGATCTGTGATAAAAACGCAAGGAACGAGGAGATAAACTCCTCGAATACATACTGCGAACGACCTGTTTATTGAGGAAATGTGGGAACTCTCCCACCTTTGACAACGGCCGCTGGAGTAACTCTATAAGACCTCCGATCGCCAACCGGTCGGACACAAACTAGTGTCGGACTGGAGGTGCACGAGAGGATCGACTAGAGCACTCCTCGGACCACCGTTTCATCACATTCCAATCAACAGGAAGCACTCTCCTTGACAGACAGAACTTCAGAGACATCTCGAAAACCAATTGGGAAGTCTTTGAGTCTGACCTGGCCAGAGGATGTCAAAACCCGCCAATGCGTTCAGCGTCATCGATTCATCGGAGAAGCTGGACGTGGCGGCAGATCTGCTCTCGTCAAACATCATCGCGTCCTTCAACACGGCTGCCGAGCTGACGCACGTGTCAGCGAAGGTTAAACTCCCACCGTGGGATACGGCCGAAGTGAAGGATGCGAGGGAGAAGATGAGAGGAAGGATCAGGAAGGCATCTAAAAAAAAACCGAGACCCTAACCTCAACTCGTTGAAAAAGGACTCTCGGAAAAATACGAAAAAACTCCGGGATCGGGTGATCTCCGAGAAATACGAGATTTCTGCGCGAAATTGGAGTCAAATCCGAATCGAAAAAGAATCTCTAGCCTCATCAAGGACAACAAGGACACAAAGTTGTGCGCAGTAAGGAAGAAAGACGGGAGTCTCACCGAGACCCCGACAGAAACTGCTGGGCGCATGACGGAGAATACACTGGCGACCTTGGGAACCATGTGGATAGCAATCCACAGGAAACGTAATGAGGACTGAGCAGCCGTGGGCCTCGGTCACATATTCTCTGAGAATAGAGTGAAAAGGGCACTGCAGGGGTTCAGTCCTCTATCGGCTTGTGGGTCGGACAGGATACGGCCTATCATGCTTCAGAAGGGGTTGGGGCAGTGTAGCGACGCTTTTCATTAGCATTGCTAGAGCAAGCTACCAATTGGGGCACACTCCTGAAACATGGAGAAACTCCAGTGGTATCTTTCTGCCAAAACCTGGGAAGGATGATTGCAGAATCCCAAGTCGCTAGGACAATCACCTTGTCACCCGTCATCCTTAAAGTGGATGGAGCGGGTGATACTGTAACATATGGGAAGCGGATCTCAAAATCTACGAGAGGCTCAGCAAAAACAATTTGGTTTCAAGCGGGCCACTCGACAACGCCCGCTATCCACAAGCTAGTCAGGAAAATCGAGATGACTCTCCTTAACAAAGGAATGGCACTCGGAACTTTTTTCCTAGACATAGAAGGAGCGTTCGACAATGTGTCGTTTGACTCCATAGGCAATGCCTATCCAAGAACTGCAAATCTGGGGTGTGAGACAGATGGATCATGTCAATGATCCGCTGCCGGCACCTACAGTTGGATGCAGGGAAGGGAAAAGTCATAGCCATACTACGCGGGTGTCCCCAGGGAGATTCTATCCCCATTCCTATGGAACCTCGTGATAAACGACCTTCTAGAGTACAAGGGATAAGATTCGCCGACCTGCAAAGGGTTCGCGGACGACATCTCCCTGGTCTCTGTGGTCTACCCCAAAAACCAGCAGGTTGTAACATCCAAGGCTTTGATGCGGATACCTTGAGAGAGGTAACGCAGAAAAGTGTAACAATATCAACCAGTGGTGCAAATCGCACAGACACCTTGAGCCACGTGAAGACACACTGCGTCATGTTCACTAACAGGAGAACTGGTCATTCACCAGGCCCCTGAAAGTGGATGGCGTAGAGATAAATGCGAACGACCACGAAATTCCTGGGTATCACTCTTGACTCGAAACTTTCGTGGAACGATCACGTGATATGCATGCAAAGTCCAAGCCTTGCTGATGCAGTGCAGGAAAGCGGTGGGACCCACCTGGGGCATGGTCGACTACCATGCGCTGGATCTACGAGGTGATGGTCAGACCGATACTCACGTACGGATCGACCATCTGGATTACTGGCATGCGAAACAACCTAACCAGAAACTGCTTACGGGGGTACAGAGTTTGGCAAATGTTCTAATAACAGGAGCCATGCCCTCCTGACACCCAACACAGCACTGGATGTGATCACGGGAATGCCCCCAATAACTTTGTGGATTAACGAGGGTGCGCAGCAGGGAGGCCTTACGGCTGAAGACCAATGGTCACTGGTGTCTTCCGCCGCCTGGGAAACCCTCGTCCGCATCGCTAACCACATTGACACAAACAGCTCCTCAGGGCACTGCCAGGGGCGTAGCCTCCTCGGAACACGATCAATAACGCCAATTCTTAGTATTGACCAGCGGTTCACCGTGTGCTTCCCCTCGAGGGACGAGTATGGAGGACCGGAGGAAGGTAACTATGACATTGTGTGTATACTGATGGATCTAGAATTAACACGACAATCAGGAGCAGGGGTGGTGATACGTGGAGGGCCACATTTGGCCCACCTGAATCACAGTGAACCCTACCACCTGGGTAAACACAGTACAGTGTTCCAAGCGGAAGTCTTTGCAGTCGCAAAAAGCCGAAATCTTACAGGAACACACTGAAGGACAGCAAGATCTTGATAAACTGTGACAGTAAATCTGCTATCATGCGATTAACAGCACGATTATCAAGAACAAGATACCCCTCAGGGCCAAAAAACTCCCTCAACACTGGGCCAATCCAATGACGTAACACTCGGTTGGATACCGGCCACATGGTAGTTTGAGGGGAAACGAGTTAGCCGACCTTACGGCAGCTGGGTCGGCCAATGGCTTCTTTAACGCCACCAGTGTCTTACTCCCTATTCCGCGTAACGTCTGTTGCGGCTCTTAAAGGGAAGACGTTTGAGAGTCTGGACCAGCTCCTTCAAGGCTGACCCTCCAGAATGTTCGGCATTATGTGGAGGGACAGATTTACTAAGGAGCTGCGCAGCATGGGTAGAAGGGACCTGAGTGGCCACTCAACTTCTGACTGGCCCGCAGCCTAAACCACCTCAAAAAAAACTGAACCCCGCTGAATACAACATCCCTCTGCCTGAGTGAAGAAGAGACGGTGTCACATTTCTCGGAATGTGCCTGTCCTGGGCAGTATTAGGGCAGGTTCTTCGGTACTACTGCTCGGGGACCGACATCTTCGACAAGTTCAAGATAAACAGGGACATTTAGCTACGCTCATAGGACTGGGCGACTGGAACCTAGAAAAGCCGACAACGATCCTGCAGCAAACTAACCTTAGGATCCTCCTGGTCTTGCGACAGGAAGATCCAGTTTAAAGAGTACCACGGGTCCTGACCCGGGTTAGGACCCGACGGTACCCTGGATCTCAACACTGGGCAAAGAATTCCCTTCCCGTAACCATGTTGGCCTCACCAAGATGCCCGGCATCTTGGTCCTCCTGAGGAGGTACGGGACTCGTTCCCATCCACAGTAGCCCTAGCAACAGGACCTCCCAGCGGGAGGTCCCGTGTAGAGACTCTGTTTGGATCTCTCGTGGATCCATCCCCCGTTTAGTAGTAGACAAAGACAGGTAATCTGTTTTTGGAGAAGCCTGATTTCTGAACCAATGTAGTGTTTTATGCCTTTTTTCAGCAATGACTATCTTAACATCAGCCAATGGAGTGCGAACTTTTTCCCCATAGACCTCAAAGAACTTAGATAATTCCTTTCTGAGATCAGGGTGTTGGTTGATCACAAATGGTTTGAACACGGTTATTTCTTTGTGTTCAATAGTTCATCTCTGTTCAAGGAAAGTGCCTTTTGCTTAGCATCAACTAAATCTTGCATTTTGTACCCACTGTTCGAAAACTTCATTTCTATTCTTGCTATGCAAGCTTCCCTACTCTGTGTGTCTGAACATATAACAGCAGCCCTCCTCAATTGAGAATAGGGTATTTCCAGAGAATGTATGTCTACTGTGGCAACTCCTCCTGTTCAAATACCGGGTAGCGTCAGTTGGCTTGACATACATGGTGGTTCTGGAAAATCCGGGGTATCCCTTATCAACTCCCCTTTACAAAACTCCTCTGATACTGGGTTCTACAGCCCTTTCCAATGCGATATGTAGGACCACCCACTGATGAAGTAACCATGCGATTTGAGGGGATGACTTTGTTATCGATCTGTTCCTTACTCAACTTGTGGATTTTATACAGAGAATACAAATATAGTTCTCGTGTACAGAATGATGGATCATGAGAATATCCACCTTTTCTGTCTGACCTGTTAGATGCAACCGGTCTTTTGTGGTTAAAAGTTAATTATTCGTCATGTCATTGATCATGTTATTTATCTCTGATCTAATACAGGTAGGTAGGTAATACAAGATCTCGGATCATCTTGAACCAATTCATATTTCTGAATTCTGTCACCCGCCCAGTATCTTGACACGTACCCCCTCAGTACGTACACTACCTGTTCTGGGACCTGTCACCTGCCCGGTATCTTGACACATACCCCTTCAGTACGTACACTACCTGTTCTGGGACCTGTCACCTGCCCAGTATCTTGACACGTACCCCCTCAGTACGTACACTACATGTTCTGGGACCTGTCACCTGCCCAGTATCTTGACACGTACCCCCTCAGTACGTACACTACCTGTTCTGGGACCTGTCACCTGCCCAGTATCTTGACACGTACCCCCTCAGTACGTACACTACATGTTCTGGGACCTGTCACCTGCCCAGTATCTTGACATGTACCCCTCAGTACGTACACTACCTGTTCTGGGACCTGTCACCTGCCCAGTATCTTGACACGTACCCCCTCAGTACGTACAATAAATGTTCTGGGACCTGTCACCTGCCCAGTATCTTGACATGTACCCCTCAGTACGTACACTACATGTTCTGGGACCTGTCACCTGCCCAGTATCTTGACACGTACCCCCTCAGTACGTACACTACCTGTTCTGGACCTGTCACCTGCCCAGTATCTTGACACGTACCCCCTCACCTACCTGTTCTGGGACCTGTCACCTGCCCAGTATCTTGACACGTACCCCCTCAGTACGTACACTACCTGTTCTGGGACCTGTCTCCTGCCCAGTATCTTGACACGTACCCCCTCAGTACGTACACTACCTGTTCTGGGACCTGTCACCTGCCCAGTATCTTGACATGTACCCCCTCAGTACGTACACTACATGTTCTGGGACCTGTCACCTGCCCAGTATCTTGACACATGCCCCTCAGTACGTACACTACATGTTCTGGGACCTGTCACCTGCCCAGTATCTTGACACGTACCCCCTCAGTACGTACACTACCTGTTCTGGGACCTGTCACCTGCCCAGTATCTTGACATGTACCCCTCAGTACGTACACTACCTGTTCTGGGACCTGTCACCTGCCCAGTATCTTGACATGTACCCCCTCAGTACGTACACTACATGTTCTGGGACCTGTCACCTGCCCAGTATCTTGACACCTGCCCCTCAGTACGTACAGAACGTACACTACATGTTCTGGGACCTGTCACCTGCCCAGTATCTTGACACGTACCCCTCAGTACGTACACTACTTGTTCTGGGACCTGTCACCTGCCCAGTATCTTGACACGTACCCCTCAGTACGTACACCCTGTTCTGGGACCTGTCACCAGGACGGTATCTTGACATGTACCCCCTCAGTACGTACACTACCTGTTCTGGGACCTGTCACCTCCCAAAACACGGGTAGTGTACACTACATGTTCTGGGACCTGTCACCTGCCCAGTGTCTTGACCTACCCCTCAGTACATGTGTGTACATGTTGGGGACCTGTCACCTGCCCAGTATCTTGACATGTACCCCCTCAGTACGTACACTAAATGTTCTGGAACCTGTTACCTGCCCAGTATCTTGACACGTATCCCCTCAGTACGTAAACTACCTGTTCTGGGACCTGTCACCTGCCTAGTATCTTGACATGTACCCCCTCAGTACGTACACTACCTGTTCTGGGACCTGTCCTCTGGAAGGAGAAGGCGGGTGTGCACTCTGCAGTGGGTATCCAGGACGCTGGTGGATTGCTGTGATTTGGATAGCGGCCAGTTCCTGTGTGTCCCTGTCCGTTGTCTCTACATCCTGCCCTCTGACATCACCAATCTCCCTGCTGCAGGTTTGTGACAAGATGGCGGTTTATCTTGAACGTTTTACTTCTATTCCAACAGCTGTACAGCCAATCGAAGCAAGTAATCAAGCCAGTGACTGTTAAGGAAGTGTAATCCAAACTTTCTTCGCCCTAGACTTCGCTGCAATGGGGATCACCTCATTTAACCCTCCCGCACAGTTTCCTGTACGCTCGGCTGAGTGAATCGTCGAGCTGCATTGGCTCGATATAAATCTCTCATGGTGTTGTCTCAGTGCTACTGGTGGGGTTGTCATGGTCAGGACTTTCGGTGTTGCCCAAATCGACCACTACATTGTTATGGTATGTCATGGTACTACTGTGGTGTTGTCATGGTATTACTGTGGTGTTGTCATGGTATCACTGTGGTGTTGTCATGGTATTACTGTGGTGTTGTCATGGTATCACTGTGGTGTTGTCATGGTATCACTGTGATGTTGTCATGGTATTACTGTGGTGTTGTCATGGTGTGACTGTGGTGTTGTCATGGTATTACTGTGGTGTTGTCATGGTATTACTGTGGTGTTGTCATGGTAGTACTGTGGTGTTGTCATGGTATTTCTGTGGTGTTGTCATGGTATTACTGTGGTGTTGTCATGGTATCACTGTGGTGTTGTCATGGTATCACTGTGGTGTTGTCATGGTATTACTGTGTTGTCATGGTATTACTGTGGTGTTGTCATGGTATTTCTGTGGTGTTGTCATGGTATTACAGGGGTGTTGTCATAGTATCACTGTGGTGTTGTCATGGTATTACTGTGGTGTTGTCATGGTATTACAGGGGTGTTGTCATGGTATCACTGTGGTGTTGTCATGGTATAACTGTGGTGTTGTCATGGTATCACTGTGGTGTTGTCATGGTATTTCTCTGGTGTTGTCATGACACTAGTGTGTCCTCGTTAGACACTTCTAATATTTTGAACAATTACTTTGGAACCCATATGTTTCCTCGTTATGTGAGCAAGACATTTCTCAGGGAGAATATTATACCTGATCCATGTTCTCAGAAATCTTGCTTACCATTCAAAGTATAATGTTGAAAAATATCCGAAATCATAAATGAGAGCGCATTGTAGAATTTAATAGATATTAACGCGTGAACAATAGAATCTGGTAGAATATAATTTTTACTTGACTCTCTGATGAGCGATCAATACTAAAAGTACTTCGTGGTTAGCAAATCATTAAGCATTCCCCATTTTGTAAGTAAGCATAACCCGTGGTAATATTAGATAGTAATATTAGATAGTTAATGTGCGTTATATCCACATAATATGGCCTGCTAGTGAATGTGTGATTTACGATTTACACTGCGTTATAACACCCTGTGTGTGTTTTAATGCTCCTCTCTTTAAACTGCGTCCTTGCTAAACTTGTTATTGTACTATTCCTCCTTCTTAGAGTAGTTGCTTGTGCAGGTGCCCTGTTTAAACGTTATCAGGTCCTGTATATATACGAGAGAGAGAGAGAGTGTTAAATCTCTCTAGCTCGTCGTGCTTGCTGCTCTCTTACTCTCACACTCTTTTAACCTTTATTATTATAGCTTGCCTTTCCGCGTCTTTACTCTCCATTGATTGCTACAGCTCTCTCATTTGTTATCCAGCAGTGTGCGCAACTTGACACGGGTAAATATAACGTCTTTCATCTTTTCACAACAACACAACTCGCATTTGGCGTCAGATGTTTTGCTTTAGAACTCGCAAAAATGGAAGAAATAACTTTTTGTCGAAAACAAGTTGTTTAAGAGTTTGCACGGGCCACGCCCATTGTTACATGCGTTTTATGAAAGCAAAACATCACTACATACCTATTTGAAATCTGCTTTTCTGCTTGCTGTCACTTTCTAAACCATTTCATGACTTGTCGTGTTCTTTTTTCCTGATAAAAGTGCTGTAGAAATGTTTCGTACTTCAGGAGCTGAGATGTGACGGGGCAGCTTGGTAATCTGTCGACGGTCACTTAACGGTCGGTGACCGGTCGGTTACCAGTCACTTAACGGTCGGTTAACGAACGATTACCACCCACGGACAGTTTGAGTTACCAGTCAGTATACTAATGACTCCCTGGTGACCCACTAATAACCCCGTGGTGAACCCCTACTGACCCCCTGCTGACCCACTACTAACCCCGTGGTGACCCACTACTGACTCCCTGGTGAACCCCAACTAACCCCCTGGTGAAACCCTACTGAACACTTCCTGATCATTATTCTACCACTTTTCATGACTGTTTTAAAGGCACTTAAAATTGATGACAATTTACTGGTCAATGATGACACTTTACTGGTCATTTAACAGTCGACCATAAGATCATAAACGCACTCAAATTTAAGTTTGTTATATTAGTCAAGTCAGTAAATCAAGTTTGTCAAGTCATAACTTACTTAAATTTGAGTGCGTTTATGATCTTATGGTTGACTGGTCATTGACCAGTAAAGTGTCATCAATTTTAAGTGCTTTTAAATCAGTCATGATAAGTGTTAGAATAATGATCAGGAAGTGTTCAGTAGGGTTTCACCAGGGGTTCAGTAGGAGTTCACCACGGCGTTAGGTAGGGGTTCACCAGGGAGTCAGTAGTATACTGACTGGTAACTCAAACTGTCCATGGGTGGTAACTGTCCGTTAACCGACCGTTATCTTTTCGTGGGCGGTAACCGTCTGTTTTTTTTTTAAATTTATTTAGATGGTTTTACTTCTATTCCAACAGCTGTAACAGTCAATGACAGGAATCGAAGGATTCAAGGGTAATCAAGCGTGTGACGTTTAAGGAAGTGTAATCCATACTTTCTTCGCCCGAGACTTCGCTGCAATGGGCAGCTCCTCATTTAATTAACCCTCCCGCACAGTTTCCTGTACGCTCGGCTGAGTGAACCGTGTGGCTGCTTAGGTGAGAGTTCTCACCCTTAGCACGATAAACATTAAACACAGCCTGAAATCGAACCACCAACCTCTCGATTGGAGGCACGACGCCCTAAACCACTGCGCTACCTGGCCACTTAACCAACCATTAAGTGACCAGTAACTGTCGGTGGGCGGTAACCGACCGGTAACTGTCCGTTCGTTAAGTGTCCGTCAACAGACCGGTAACTGTCCGTGCGCGGTAACCATTCTTAGCTGTAGAAATCTCTTTCAGCTGTAGAAATCCTTATCTCTTTCAGCTATAGAAATCCCTTATCTCCTTCAGCTGTAGAAATCCCTTATCTCCTTCAACTGTAGAAATCCCTTATCTCCTTCAGCTGTAGAAATCCCTTATCTCTTTCAGCTATAGAAATCCCTTATCTCCTTCAGCTGTAGAAATCCCTTATCTCCTTCAGCTGTAGAAACCCTTCCTTATTTCAGCTATAGAAATCCCTTATCTCCTTCAGCTGTAGAAATCCCTTATCTCCTTCAGCTGTAGAAATCCCTTATCTCCTTCAGCTGCAGAAATCCCTTATCTCTTTCAGCTATAGAAATCCCTTATCTCCTTCAGCTGTAGAAATCCCTTATCTCATTCAGCTGTAGAAATCCCTTATCTCCTTCAGCTGTAGAAATCCTTTATCTCCTTCAGCTGTAGAAATTCCTTATCTATTTCAGCTGTAGAAATCCCTTATCTCATTCAGCTGTAGAAATCCCTTATCTCCTTTCAACTGTAGAAATCCCTTATCTCCTTCAGCTGTAGAAATCCCTTATCTCCTTCAGCCATAGAAATCCCTCCTAATTTCAGCTGTAGAAATCCCTCCTAATTTCAGCTGTAGAAACCCCTCCTAATTTCAGCGGTTTGTGTGAGTATAGCGGACAGTGGACCCTGCATCAAGACAAGAGACTCTGACATCTTAGGCAAAGTGTTGACAGTCACTCAGGAGAACATGGGAGCCAATAAAGCCGTCAAGTACCCCCGAGTAAAACTCCACTGTGATCAGGTACAGATTCTGCTGCATTACTTCCACCCTAGATTCTGCTGCATTACTTCCACTCTTAACCCACCACCGGCGCACTGAGACTGGTAAATTGTAATCAGTCGCGTCCCTTATCTATTAGTGTTCTCAAGTCGTCTATCAATTCTAGTTGCAAATACAAAATTACGTTTAATTTCCGCCCGATTTGATTCTACATTCTTCTCGTGTTTTGGTGATGATTAATGTTCCAGATAGTGTACACGAACTACCGGTCCTATGTGGAATCCCCTAAACCTTCAGAATCAGCCTTCCTCCCCAACGGCTCCTCACTCGTTTACGTGTCAGCCATCCATAATGCTGGGCACTTCTATGTTCAGGTTAGCTTATTGCAGCACTTCTATGTTCAGGTTGGCTTACTGCAGCACTGCTATGTTCAGGTTAGCTAATTGCAGCACTTCTATGTTCAGGTTGGCTTATTGCAGCACTTAACCCAAACCCTAACCCAAACCCTAACCCAAACCCTAACCCAAACCCTAACCCAAACCCTAACCCAAACCCTAACCCAAACCCAACCCAAACCCAACCCAAACCCAACCCAAACCCAACCCAAACCCAACCCAAACCCAACCCAACCCTAACCCAAACCCTAACGGAAGGCAAAGGGGTCAGACAACGTTGACAGAGTTCGCCGCGAACTAGTTCGCCGCAAACTTAGAAAGTTCGCGGCGAACTAGTCCGCCAATTGTTCGGCTGCGAACTCGCTCGGCTGAACGAGTCCGGCCGAACTCAAAAAATCGTTCGCCAACCAAAAATTTAAGTTCGCTGGAATTAGTTCGCGGCGAACTAGTTCGCCAGTTTGCGGTGAACTCATGCTGGTTCGCCTGAGTTCGAGTTCTGCCCGGAGTTCGGCAAACATCTGGCGAACTCTCGGCAACTTCAGTGGAGTTCGCCAAGGAAAAAATTGGCGAACTGTCGGCATATTATGAACCCAAGGAGTTCGTATGGGACCCGCCTGAGTTCGCCCGGGTTCGCGGCGAACTAATGTTCGCGGCCTATTATGCCGCAATTTTAACTTTCATTCAGTTAGGTGGTCACTGGTCATTGCACTTGACAGTACTAAGATAGGTTTTGAAGCTCTCAGATGCATCCTTTCACACTATTGTTTTTGTTTGTTTGTTTGTTTGTTTTTGTTTTTTTTTTCTCCGCACTGTGAGGGGTTTGCCATTCTTACCCAAATAGAAATTATGCTTATCAGGCTTTACTATTGAAGTAAAAGAACAATAATCATGTGATTATTTCTATTTTGCATACATTTTCATTGGTTATTCTTAGGGGGGTGCCTCTGTCCCAATTGTCCCAAACTCCAAAAATAGTGAATTGGGTTGGGGACAATTGGGACATTTCCCGTGACAAACAGGACAATTGGGACAAATGGGACAGAGACAAATTGGCCTCAAATGGGACATTTGAGACAAAGGTTTTCAAGATATATGCCTATGGGACTCAAAAAGTGAATTCAGTAATGTACCAGCTAAAGCATGTTATATATTTATAGCCAAATTCACCTTGAAACCCATTGAAGCCAAATAGTATACAACTGCACATGACAAGGTATCTGATAATGAGTAGGATATTTTACTGCTTGGGCCCCAACCATAGACAATTCTGGCAATTGCATGAAAATAACCCTTAAAAGCATAAACCAGAAAAAACAGACTTGCTCTGGTTGTGGTTGTTAGTGGAAGTTCAGCATTCTTCACCTCACAAGTGACAACCCAAAATGGTATCAGAAAGAATGTCAGTTCTAAAGCAACAACTGCTGCAATGTCACTTCAATGTTTTTTGAAATGAAAAGTTGCAATGTAGTGGCATAGCAGCAGTTGCTATATTGAAACTGCTATTTTTCCCTATGGGTTTGAAGTAGAGAAAGCTTAAACACTGCAAACAAACAACCAAACATGCTTATCATGGATTCAGACTTATAAATCCAATACAGAAATAGTCAAAATTATAAAGCACTTGGATTATAAAATACTTGGATCAATTTATAAGCCATAAGGGTAGCCTTGTTAATAGTCTTTAAGATTGGCTAAGTGCTTTCCCTCAGCACAACCATGAATCTTCTTTATATAACTGCAGGAAAATATATACTGTAATTGTGCTGTAAAGATTATTTTGATTTCATTACATTTAATAAATTACTGATTTTATATCATTTGTTGTTTGTCTGATTGTCCCACTGTCCCAGTTGCCTCAAAAACCATTCCCAAACTCAAGAAAAAGTAAATTGGGAATAGGACAATTGGGACAATGAAACTCCCCCCCTTAAAAGCTTGAACTAGACAAAATTGCTATTGAGTTATTCTACTGTATGGCAAAAAGGAAAAGAAAAACACCAGCAGCTTCCAAGGATGCCATTGGTGCTAGGAATTGGAATAGACTTTATGCAGAACTTTCAAGTAAAACATCAAACCAAAAGTACAGTCCACACAAAGCCAAAACTGGGGATGCTTCAAAGATGATTTTACAATCTGACAAGGATTTAGAAAGAGAAACTGATGAATGTGAGCTGATATCTAAACCTTCTTGCTCCCAAACAAGTGAAATCATAACTCAACGGCTTGCACTAGATTGTGAGATGGTTGGATCTGGACCATCTGGAGCAACCAATCAATTAGCCAGAGTTTCTATTGTCAATGTTCATGGCCATACTGTTTATGACCAGATAGTTCTTCCTCGAGAAAATGTGACTGATTATAGACACAGCATAACAGGATTAGATAAAGAAACAATTTCTAAAAAGGGGAGAGCATTCAAGGAAGTCCAAAAAGAAGTTGCAGATATGATTGATGGTAGAATAATTATTGGTCATGACATAAAACACGACTTCAGCTGTCTGGGATTCTCACATCCTAAGAGTTTGATACGGGATACAGCAAAATATAAACCCTTTCGTGTGGCTTCTAAAGGAAAAACACCATCCCTCAAAAAACTTTGCCAACTCATGTTAAATTATGACATTCAGAATGGTGTACATAATTCTGTTGAAGATGCCATAGCTACTCTGCAATTATATAAGAAACACAGGGCTGCATGGGAAAGAAGCATAAAGAAACATAGGAAGAAATATAATGAAAAAAATGCTATTGAAGAATCAGACACTAAGAATCAGGTGTGATTAACCTGTTTCATGTTTAATTTTCATTTTGATAGTTCTGAGACCTTTGTGGGGTCAAATATGAATAGTTTAATGTATTTTATACACGTTATCAGTCCACACTAAGTCCAGTCCAAATCAGTGTAAATATGATATTGATAACTTTAGTGTGTAGTACTAGGACAATCAGAGCAATGATAATTTACATCTTTTCATTGTAGTACTAGGACAATCAGAGCAATGATAATTCACATCTTTTCATTTTGATTTTCAATTTTTACCCTGTGACGCTTTTTGGTTTATAATCTTTAATATAAAATGAATTCACATGTGAATAATGTTTGTGCCACCGTACACAATCAAATTTGAACTTGCCAAGATGATATCAAGAGAAAGCAAGGCTAAGCTGGGCTTAGTTGCGCCGTTGCTATGGATACAGATATTCTGCACGTGCAGATTATGATCAGTTCTATGCAGGTTTTCTGATACGTTGTTGATTGCTGCTTTTAGCGTTTGAACGAACGAAGTGTTTACTGTTTTCATTTGAAATTCAAGATCTGGAAATAGAGAACGGGTATGGCTTGCATCGTGGAGGCTATTTCCGTTAGCATCTCTTCATAAATCAATGACAGACGTTGGTCGATTTAAATCAATGCTGAGTTGATGGTTAAAAGAAAAATGTGAATTTATAGCAATTTAAGATTGAACAAAATCAAAATCAAATTGAATCGAATTTGGGCATAGCACATTGCACTTTTGGAATACTGCTCTTGGCGTAAATCAATGCTTTGATTCAACGTTCAGTATGAGTACGATACTCAGTTTTAATTTTCAGATTAAGTTCATCATACAAGAGCAAATTATAATGATCAAAACTTGCACGGTCCAGCATCACTAAAAGTAACTAAAGAATAGTGGTCAAGTTTGCTCCTTCATAAACTTTTTGAGAGCTTATTATTTGGTCATGTATCATCTGGCAGGCCCAACGGGCCTTTCTAGTAATAATAATAAAGTAATAAGGTTTATTATACCTTACTGTAGTTTTCCATTATGAATTTAAACCAATTACCTTATGAAACATATTTATGGGGAAAGAAATTTGGGGATTTTACCTGAAGTCTCCAAATGTCCCAGCCCCTTGTAATTTCAATAGTGACATCAAGGCACTCTCAAATGTAACCATTACTCAATGCTAATAGCTTACCAATTCAAATTTGAGCAATGTCAGTCATCATGGTATCAGACGAATGAGAAATATAGCTATTAATGGAGTAAGTTTCTTGGATATGAAGCATATGATTTTTCTGCAATTCTTTATGCTATTTGGGTAATGGGTATGCATAATAAAAGATCATAGCTTCCGAACTGCCCTCTTTTTGAGAGGGCGCCCTCTCATGCCCTCTTTTTGCCCTCCTTTTTGGGTCTTGCCCTCCGAGCCCTCCTTTTTGCCCTCTTTAAGGCCCAATTTGCCCTCCTTTTTGACCCTTCCTAAAATACACTTATAATCCACGGCCTAAAATAGGTCTTTTTTCGGCGGTTTCCAAAAAAAAAAAAAAAAAAAAGGTCGACCATATTTTTCGGGAATACACCTTAAAAGCACTATCTCGGATTAATTTTGTAAATACACTTTTGCTGAATTCACCAAAAATATACCTTTAGTTCCTGAAATACACCCGTGATTTGGAAAATACACCTAATAAGCACTATCTCGGATTGATTTTGCAAATACACTTTTACTGAATTCACCTAAAATACACCTTTCGTTCCTGAAATACACCCATGATTTGGAAAATACACCTAATAAGCACTATCTCGGATTGATTTTGCAAATACACTTTTACTGAATTCACCTAAAATACACCTTTCGTTCCTGAAATACACCCATGATTTGGAAAATACACATATTAAGCACTATCTCGGATTGATTTTGTAAATACACTTTTACTGAATCACCTAAAATACACCTTTTGTTCCTGAAATACACCCATATTATTCTGAAAATACACCTAACAAGCACTATCTCGGATTGCGTTTTTGAGGCGGCTTCTAAAAAAAAAAAAAAAAAAAAAAAAAAAAAAAAAGGTCGCCACATTTTGGTAGCATATTGCCCTCCTTTTTCGTTGATTTGCCCTCCTTTTTGGGCCAAAAACTGCCCTCCGAACGGATTTTCAAGGGTCGGAAGCTATGTAAAAGATGACTTTCTGTCATTGAATTGGGTTCACTTATTCTCTATAGTTTTATACGAATGGTCTAGTCATTTTCCCATCGACCATTGAGGTTTCTTTGTGAGATATTAATCATCAGTCATAAAGTAATTATAAATTATTCAACCACTTTCAGTTTATTTGGCAATAATTGCAGACTTTTGTAACATTATATGCTTTCAGATGAAAAGAAATGCCCAAAAAGATATAACACGCTGCATATGGTTAGTTGGATTTCATTGATTTCATTGCCACAGTAGTGCATTCAAACAATTATGACCATAATTTTGTACCCTTCAAAATTTGAACTAACATTTAACTTGTCACTTGATAATTCACCTAATATAGTATGATGTTTTTTGGGGAATTGTAATTGTACATGTACATAATATGTACATAAAAATATGTCAATAATATTGAATAATATGTGGGTTCTTGGGCAATTTATCCACTTATTCTTTTCTTATTCTACCTCTGACAGAACAATTATTTCAGTGATTTCAACCCGGGCATCGGAGACTTTATCTGCTGTGACAAATGCAGTGTGTGGCAACATATGCGATGCATGGGGGTGCACCCTAACCGGGTCCCTAAAGTCTACGAGTGCGAGCAGTGCAACCCCCGGGACCTGGACAAGGAGAAGGCAGTCCAGCACCAACTCCACCTCAGAGAGGAGATGACAAGCTCGGAGGAGGAAGGAGGGGTGGCGACCCCCAACCCCCGGAATAGTCACGCAGCTACCACCCCTAAAACCACCGTGAAGCAGCACCGCTCCCGGAGAACCTCGTCAACTTCAGTCAAGTCGGAAGAGTCGGCTAATGAGTGTGAAGACAGGTTAGATCAATAGAGCTAACATGACAACATGATATGATGTTACTCGTATTTAACATTGCTTTATTTGAGTCTTTGTGCTCGTGCAAAAGGTACAAAATGATAGCAGTTGTACTTGTCAGTTCATCAGATGGATTTAATTTCAGGAAACGAATGACAGTAATTCAATGATTCTATACATCATACATATATGACGTATTTTGGTATTATGTGTGCGTTAAATATAACGGATCATCCTTTTTGAGTAACGGATTTCAAGGCTCGAGCTTGTGATCTGTCTGAATGTTTTGGCGTCTGTATTCTAACAAACTGAAGGAATTTCACGACCAGCATTGGTGAATGTACTTCTAACTGTAAACTGTAACATTCTCTGAGACATGTATCGTTTGAAATGTTCTGAAGTATGTTATCTCTAACCCTCTCCCTAGGTCTGACTGTCTGAGAACGTACAGAGAAGTCCGTGAGAACATGTACTCTCCGTCGATCAAGCACCGACTGGAGCCCAGGACGGAGGGCCTGCCCTCCTGTGGGATGAGCCCGCCAGGGGTGGCCCGCATCCAGCCTCAGGCCACGGGCTTCTCTCACTCCGTCATCCAATACCCGGCCATGCTCCACGTCCTCAACCAGGGTCCTGCGAAGATAGTCGTTACCAGGCAGACTCTCAAACCGGGGGCTTTCATATCGGACTTCATGGTTAGTGGGATTCTCTTAAGAGCTTAAATTGCGTAAATAAGCAGGCCAATTGGTTGTTCATAATGTAAAATTAATTTCAAGGTTTCTACAAAATACTTACGTAGGACTGTCGTTCACTTACCACCTACACAGGGACATTTCAAGCAACTCTCTGAGTTGTACGAGGAGATAGGGGGCAAGTCTACGTTGTATAAACAACCCATGAACTACGTGCTTCACTACCCACAACTAGATATCTGTGTTGATACGAGGTATGTTGATATTTGGATGGAAAATGTACAGCCAATTGGTACGAATATTGTTAATTTACTTGAATAAGTAACACTTAGTTCTATCTACAGACAGCTTACAATAGGTACGTGATGTTTGAAACCTGCCTAACCAATAAGCTCAGTAAACGGTATGAAATTGAATAATACTTAATGAGCCTAACGTAACACGGCGAAATGAAAATACGCCACGAAACTGAGCTCAAGTTCATTGGATTCTGGATAATAATAATTGATGAATTCATGATCGGAATGTTGAATGTTCCAGTTCATACTGATTATTATCAGAACAACCTAACTAGAATCTGATCTGGTAACGACTTAATGATATCTTGTCATGGTTGTAACTTTTACATGTCATTTCATGAAATTCACCAACGTACAGGGAGTATGGGAACATAGCACGATTCTGTAGGCGGTCCTGCCAGGCTAACTCGATCGCTAAATCTTACCTCCAAGATGGCAAGCTACACATTGGCATCTACGCTAAAGAAACGATCACCGCTAATTCTGAGATAACAATACCTTTCAACTTCTCCATTGATCAATAGTTAGTTTAATCCCAGTGTTTATTCCATCTTTCTTGAATGTAATACTCTTTTTGGACTTGGTGATTACCTGGATGGAAGTAGTAGTGCCCCCACCCTCTAACTCAGGTGTCCTGACCTTCTGAGGCAAGGCGTATTACGCCGCGCCATGGTGCTTTTTGCTGCGCGTGACAGCTCACACAAAGTACTTTCGATGCTGAACACGCATTAAAAAAGCACCCAAGCGCCTCAAATACGTGGAGACACCAAGGTAACCCTCTCGCTCTTTCACTGATGTTAACTCCTGCTTCCCTCCACACCAGTCACTCCCTCTCCTCCCTGCAGTCAGTTCACGTTGGGGTGTCCGTGCTCCACTGCCTCGTGCCTCGTGCTCAAACACAACGAGTCGATGACGTCACGAGTCAAGAAGCCCTCGTCCTCCTCTTCCTTCTCCAGACACAACAGCACTGAGAGCGTATTCGGAAACGAGGAGAAGAGCAACAAAATCAAGATGGTTCGTGACATGAACGAATTGAATATTATATATAGTCCTGCGATGTTGCAGAAAAACCATGTTTACATTTTCTTGAAAGCAATTTTTCTCGTAAAAAGTAAAAATGACGATGTTTTAGTGTCAGAAAAAGATGAAGTCCTTTAACAATTTTACACTCATAATTGCTGTTTTCAGAGTCGTGAAGAAGTGAAGATGCAAAGTTACATACAGGTATAGTACCTACGATAGACAAGTAACTTATTAATTCTGGATAATTTGTAGAAAAAAGGTGGGGGAGATGTAAAAGTAAACGTAAGACTCTGATTGTCTTCTAGTCGAGATGAAAAACCAATCGCCATGAAAGGACATATTATTGGAGCTGGTTAGAAACACTCACTGAAGAGAATTTCTCTGCGAACTTTGGAGGTTGGCGCTCTCACCATTGTGTTACTGGCACAAAAGGAGCGCGAGTGAGAGAGTGTGAGAGAGAGGTCCAGAGAAAGAGACGTTCTCTTACATCACTTGTACCTTTGTGTGTTCACATGCATCCCCTTATACATGTTAATAGGTGTACTGCATTCCATAGCGGCCGTTGCTGTGTGTAATGTTGGCGTGTATACATGTACAGAGTACATTGTACACAACACACTCACCAGTAACCACGGTGATGATGAATACATGTACAGAGTACATTGTACACAACACACTCACCAGTAACCACGGTGATGATGAATACATGTACAGAGTACATTGTACACAATACACTCACCAGTAACCACTTTGATGATGATGTATTTCCTCGCGGGCAATCAAATGATTGTGGCTGCAAATTTATTGCTCCCCATATATGGCAACGAACATCTATCAAAGTTAAATGGATTCATTAAATATCTTACTGCTTAACATGTCACGGCTTAAACTCTCCCTTAACTCCCGGCCCTGCCTGATTACAACATCCCCCGTTCACGTTACAAAATGATCTCTTTATTCGTTGACACTGCTCTGCCAGGCCCACTGCGCAAGTTAGAAAAGGCAAGGCTTGCTCAATACTCACTTATCCTCACTCCTCACTCACCTATACACTCACTCATCACCCAAAGTACTAAAAGGAGGACAGCTCTACAAGAGGCACAGTCATTATTTCTGTGGAATCGAACGAGTCCCGTCCCTCCCATGATTCCTCACCCCTCATCATCCTTGTCTCCCCTTTATAATCATTTTATAATCATTAAATCATTATATAATAATCATTAAATTCAGGTGATAGAGAAGATAGAGCGGGACCAGGAGAGGAAGAGAGTGCTGAGTGAGAAGAGTCCTGCTGTCACCACCCCTGCTGCCACCACTGAAACAGGTGTCACGCCGGTGGGAAGTAGCACTTCCACTGCCACCGAAGTGGAGGACTCAAACACGCCATCTCGTGCCAACAAGAGGTACCCTGTCTTTCAAATTCAAATACTTAATGTGAAGTTGAGAAACGTTTACTTTGAGCATGATTAATAATAATCTGATCGATATCCGGTCAATAATTTCCATTTCCTGGCAATATATCGTTAGACGTAATTTAAATATATCGAGAAGGCTGGTTATAAATTCTAATTATTCTATTCTGATATGGCTGATAATACTGCCTAAAGATAAAGAGATAAAGTAAGCACAATATGTCACTAACCCCTCCTGTTCTTAGGAAGCGGAAGGGGAGTGGAAAGAAGGCCCGCAAGAACTCGGGAGCTAGTGCCACGTCCAGCATCACGGCCAAGTCCCCGGACCACTTCACCTTTGAGTCGGGAGCGAACAGTACGTTGTGCAGTCCTGTGCACAGTCCTACTCCACCACAACCCGCTCAGCCGTATCCTGTTGTTGCTGCACCCGCATACAATGTACAGGTAATGTATAGTATACAGTGTGTACTGTGTACCTTGTATAGTTGCTGCACCCGCATACAATGTACAGGTAATGTATAGTATACAGTATGTAAACAATGTGTACATTGTGTACATTGTGTAGTTGTAATGCATATAATGTGTACAGTGTATAGTTACTTCACCTGCATACATTGTGTACAAGTATACAATGTTTTACTGTACTGTAGCATATTATATTATGTATACATTGCGTTGTAGTTAGTAGTAACTGCATGATGCGAACCTTATGTAACAAGAGATACAAGCTTACAAGTCTTGCATGGTGCGTACAGTATACAAGAGATACAAGCTTACAAGTCTTGTATACATTCGATGTTTGGATCGTGTGTAACATATTGTATTGATTGTGTGTATGGATGGTGTGTAACATATTTCATTGATTGTGTGTATGGATGGTGTGTAACATATTGTATTGATTGTGTGTATGGATGGTGTGTAACATATTGTATTGAATGTGTGTATTGATTGAGAGCTCTATGTATATGCTCGTCCGCTGAATATCACATGACAAATTTGTTGCCCTCAATTTTGATGAATTTTAGTTTTTCAATCTACAAAACACAGTACAAAGAACTGTGCATTGATTCGATCAACTCATGTCTCTGTGGGTTTTTGAGTAATTCAATCACAGACTTTCAAGTTTTGAATATTTCCTCATTATTCACACACATACCGCGTAAGGCGTGTATGCATCATAACTTCTCATACACACGCACACACTGACAAAGACGTGTCACATTGTCACATTCCGGTCAATGATTGCTTCCGATAATTCTAATACATCGAACATGTCACCAAGCAACAGGAGCTGAGATTACGTCAATCATTGACAGGTTATTATACTTGTAAATAAAATCTACTTGAAATTCTCGCAGTGATGTCAGTCCTCCTAAATCGGTATTTTCATTTCACTGGAATTATATACTCCAGTGACATATAATCGCTTCATTAATGGCAGCAAAACATCTGATCGATATTTGAGTAACTCAGAAACTTCCCATCAATGGATATGATAATCGCCGACATTTCACTGTCATTTTTGGGTGTATCTCTGTATCTGAGTGGGAAATAACCAATAGTTATCACCCTGGATTGTCAACAATCATGGTAAGAACTAAGAATGTTTGTATTTGAATGTTTGCTGCACGAAATCACATACGCTGATTGAAATTCACAACATATTGCGTAGCTCGCTGCTCTCAGATTCCCCGTTGCTCGACGATATAATTATTGTTTAATGGAATTGGACAATGGTAGCATGGATTACGTTTATTGTTGGAGAGGGAACCCTTGATTCTGATCTGAGATGTCAAATATGAACACCGCATGCGCAGCATATACCATAATACAACATCTACTGCTACAATATCAAAAAACACACCGTTCTAAAAACTTGAGAATACCAGCTTGAGGTTGTGTTACAGAATAAGTGGTTTATATCTAGTTCAGGCTGTCTATTCAACGAAGCGCAGTGATACCGAAGTCAGCTTTCCAAATTGTAGATACTTAGGCAGGTTACATCACAACTTGATCTGGAATGAGCTTCCCTCTGGTTCTACATTCTACCTCTGTTTGTGCCATTGTCTGAAGCCCATTCCTCGTTACCATAACAACCACCCCTCACCTCACTTCTACCTACAATGATCCTACAATTGTTCCTTCTCTCATAATAATTATATTATGTATATGATGTAATACGTAGTGTGTTCACTGTTCATACCACGTGAGATGTACGTCATTGAAGTATGTTGCAACACATCATGTACTAATGTGTTATAACACTTACAATTTACTAACAGCGAGCACATTCAACCGCCTGCTAAGGTGTAATGAACTAGAGGGGGCTAGCGCATGCTAAATGTGCTAAGTGTAATGTATTAGCCAATTTTGAGGGTACTTGTATGTGTGCAATAAGTAATATTGCACTCCTAAGGCATGCAATGGTCAACTGAGGTGTAATGTTCCCAGCCATGCTCTAAGCGTATAATGTACTAAGGTGCAATGAACTGAGGTGTAATGTACTAACGTGTAATGCAATCGAAGGGCTAGCGCCGTGACGCCGTCTTTCTGATCTTAAACTTAACGTATTGAAGAATTGAAGAATTCCTAACCTAAATCGTTTCTCTTCGCCGAGCCAAGAAGAGAATATTGCAAGTCATATATGATACATTTAACGTAGATCCCATTGTTTGCATTATAATGTTGTCTGGTCACTGGTGTAACATGTCTCATATTGAGGATGTTACCTTGTAACATTTCCCAGGAACCAGTGTTAACAAAGCATCATGTGAAGTGTAACGGGTACGCTACAGACATACACCTGCGTCCAATGAACACTACTCCCTTCTCCCAAAACAGGAGACTGAACCTGCAGCTGAGAAGCAATAACTCTCTGATCACTCCCGTCAAAAGTAAGTCTTGCCAGAAAGCCAGGGTGATGGTTAAAAATTAATGATTATTGATTATTGCAGAAGTATGTGATCGCTATTTAATGTTAATTGTCTGCGATGTCACAAAATGACTGACTGACTGATAACTGACAAGCATTTATCAATAGTTAACTGCCAGTCGCTAACTTTTATATTTTGTTTTATAACTACATTATGATGGTCCGTTGGTTTTAGAGCTACTCCATGAAATAAAAGGACATAGGAAAGTTTGAATTGCCACTCTCTTTAGAACTTTTATTAAAGCTCCCATTTTAAGACCTTCGAGGATGTTTTGACAGGCTATTATACGTATCATAGCATTACGCGAGAATTCATTCAATACACGTCTTGTAATCCCTTAGATTAGAATTGCGCTTTATTGAGGTCTTGAGGTTATGATTGGTATTAGTGTATCACATTACTTTTGCTTCTTGTACGTATGGAATGATGATCTTATGCCAGAAAATACGATTTCGAAGAAAAATTTGCGGCTTTTATGTCCTAGAAATGTAACAATGGAAAAGGAATGTAATTATCTGCCTCATTCAAGAATTGACCTTCATTCAATGGAGAAAGGATGTTATGAGGTTCTCGTAATGCTTTATGATATGCTTATAAGCATGACATGGCACGCGTTGTCAAGCATTTTAATATGATCATCCCATATTTGTAAACTTTCCCTGCCTTTCGTTGAGTGGTTTGGGTGATTTGTACCTAAGTTTAAAGCTTACATGGGGGATGTACTAAAGTACTTTACAGTAACCACTGCCAAAACCCATACTAAAACCTTGCAACTTCACGTCATGTTTCTTCACATGGCTGGACATGATAACAGATTTTAGACATGATAACAGATTTGAGGTATAATCTTATGTCGTGTTTTTCAGTGCGAAAAGACGGCTTCATTGTCCCGATCCTAGGTTCCTTTCTCAATACCAAACCTAAAGCCCCGGCTACCACCTACAAAACCTCTAAGAAGCGCTGGTTGGAGAACTTCATCAAGGAGGGCGGAGTTTGCAAGTCTCCTGTGCAGTCGCCAAAACACCCCCCTCTCTCGCCCTCCAAAGATCCGTGTCCCTCTGACAAGGAGGAACTCCTCTCGCCCATTTCACAGGTATTTAACTGTTTATTAAGTTGTGACAAATTTGTAGCCAGGAAGAGCGAAACTGGTGGGCCAGTCCCCACAAACTCCCGAGGGATTAATTTGGCTGTTTTGTGATAATATTTCTTCACAATTTTTGGCTTTTTCACAGAATGGTACCATTTTTGTTGAGGAATTTTGGCCATTTTATGAAATGGTACCTTTTTTGCTGAGCAGTTTCGGCCCTATCTCAAATGGTACCGTGCTGAATCGGAAAAGTCTCTCTGGTGTGACACACTGACCCAAATCTCACAGTAAAGTGACCCCTATAACAGTGACGCAGCCAGTATCAAATTTTGATAAAGTTATCGATAATTAGGCCAAATTTGGCAGTTAGTTGTGAAAATCTGCAAACCCAGGAAATATTTTGCATGACTTGATCTCAAATCCAGGAAAATCTGATTTAACATGCCGTTAAGCAAGGACATTCACTGAGTTTTTCAGGCTAATCTTAAACCCGAACGACTACTGTGACAAATGCTGTATTCATATGTTAAGGATAATTAAGAAGTTTCCTTGCGTTTGACATTTGATGCCAACACAGTACTTTCATCTTCGATCTTGATGTTATATAAGATAGTCTTTAAATAATGCCTCATAAAACTCCAGCCATCAAAATATTACAATTGGCCCAGATTGGCTCTTATAACGGGTCTCCGTTGGCAGGTACAAACACAGTTCGATTGAGTTTCGGGACATCAACAAACACTATAGTGTGATGTATATGCGTTCTTCATTCACGGAAAATATTCAATCGGATGATTTCCGCTGATCTCAGCATTATTTTCTTTGTTGACTTAGGATTGCGGAGCTTTCTCGAAATTTCGCCATATCCTCAACAGTCGTGACGCGTAGTGTAAGCGTACTGGTGAGCGCGCGCGAACAACATTTTGTTATACTGACAACGTAGCTTCCACAGTCTTTCATGCCCATATATGGTAAGTTACCCGTAAATTGATGGCCTGATGTTCAACGATTCGTTGGTTGTTGTATATTGTTGACAACGCCTTTTACTTCGTTTAAACAGGCATTGTGTAGCCTAAGAGAAGCGGTGCATTTGTCATGCGTGCTTGATTTGTTATTGGATTGTGGACTCGTAAGATGTCTTGCTGTCCTTTTGTGGGATCAGCTGAAACGAATAGAAATTTGTCGCGAATAGAAATTTGTCGCGTTCTACCCACACCATCTTCGTATCATGGTGTACTCACATAATCATGTTTTTCAGGCAGGTCCTAGCGAAGAGGAGACGTTGGAGGCTGCGACCAGGACCCTCAACATTTCAGATGAGACGGGTAATGAAGCAGCAACCACTGCCGAACCAGACAACACCATGGACACTTCTCAACTCAATGATACCCCGCCCTGTCCCGTTACTCTGGACTCCCCTAACCTATCTCTTGGATGTTCCGCGAACCCAGCCAATGTCTCTACGTCTTCAGAAGTATCTGAGCCCGATACACCTTCTGTTAGTTCAACCCCTGCCAATGAGAAAAAGAAGAAAGTAACTCTGGCCGACTACCGGAAGAGGCTGCAGTCTCGGTCTAGCAAACCGCTGAGTGCATCGAATGACAAGGGTGAGGGGGTGGATTGCTCGCCCTCCGCCCATCCCGTCTTCGAGCCCATCTCTCCTGGTGACCCTGACAAACAAAGCACTGAACCCTCGCAGAACTCCCTCATTGAAGAGTTTACTCGACCGAGTCTATCTGAAACCGTATCTGACGAGTCCATACAACCCAATAAGTTGCGGAAGCTGGAGTTCAGCGGTTCGGTGCACGAGGGGGTAGCGGAAGATGCTGCCCTCTCCTCCTCACAGCCTGACAACAGCAACTCTTCTCTTTATCAAAATGGCACAAGTTCTAATCACACACCCCCTCAATCCCATGTCTTACCTGAAGATACCTTCTCTAAAATCAAAGAGATTCTATCCCAGCGCAACCCAGGTTTCGTTCCGCCAAATAACTTGAATGTTTCTCAGTCAATCTTAAAGATGTACGATCCCAACGCCTCCTCAGTAAAGAAATACCAGTATTCCAGTCAGTATTCAGATGAAATGTATAGTCGCGAAAATAAACGATTGAAGCCGTCCGTAGGTCATTCTGATTACGGTTCGAAATATTTTAAAGAAGATGAAAAGAGGTAGCTTTGTCCCAAATAATTTAAGTTATTTTATACTTTTATATATGTGCACCCTTATAGCATTCGTTCATTTGACATATTATATTGAATCTTGTCTTGTTTTGAAATGCTCAGTGGATGGGCCAGGAATTTGGCCAGGTTTCAAATGTTTATATACTTTTATGTTAAGCTTAACACATGTTCGTAATATTAAATTCTCGTATCACAAAATGGCACAAGTTCTAATCACACACCCCCTCAATCCCATGTCTTACCTGAAGATACCTTCTCTAAAATCAAAGAGATTCTATCCCAGCGCAACCCAGGTTTCGTTCCGCCAAATAACTTGAATGTTTCTCAGTCAATCTTAAAGATGTACGATCCCAACGCCTCCTCAGTAAAGAAATACCAGTATTCCAGTCAGTATTCAGATGAAATGTATAGTCGCGAAAATAAACGATTGAAGCCGTCCGTAGGTCATTCTGATTACGGTTCGAAATATTTTAAAGAAGATGAAAAGAGGTAGCTTTGTCCCAAATAATTTAAGTTATTTTATACTTTTATATATGTGCACCCTTATAGCATTCGTTCATTTGACATATTATATTGAATCTTGTCTTGTTTTGAAATGCTCAGTGGATGGGCCAGGAATTTGGCCAGGTTTCAAATGTTTATATACTTTTATGTTAAGCTTAACACATGTTCGTAATATTAAATTCTCGTATCAAAAGCAGATATTTTATGTTTTAGAGAGTATAATTATGGTTCACTTCTTAGTGTGAACTTAAGATGTATATTCTCGCTTTCCAGGTACTGTTGATCGTTGGCATATCGCTCCTATTCGTAACAAGAGTATATCTAAGAAGCAAGTCTTGTACTTGGGCTCATTTTGCTATTAGAAAATTAAAATTATATTCATTTTGATTTATGAGTACTGTGACCCCATTTTAGATTTTGCTAACGAATATCGATGTAGTTGTATAATGTTTGATGCAGTTAAAAATCTAATATCACGCCTCTGTAAGGGTCAGTCCTTCATTTTCAATTGTAGAATGAAGAATTGCCATTTATGGATATATATTCGAATTAACGATTTACTGAGTGCTGCTGTTCTAGGAAGTACGGTTGTCAATTAAGGATCGTTCACATATTGCTTAATGCTTAATCAAGTAGGGGGTAGGGGATTTCAAATGATAACGATTGTATCATAATTAAAACTGTAAACATGAGAATTAGGGGTTTAAGATGAACCCAAAATTTACGTAATGCATGAACGATTCCCTATTAGGTATTTAATTCATATTTCCTACAGTGTATCATCGTGTCAATTAATACTAGCTTAGGTATATAGGCTATTTGACGTTCATCAACCGTATCAATGTATTATTGTTTTTGACAGATTTGGTACACGTCAAACAATTCAACTCCAAACTTTATTTTTATACAATGTTTAATTATCACCTTCAAGTGATAGGTTACCGTTACCAAGGGAGCCGTCACATATTACGTCATCACTCGACCCGGGGGAGGGGGTTTTCAAATGCTGACAGGGGGGAGGGAGGGGGTTTGAGGTTTGCTGACGGTCAGCAAAAATTCTGAATTTTTGATTTACGATTACCAACTTTTTTGTTCACAATATTTTGTTTTGGAGTACCCATTTCATTTCTGCAATATGATATCTATTTTTCCAAACTAACTGGGCACGTGAAAGGTCATTTTATGATTGAATGAGGTTCGTCTATAACAATTTTTGCTTGTTATTAACGAGTTCAACCATATGAAATACACCACACGTTCATGATTGATATTTCATGTCTGTTGTTTCAATTTGAAATAATCAAAATTTGTTCTGAAAAAGGAGGGGGGTTTGGTCGATGCTGACGTCGGCATGGGGGAGGGGGTCAGCCAATGATGACAAATGATGACAGACGGGGGGAGGGGTTTAAAAATGGGCAAAAAAGTGATGACGTAATATGTGACGGCTCCCCAAGAGATATATCTTCCAAATCTCAGTGTTAAATGTTGATTTTCATAATATAGTGGTGGCCTGTACCGAATCTGTGAAGCAGTATTTTATGAAGCTCTTGCAGCAAGCTCATGCAGGAGAATATATACACCATGATCATATGAGAAAGTTAAAAGCAGTATCTTAATACGCATTTTGAAATATTACGCATATGTGTGCAGACCGCTCGATTGACATAGGCCTCGATAAAGACGTGCGGATTTCCTCCGCACGCTGCAACTTTCAATATAAATTCCTTCAAAAGCGCACAATTTTGCTCGTCTTTATCGAGGCCTTTTTCAATGGAGCGATCTGCTCACATATGGCTTAGGATTGAAATTTGAAAACATCCTAATTTACTGTACGTGTTCTGGAAGTGGATAATTTCTATTTCTACAGTACTATGATTTGCGAACTCAGTTAAAATGAAACAGCGTATTTTATTGCGCAATGATAACACTTTTATTAACAAGATCACGGGCACACGCTCGTATTGCTTAATACGTCCACGTATTAGTTACGTAATCATTATCAAACTTTGGCCATTTTCAATTACCAAATTTTGCCAAAAAATACAGAGAATTTGTGCCAAAAATGTGTCGAAAATTTGATGCATTTTGATAGCGCAATCAACCACCAAAACCCCCTCCCCGTTTCCTAAGCCCGCATAGGTGTGTGTACGCGCCGCGCGCTTCCCTGCTGGGGAAGCGCGCCGCGCGAGCCACACAGGGATATACGTGTTTAGCAACCTCCCCGTAATCAAACGTAATCATTTGAAAAAACCTTCCCTGCCTGATGATATACGTGATGTCCGGGCTAAAGTGCATATCATGTGACCGTCAAATTAAATGTGGAACGCAAACGTTGTGCGGGACCGGGTATCGACGGACGTTGCCAGACGTTGTCTGCCCCATATTTTTTTCGGGGCGCGCACGCAGCTATTGTCTGACGACCTCTGACAACGCAGCTAGGGGGTCAGGCAACGTTGGGCAAGCCCAATGTCGACGGGCGATGTCCGTTCCTTTCTTCTGAAGGCGCAAAGTGACGTCCAAAGACCAAATGTGGAACGTTGCGCCGCGCGCGCGAGGGTAGGGTAACATCCTTCGAGCCCAATGCCCATCTTTATCTATTTCCGTGACCGTCCAAATGTGGAGTTGCCACTGCCAGACGTTGTCGAAGAGGTCTGACGAGCGCGCAGAGGGCCAGCTGCAACATATTTTGGTAAAACATTTTACAAGGCTTGCCAGACGTTGTCTGCCCCATATTTTTTTCAAAATGCGAGTCGGGGCGCGCGCAGGGTGCCAGGCATTCAGGCAATACGGGGCTGGCCGGGTTTGCTAAACACGTATATCCCTGTTATCGTCGCGCAGCGCGCTTCTTGCCATACGTTGTATGGCCCGCTGACGCCAGCCGCGAAGCGGCTGGCGTCAGCGGCTGAGAATCAGCGGCTGAGAATCAGCGGCTGAGAATCAGCGGCTGAGAATCAGCGGCTGAGAATCAGCGGCTGAGAATCAGCGGCTGAGAATCAGCGGCTGAGAATCAGCGGCTGAGAATCAGCGGCTGAGAATCAGCGGCTGAGAATCAGCGGCTGAGTCAGCGGCTGAGTCAGCGGCTGAGAATCAGCGCCGCGCGCGCGGCGCTGATTCTCGAGAGGGTCTGTCAACGTCAGACAACGCGCTTCCTCAGGGAAGCGCCGCGCGCGTACACACACCTTTCAGGATATTACGGGCAACATATGACCAATATAATCCTAGAGTAGCTAACATTTTTGACCTTCAGAAATTGAGATATCTTAAATAAACCGGTTTTATGTTTAAAAGTTATCGCTTAATAACTGGCTTTTCGGTCATAACTCCGCTTCTGGAGCTCAAAAATGAATCTAAACTTCACCGAGATGTTGCTTTTATGAAGCTCTAGATATCCTGAAAGTTTCATCAAGTTTGCTCAAAAAACCTCGGAGATATGCACATTTTTGCAACGCAAAAGCAAAGGTTGCATAGATTTACATTTAAATTGGTATTAAATTACAGTGTGTCATAACAAACACATGATATAAAGCGCGTGTGGTAACACGACTCTACGCATATAGTACTACCCTCTAGTACTACCCTGTCATGAGACTACTATAATAAAATTAATAATACTTTAATAAAACATCGAAATGTGGCCAGTGTTAAGCCCTCCGGCCTTAGCCTTTTCTGTTTTATTTAGTAATTAAGTAATTAAGTATATTTTAATTATAATCCTAGATTCGTGACTTCTTAGTTCCACGATTTATAGAGCACTTAAATTTAATCCGTATATTACTTTATCTTAATTAGTGCTGCGTATAGAAGCATATTCAATTTTATTTTATTTTATTTTATTCAATTTTATTCAATTTTATTTTATTTTATTTTATTTTCAATTAATATCTTTAAGAGGCAATTATAACGCTGCATACTTGCCCTGTAACTTGACGGCCAGCAAGAATGACGTTATTCATAGTTTTTAAGCTGTTATTTTGATGAAGTATTGTCGTCTATTTTTGAACATATAGTTATGCGTACTCCATTTATTTGCCATGGTTAAAAGAAAGTTAATTTAGAGCTTTGATTGACTCACTCTGTGTTTTCTATAATAGTTTAATTAATGTTTTGATTTGGGCTTTTGCCCGTCTCCCCTAAAAGACCTCATAGCCAATCAGAAAAAAGGAAGATCCTGAAACTCATCAACGATAACGGAATCCTGTGATTATACTGATAACGAGATTGCGAGAGAGCAAGCGGAGTGACAGCGAAGCACGCTCAGTTCGGAGCAGTAGGCATCGAAGGCAGTAGCTTTACCGTTGAGGAGCCCCCTCCTGGGGCTGGCGTGACGATCCCATACTCCTTCCTCACGCCCTCAGTGCTGTAGCTATTTAACGTGTAAGTTAGCATAATTTTGGCCTGAACAAAAAAATAAAAACCTTGTGAAAGAAATGAGTGAAATCACAAAACAGCTCACCACAAACCTGAATAGATTTGATCAACAGCTTTCAAAACTTGGAAAAAGTCCTGAAAAGATGGATCATAGGCCAAGTCATATTGACCTCAATTTCATCAAAGACTTACCTTACAAAACGTAAAATCCCCTCGGTAGCAGATTTCAAAATCCCCACGGTTTCGAAGTAGCTCGGCGCGAAGCGCCGAGCAGTTAATTTGGGGGTCTGGGGGCGGAGCCCCCAGTGGGGTCCGGGGCGAAGCCCCGGCGGGGGGCTAGGGGGGCGGAGCCCCCCGTTTCCAGGGGTCTGGGGGCGGAGCCCCCAGCGGGGTCCGGGGCAGAGCCCCGGCGGGGGAAAATTTTTGGCAAAAATGGTGTGTTCTGGCGGCCCTGAGAGCAATTTGAGCATTGAAAATGTCAGAATAATTTACTTATTGAAATGGCAACCAGAGATGAATTTTCCAATTTGTGGCATCGTATTAATCAAGTATATAAATTTTGGATAGTTCATATTTGCAAAAATCCTCTATGTAAATACGAGAACACATCAAAAATTACTTTCCATACAAGTTGAAAATATGATTATGAGATTGTGAACCCATAATTTGAGTAAAGACAAGTGTGAATTCAAATTCGAGTCATTAATATAAATTTGATAACAAATGTATCCTTAAAATGGATTTAAAAATGCATCCATAAATGAATTAATATTATATAGATTATAATCATTGAACAATTGGTAACCTGTGCCAACACTCAACAGTCAATAACCTTGAATAAACAACCATTAAATTAAAATTTAAAACTTCGCACCAATTTGAAATAATGTTAAAATTGCATTTTGCATAAATAGTTAAATATAAAACAAATACGTGCCTTCAAGTCTTAATGATCCAGATCAGCTACACAGTGTCAAATGATTAAATGGAAAATGTTTAAATCAAAGCCAAAGATGGCAACCGCCAGGCGCCAGCCCAACCAATGTTAACCAAGTGAAAACGATTTAGCTTCAAAACGACAACAAAAGTCTAATTCAAATTGAGTAGTATAGACGTGAAATCTGAAGGAGCTTAATCAGAATTCTATCCTTGATCTGGTTTTGAGATGGTTGCTGATTGTGGAACTAACGAGTTTGATCTTGCTTGATACATGGAATCTGACTGCTCCAGATTTAGTGTGTTCATTGAAATAAGCATCCATCGACCGGTTTAGTAGATTAGCAGCTGCAGACGAGTGTTCAAATGGGCCATTCCATGCAACCTGAACTTCAGATGACAGACTTGCTGGTTTGAGACTGTATCTTTGTTTGGACCCATGTTGATTAATCACAGATCCCACGGTTTCCGCTGTGGCCTCAAGAGGTGCCTTCATGAAACAACAAAGGGCGAAATGTAAGATGTCAGGTATTTTGTCAAACAAATTTTTCTTGGTGAATATCATTCGCCATTTTACCATTTCGTCTGTAGCTTGAGTTGATTTGAACCGTTTCTCTAGTTTTTCAAGCTGGTCCTTCAAGTCCTCGAAATTGCCATAGTCTCTCCCAGAAGAGTTTGCAATCTCTAGCAAGTTGAACAAACTATCTGATTTGAATTCAACAAAGGTTTGCCTCATTAATTCAACCACATGATCATCAGATATTCTCTCGTTTATATGCAAAATCAGCACATTTACAAATTCCTTGATTGTTTCGTTTGACGTTTTGACAATTTCTGCTGGTGTGCTGAGGTTTGATGGGACTGTTCTCGTAGCTCGACGCTCCTCAGTGACAACAAGTGTTCCAGTTTTGAAGAGCCCCTCTTTTAACATGATTTTCTCCTCTTTTAATGGACCCTCATAATCATCTTTCGTAATTGCTTCAAGATCAGATATCAGGTTCCTGATTCTATCATGGTAGTGCCATGGAAGCTGATTTATTTTGCAAACTCCATGTTGTCCCTTTGCTAACACGGAATAGATTTCATACAACTGGTAGGCCATTGAGACATGGAAGATATTGATCTTTGCCAAGAGTCCCTTGTATCGCTCTTTTTTCTTGGCATCTGTTTGATCACTAACCAGTTTCTCATTCAGTACCAAAACGTAGTGGGGAAGGTTTCTGATATAATTATACCAGAATTTCTTCCCATACGATGCAAATTTCAGATTACTCATAAGCACAGGTTGCAGAGTAGCAAGACCAATAAGCTCAGGATCCTCAACTTCCTCTTCCTCCTCCTCATGGTTGTCTCCTGTCTTCATCAAGTCTGCTAGTGAGACACAGCGCTGCTCCATGTCATCACTATCCAAAAATGCTTCATGATAGGATTTGCCCCAGCGGAAAACCTTTGATACGACCTGTGCAATGTCAAAATGAGTCTTTATAGCTTCATTGTCCCTGCACTTGCTCTCAGCCAAGTCAACCAAATGAGCGAAATCCCACTTCAGCCTCACCCAGTCTGAACCAGCTGGAATCTGAAGAGATTCTTTGTAGTACTGATTAGTGTTGTCAGATTTTGCATATGCCCCATCAGCTGCACCGTTCTCAACCTGAGTTGAGGCATAATAAGAATCTCCAGTATCCCGCACCATCTGAATCATGTGTTCGTACTTGTTTGCCTCAGGTGAAGTGAGGTAGTTGTCAAGGTATACAGCTGTGAGCAGTTCGTAGTTATTCATTAACGGTGCAATCACTAGCTGCATTTGCCCTGTCTGAAAAAAATTGACTTTTAAAGTTAAGTTGAAATTTAAAATTAGGCTTGTCATGTGAGCATTACACTATTTTAGAATGTAAAATCAACAGCCAATACGAAAACAGTAATTGATAATTACGATCAAATTCAATTGGAAGTATCTAAATTCTAAATATGGGCATGATTCCAACCTTGTGTATCGTGGTCATTTTGTCAAAAAGCTCAGACAACGGACGTGGTCTCCCTGTTGCAGCTAAATCTGAACCTAGCTTCCCTCTTACATCTGACCTTAATTCTCGTGCCAGTACATCCTTTATCTTCTTAATTGTTCCATTGCTGTGGTTTATGTTGCCAACATCAACTCCAAAAGAATGCACAAGAGAAAGGTCACTTGTTATCTGTGAAAAAGATGAACCCTTCTTCATAGCTCTGTAAACAATCTTGAAGATTCTCTCACCAACTTTTCTGTCTTTAGTCAGTGCCTTTTTATTGTCCTCGTGTGTCTTGAAATCACGCTCAACGTTGTCTTTGTGAGTTTTAGATAGAACATGGGTCTCAACCATCTTTTTAGTATTCCCAAATCTTTGAGAGGTTGAACTTTTCCAGGGATAAAAAGGTACTGTTACTCCAGGGCAGAATTCACAGACAACTCTTGTTTCATCATCAGAGAGACCTAGAAAAGGCAGCATCTTAATGATATCACCAATGTTGCTGCATGCCTTAATATCATATGACAGTCTTTCCTGTTCGAATTCAAGATGCCCTTCCTTAAGAATTACATAGGTACCATAATCATACATAACAGGATTAATAGTTATCCTATGCTTCTCTGCTATCATCTTTAGTATGTCAGTTTGTTCCTTGATAGCAGCAAGAATATCCTTATCAGTGGTACTACCAGTGTCTATGGCTCCTTCTATTCTTGACAACGAGCTCATCACTTTGTTTTCATATCTAGCAGGGGTAACAGCAGTACCTTGAACTTCCTTAACAGAATCACCATCAGCAGATGCAGAGTGTGACTGGTAATCTGAAAGTTCAGATCTGAGTCCCATGTACTCCTCGGAATGCCCTGACTTTCTCTCCTGAGCCTCTGTGTCGATAGCAGCCGGAAGAATCTCGATCTCCTCATGAGCCTCTGTGTCGATAGCAGCCGGAAGAATCTCGATCTCCTCATGAGACTCTGTGTCGATAGCAGCCGGAAGAATCTCGATCTCCTCATGAGCCTCTGTGTCGATAGCAGCCGGAAGAATCTCGATCTCCTCATGAGCCTCTGTGTCGATAGCAGCCGGAAGAATCTCGATCTCAAGCTGCTCTTGGCTACTTTCACCAGCCTGCTGTTGATCTCTCTCTGATTCATTCTTGTCAAGGCCCTGATGAATTATCGTATAAGTGTTCATAGATGATAAAACATTTCAGAATAAAGTTGAATTAGATCATTTTCATCTTATCTACTATTGATGTAATATGAAAATATGAAACGCGTAATTTCTTCAAAGTAAAGAAACCTGAAGCAACAATTCGGAGTTAACCAAAAAAGGGATACTTACCGGCAGCAACTTTTGGCGCTTGCTACTTGAAAGCCCAGTCCATTCCTCGACATGGATTCCAGGGTGATGAGTGGTGTAGTGATCTTTCAGTTTCCACCTGAGAGATGAAAACTATAGGCCTAAGGCCAAAATCCAATTGATGAAATTTTGATAATTGATAAATATATCAAATATATAAGGAATTTAAAACTAGTTCTAAATATATTATAATCTCTTAATCTAGTATAATAATGTGTGATTTACAATCTACCTTTGCATCACTGGAACAAGACTTGTCCGTTTAGTGAACCCATCTGTGACGCACTTAAAGCAGCCAATGTACTCCTTTGAACGATCTTTTGCACTGAGGGATGGAAATGATTAATGAAAAGGATTGGGCCAGTGAAATAAACTTCATCTATAAGCAAGCAATTAGCAATATCTTATTAAGTTATTCACCCTTATACCATGCCAATCAAAAGCTTTGCTAATTGAAATTTAGAATCGATTAACATAAGATTGCTTTAGGTAAAGCTTCGAGTTGCAGTCGATTTTATTATAATGTTCAAAAATGATAATTAACATACAGCAGTTGGATTATGTATTCAGCAATAAACATTCAGCATACAGCATCCAAAACCATGCTTACTTCTTTCTTAAATACCATTCAAATAAAATGCCATTCGAAAAAAGCCATTCAAATAAAAAATGCCATTCAATCACATAAAACATGAAGCATGAAGCATTGGGCTCTATTATATCAAATAGTTAATAGTCCCCTTACTTACGTATTCAATAAATATATGTGTATTGACCTGAGGATACGATCGATTTGAGTCAACAATTTCGATGTTGTTTGAAGCAGTGAATTAAATTTTCAAAAACTGTAGAAGCATCCAAAGATACCAGAAAGAGTAATATGAAAATTGTATTGTATTTTATATATTATGGATTCTGTGGACTGAGAGACTTACTGATAAGTTTGATTCTTCTCGATAATCTTATTTTGAATGTCCTCAATTCTTTTCTCTCGATCCTTTTCTAGCCACAGACGCTTCCTGTCCATCTGTCATTGAGCTATTACAGAAGTATACAATGCGTTAGTATTTTCCTTTAGTGTGACATGTTGCTTCCCCTAACCTGCCAAGCCACATCTCTCTATTCTGCTAACCTACCTTCCCCTCAATCCTTGCCTTACTTTCCCTCGCCTTTCTTCCCCTCACCTAACTTCCCCGTGCCTTACTTCCCCTCACCTAACTTCCCCTCGCCTAACTTCCCCTCACCTAACTTATCCTCGCCTAACTTCCCCTCACCTAACTTCCCCTCACCTAACTTATCCTCGCCTAACTTCCCCTCGCCTTATTCCCCTCATCTAACTTCCCCTCGCCTTACTTCCCCTCACCTAACTTCCCCTCGCCTTACTTCCCCTCACCTAACTTCCCCTCACCTAACTTCCCCTCACCTAACTTCCCCTCGCCTTACTTCCCCTCACCTAACTTCCCCTCGCCTTACTTCCCCTCACCTAACTTCCCCTCGCCTTACTTCCCCTCATCTAACTTCCCCTCGTCTTACTTCCCCTCACCTAACTTCCCCTCGCCTAACTTCCCCTCACCTAACTCCCCTCGCCTTACTTCCCCTCACCTAACTTCCCCTCGCCTTACTTCCCCTCACCTAACTTCCCCTCGCCTTACTTCCCCTCACCTAACTTCCCCTCGCCTTACTTCCCCTCATCTAACTTCCCCTCGCCTTACTTCCCCTCACCTAACTTCCCCTCGTCTTTCTTCCCCTCGCCTATGCTAATATCACCAAACATCTTTCATACTATTACTAAAATGCTTCTAAGTTGTGAAAAGACATGATTTTTATCAAATTTCAATTCAAGATTTTGGCGCGGCACGCACGCTGCGCGTGCGTGCAACTCAACCTCAAAATCCCCTCGGTTTTGAAAAAAATCCCCTCGGTAGCAGTGCTACTCCTGCTACCGAGTTTTGTAAGGTAAGCTTTCGAAATGGTACCACTTTAGTTCTGGATTTTCATTTTTCAACTCTCCCCACAATTGGTGTTATTTCAACATTGAGAATTTTGGCCTTGTTTTAATATGGTACTATTTTTTGCGTAGGACTTTAGGATTTTTGACCCATTTTTGAAATGGTACCATGTTTGCTGAGGATTTCTGACCTTTTTTTTAAAGAAATAGTAACATTTTTGTTGATGATTTTCGATCCTTTTCCTTTAATGGTATCATTTCAGTTGAAGATTTTTGACCCTTTCCTGAAATGGTACCATTTTCGCTGAGGATTTTTGACCCTGTTCAGAAATTATACCATTTTTAAAGCTTTGTTGAGTGCAACAAAGCTTAATAAAATTAATGTTGATTTTATGAAGGAGCACTCAAAAATCTACTGAAGCATTAAATAATTGAATTCCGACGAGGGTCGTCAGACCCAAGTGGGAAGAAATACTGTTGCTTGATAGGAGGAAAGTCGGTCTCAGCTATTTATTATCGGGGTATAATCCGGTTCCATGATCTCAGCTGTGATTGTATACCTTCGATAATGAAATCTGCATGCCTCGTCCATTATCCAACTTACACAGTCTCGGCTGTCGCCTCGACCATGTAAGTTGTGGTATACAGTCACCACTTCGACATGTAACCGCTTAATATAATCACATGAATGCATTCATTAAAATAGCTTTCAGTAATTAATTAGTCTTGTTCATGAGTATACTCATGAACAAGACTAAGAATTACCGTAAGCTATTTTCATTTTTTCTCTTTCTAGCTTCGATGCCTAAATATAAAGCTGCTTCTCAGACCAAGAAAGACACTGCCAGCGATAAAAAGAAAAGGCGAGCTCTAATCAAAGACGGACATTCAAGAATGGTATCCCATGGCATTCCAGTTCTTGTTGTTTTTACGATAGTTCTACTTGGATTTCTCAAATATATTACATCAAAATAAGCAATGAAAACTTTTAGAGTTTTAGACTTTTTAGATTGAGTTTTATGTGTTATTTTTAACTGATATTTAAATAGTGCTTATTAACTTGATACTTGATCATCAACCATATTTGGCCTGGTTGTTAGGCATCATACTTTCAATCAAGAGGTTGGTGGTTCAATTCCCAGCCGTGCCTATTGTGCTAACTTGCTACGGATGATAAGTCTCACCTGAGCAGCCACACAATTCACTCAGCCGAGTGTACAGGAAACTGTACACTCGTAAAAATTAGTCGTGTTTAATTAGGTAATATTACCTGACTGGTCAAAGATTTTCTGTGTGTAAAAACATCAGTTAATCAAATGAGGTTGATTGATCAATCAATTCCATTCGATTGATCGATGTGCTAAACATGCCCTTAAAAATGAGGTATTATAATATTATCTTATTTCTTGATTATTGACTAATTGAAATTCCTTGATTATTGACTACTTGAAATTAATTAACCTGTTTTTTTCCGAAAATTTGGAGAAGTGAAATAATGCTGTATTTTGAAACGATTTAATTATGAACTATGAAGCTGATTCCTGTCATGGCCAGGGCAATACCATCCTACTGAGAGAGAAATAGAGGTCTGTAGAGAGTTAAGATCGATCTAAGTTGAATTGATATTTGAATTATTTAATTTATCCTGGGATTATCTTTATTAAAATTCTAAAATGTAGCGTGAACTTGGTATGTTTGTAGATGTTTTAATTCAATAACAATATCATATAATTGTATTGTTTTAATAAGTGAACACTTTTTTATTGAATAAAAATATCGACCCTTTTGTTGAATACCGACCGATTTTTTGAATATAATTATTATCTGGTTGGTAAGCCTTATTATTAGCAGTAAAACGTATAATAAGTAAACTAATTATCACTTTATTTGTACTCCATCTCTTAACATAAATTGGGCATTACAATTATGCAATCTGGGCATTCGATAGGAAGCCCAGAGTTATCAATCTGGATTGTGGGGTTGTGTTGAGAAATACACTTTCTATATTCCAACACTTGATGCAACAGCTGCTCGAACATGATAGCTTAATAGGTTATAAATTTTGTTAGTCTTTGGTCATTGATTTACTGAAGGGGGTTCACCCCTCATATTTTGGGAAGTTGGGAAACACGAATTTGAGATATGATGGCCGGGACTTGTACCAACATACCGACATTTTGACGGTGGTCTTGTCGAAATTGGTTGAAAAACGACGAAATTATGGTCATGCTAAGTGCAGACCAAAGTGGCACTGGCCTATTTTGGGCTTAAAATGGAATTTTGGCAGACTGGAAGAACGCTGACAAGCCAAAAAGTGGAAGTGGAAGATAAGAGCTTAAACGAGTGGACGAAATACGCAAAAATAGATGATGTAGAAATACTGGATCAAATGGAAAAAATTCGCATTAAGTACTTAGAAACGCTTTTCATACAGGGTAACATGAAGTCGTATGGGAGTGACGTCGTATTGCATTATTGCAAATAGGTACTATGAATTATGAGTTGTCATATGAAAAATGTTTGAATATTCGTTCGTGACCTCCTAGAGATTATGAATTTATGTATACCTAATCATGAATTATTATGAGTCTAATAATTATACATGTGATAACTCTGATAATATCCTTCTATTCAATGTAAGTATTAACCTGACTCAATTTGGCTGATGATGATTAATGTCTACTATGTCACTGTCAATTGCCAGGTTTCACAACACTTTAATGAGACATTTGAACCTACGCCGGTTACGGGGACATCCTCCTGCCATCATCTCACCCGACAAATCCCTCTAGAAAATACCCTCCTCTCCCGAGGTTCTGGAGAAAGTTTTCCTTATAACCAAGGGTTCCAAGATCATTGAAATGAAACATATTATATATGATTAAGAATGATGGCAACATGCCGAAAAGAAACAAAGAATAGGTTACTGTAGCTAATTTTTGTGTCCCAGCAATTGAAAATTCAAATTGGGTGTGACCAAAAATCGGCTTGGGCGTGGTCATTGACTTCTGAAAACCTCAATAAACGAAATGCCTTCCTAAGCTTATTAAAGAAAAATGGTTTCAACTCTAAAAAATGGAAGAAAAACGTCACTTTTCGGAATTTCGCCTGTATAAGGAAAGCCTAAAAAGGGCGTGGTCCGGAGGTGGCTTTTCCCGATCGTCTTTCGACCTGAAATTTTTTGTGGTGATTATTGATGTCCTGGAGCAACCCTGTGATGTTGGTCACGTTGCATACGAGAATCCGATCCTGTGACGAGATCCCATAAATGGAACAAGCTGCGATATAATATGTAATACAAGACGACACCACCTTTTCATCTTAAAATCTTATACATTGAACTATTGAAGCATGATGCTTCAATTATCAGTTGACGTTCAAATAAGCCCTGATATCACGGGCCAGGAAAGCTCAGAGGTAGAGCACCTCTGAAGCATTCATTGCGGAGGTTAAATTCCCACTCCCAGACCCCGGTAACATAGCACCACTTCCACTTGTTTTCTGCTCTCATCTTCCACCTCCAAGGGGGAGGGTTGTTTGACTGAAATTTTGGACGTCGGAGGGAGGGGCTTTCGAATGTGGAAGTTTGTGGACAAGGAGAGAGAGAGGCTCTAAAATGGCCGAAATTTTCTAGATGTCCCTTATGGATATTGGATAGCCCTTTATCTTATTATGACAGTAAAAGCACACCATATAAGTTCCTAAAATTCTAAAATAGTTAATTTATTATACTCAACCAATTATTTATCACTTTTAGCAAATGTTGATGGATAAACTTACAGTAAAGAAGCCAGCAATACCTGTTTGAGCCAGTCCTGGGGTAAAATGAGCCACCCATTCTAAACCACTGTTAGTATTATCAAAGGGTCAAACAAAGACAAGTGAATTCAAATGAAGTCAAAAATACATGAATCCTGATTGATTAACTTTCAAATCTACTTCCTATTTGGAAGATTTGTCAAATGAGAGTAAAAAATGTACTGATGTTCATTGATTGAATTGTAGGTAGTAGATTCACACAACACTGTACTTGCATGTATGAATGTATATTTATAAGAGCATCTCCCAATTACCTTGTACTTGTATGAAAAAGTACTTCCTATTTTAGTACAAGTTGAGCTCTTTTTTGAATATTTCAGAAAATTTTCTCAGAATTTATGATTGTATATATATGGTTTAGTTGCAAAATTTATGAATCCCAATTTCATCAAAAGAATTTTTAAACTTTTTAACAGCATTTTCAATCATTTAAATATGATTGTGATGAAACCAAACCTTTGATTTAACATAATGATTGATTTCAATGAACTTAGACTGTTTCATATATTTTACCAGCGTCAGCGGGGTAAATTGAGCCACTTTTAAAAATCCTATTATTTTACTGTTTTAGATTTTCTACCACTCATTCTTAATTTTTATCACTTATAAGAGTCTATTAAATGTGTCTGGGTGCATTTCAATGCTTAAATTGAATGAAAAATTTTTATGGGGTAATTTGAGCCATTTTGTGGTTTGGGGCACGTCAAAAAAATGGTTTCCATCAAATAGTTTCCATCGAGAAATTTCATCATTGATGGTACTAAGACCTCCAAATAGGCAAACATTGTCTCTCTTGGCTTATGGACAAAGTTGCAAGGGTGGCTCATTTTGACCCGGGACATGGGGTAAAATAAGCCACTGATGCAGTGTCTTTAATCCAATTAACCGCGACCAATTAACAATTTCAAATGTTGGAATATGCCACATTATGAAGCAAACCTGGGTTATTTTAGCAGGGATAGGGTCAGTGAATCTAGCGGTACTAAACCTGGGTTATTTTAGCAGGGATAGGGTCAGTGAATCTAGCAGTACTAAACCTGGGTTATTTTAGCAGGGATAGGGTCAGTGAATCTAGCGGTACTAAACCTGGGTTATTTTAGCAGGGATAGGGTCAGTGAATCTAGCGGTACTAAACCTGGGTTATTTTAGCAGGGATAGGGTCAGTGAATCTAGCGGTACTAAACCTGGGTTATTTTAGCAGGGATAGGGTCAGTGAATCTAAGCTGGGTACTAGGGATGGGTTATTTTAGCAGGGATAGGGTCAGTGAATCTAGCTGTACTAAACCTGGGTTATTTTAGCAGGGATAGGGTCAGTGAATCTAGCGGTACTAAACCTGGGTTATTTTAGCAGGAATAGGGTCAGTGAATCTAGCGGTACTAAACCTGGGTTATTTTAGCAGGGATAGGGTCAGTGAATCTAGCAGTACTAAACCTGGGTTATTTTAGCAGGGATAGGGTCAGTGAATCTAGCGGTACTAAACCTGGGTTATTTTAGCAGGGATAGGGTCAGTGAATCTAGCGGTACTAAACCTGGGTTATTTTAGCAGGGATAGGGTCAGTGAATCTAGCGGTACTAAACCTGGGTTATTTTAGCAGGGATAGGGTAAACCTGGGTGAATCTAGGGCAGTGTAGCTGTACTAAACCTGGGTTATTTTAGCAGGGATAGGGTCAGTGAATCTGGGTTAGGTACTAAACCTGGGTTATTTTAGCAGGGATAGGGTCAGTGAATCTAGCGGTACTAAACCTGGGTTATTTTAGCAGGGATAGGGTCAGTGAATCTAGCGGTACTAAACCTGGGTTATTTTAGCAGGGATAGGGTCAGTGAATCTAGCGGTACTAAACCTGGGTTATTTTAGCAGGGATAGGGTCAGTGAATCTAGCAGTACTAAACCTGGGTTATTTTAGCAGGGATAGGGTCAGTGAATCTAGCAGTACTAAACCTGGGTTATTTTAGCAGGGATAGGGTCAGTGAATCTAGCAGTACTAAACCTGGGTTATTTTAGCAGGGATAGGGTCAGTGAATCTAGCGGTACTATGGCCCAACATTGAAGAAAAAATCACATTTCTGCACTGTTTCAACAAGCAGTCCCGATTGAGAATCACGGTTTTCACAGAATTGATCTGTCACGAGGTTTGCACGGGGTTTGTCACCTGATATGCGCGTGATCAGGCAGCAGTTTGAATATTCTCGGTTTTGGTGAGCAGGTTTGTTGAAATTGCACGGTTTTCACATCGCTTGTGGGGTATCGAATGTCAGTCATGCTCCTCACGTGATATGCACGTGATCATACAGCATATCTGTAAATTCGCTGCTTCTCCAGACAGTGCATTGAAAGATTCCCGGTTTTCACATCGCACAAGCAGTATCAGTTGCAGTCACGTGCTGCACGTGACATACATGTGAACTGTAAAGGATGCTGTTGAGCCGACAGCCCATAGATATTTCCCCGGTCTTCACATCGCTGCTCCCATGTAAATTGTAATCTAATCAATAAACAGTTCGTTACACTCTTCACTGTTTTCACAGTGTAAGTGTAGAGGAATGTGTGTAAATTAGATTTACGGCTAAGAAATGCGCTTGAGGATTCATGGAGTAGTGCTGAGTGTGTTGTGCGATATGAAATCAATAAATGTACACATTGTACAATGTACTGTAAAATAGCCAAAGTCTATAATACATGTTCATAAATAAATAAGATTATACTTATTTTATGGAGTAATGACTGTCAACTAAGTAACTGTATCGATTGATAGATGCTGATATCTTGATATCCAGGCTTCATAATTGTCTACTTAAATGATATGTCATATGATAAAAAGTCACATTGAATAGTTTAAAGTAAGTAACCAAATAAATAGGTACTAAGGTTCGTACCTACATTGGGTCTTTAGTGATCACTGATCAGTGACTTTACCACTGCTACTACTAAATGGGGGACGGATCAACAGGCGAGTTTCCAGACAGAAACCCCAGCTCGGGACCTCCCTGTTTGAGGTTTCAGGTGATCTTTGAACTTTTGCCAAAGCTATCACTGATCAGTGAACTTTTGTCAGAGAATCATTGAACTGTCCCATGTCGGAATGGTCAATCACGTGGTGTCACAGTGATTATTGTAATTGCCCCTACCTGCTGTAACGGCGGGATGAGTTAGACCTCCCGACTGTCTGCATTCAGAGACAGCTGCTCCACCCACTAAGCTATCTCAGGGAGAGATAAGGGAGACAGCTCAATAGGTAGAACAGCTGTCCCGGCATGTAGACAGAGGAGATTTCAAACCCGTGCCACGCCGTCAGGGTCGTTATTTAACTAATTAGGTACTTAATTGGTTGATTATATAGTTCCCACGTTGTCATGGAGGCCTCCCCCTGGGGGCTTTGGGCTTTCTGGAGACTTTCTCTCGCAGGTCCATTGCCATTTTAGAGTTTAGGTAGTACATCCTTAGATAGGACTTCTGTATCCCTAATGCAGGAGCCAGATAAAGTGAACGCTGGTTTCAGAGTGATGAGTACCTAAATGAACGTAGATTGATAAGTAAACTGGTGTCAGAGTGAATTAGCGTAGATTGATCAGTGAATTGGTGTCAAAATGATCAGTAAAATAGCGTCAGATTGATCCGTAATCGACTGTCAAAGTGATCAGTAAATTAACATCAGATTGATCAGAGAACTGGTGTCTGATTGTCGAAATGTCTAAGCTGACGACGATAATCACAAGATTTTCGAAAGCTTCTGATTACAATTCTCTCATATGAGTTATTTCGTTTAAACTTCAATCTCTTGAGTTGTAAGTGATAAGTAAATCGGTGTCAGATTGGTTAGTTATCCATAAATTAGCGTCAGATTGATCAGTTATCGTTCGTTTCACTTCGCTGAGCTAAGAAGAGAATAAAGAACACTATTCATTCTATTGATCAGTTATCGGCTGTCGAAGTGATCAGTAAATTACCATCAGATTGATCAGAGAACTGGTTTCTAATTGTCTAAATGTCTAAGTGACAAGTCTCAGGCATTCGGCTGTTGTCAGTCCAGAGAACTGAGTTGAGGCTGGAGTCTCAACTCAGTTCTCTGGACTGACAACAGCCGAATGCCTGAGACTTGTCTAAGTGACAACTAAATCGTAAATCAGAGTAAGATTGATAAGTGAATTGGTGTCTCAGTGATCTATAAATTAGCGTGGATCGATCAGTCAACTGGTGTCAAAGTGATCAGTAAATTACTGAATTAGCATCAGATTGGTTAGTGAATTGGCTAATTGGTGCCTCAGTGTTCGTTAAATTCGTGTCAAAAAACAATGAACTGGTTTTCACATTGATAAGTAGATTAGCGTCACTTGATCAGTGAACTGGTGTTTAAGTGATCAGTAGTGAGTAGCTTCGCGTGAGATTGATCAGAGAACGGGTGTCTAGTGATCAGTAAATTAGCATCAGATTGATCAGTGATTCAGTGAAGTGGTGTCAAAATAATCCCTAAATAAGCGGCAGATAGATCAGTGAACTGTTGCCTGAGTCATCTGTATATTAGCGGCAAAACGATCAGTCCATCGCAATTTAAGAGTCAAATCGATCATTGTACTGGTTTCTATTGTCTTATAGAACCCTCTGACGTTTTCATGCGGGTCTATAATAGGTATATATAGACACTTGCCTGATCGGTTCCATATTGGTTTAGACCCTCGCCCTACGGGCTCGGGCCAAAACCAGATACATCCCTCGGGCTAACGCCCTCTGGAAGTATCCCAAAATGGACCCGATAGGCGCGTGTCTATGTATTCTATTGATCAGACATCACATCAGTATGAATAAATTGGCGTCAGATTGATCAATGCACTGGTGTCTGAGTGAGTGAGTGAACAGAAAATTAGCATTTGATCGATAAGAGAACTTGTTTCTGAATGATCAGTAATTTTGTGTCGGATTGATCAATGAACTGGTTACTGGTGTCTGAGTAATTATTAAATTAGGGAATGGGCATTTCACCTCAAATTTGTTTCACCTACGAATACCTCATGATATTCCCTTAATTTGTGCATACGGGCCAACTATAGGTAGACAACGGTTAGGGTTGGGGTTAGGTTTATGGTTAGGGTAAGTCATGGAGTCAAGGGTTTGGGCAAGGTAAGGGCTATGGTAAGAGATAAAGTGCCGTGATGTGGAATGACTGAGGTTATAAGTCGGGCTCCTTGCTCTCCTGGTGCCTGAGTCAGTAAATTGATCAGAGAACTGGTGTCTAAGCTTCTAAGTGATAAGTAAAATAACATCAAATAGATCAGAGTAACTTTCTAAGTGAATCAGTGTAAGGTTAACCAGTTAATTGGTGTCAAAGTAAATTAACATTGATCTATTAAACTGTCAAAGTGGTCAGAAATTATAAGCGTGAGATTAATCAGTGAACCAGTGTATCGTAAAAGTGCTTAAGTAGTTAAGTAGTTAATTGATCTGTAAATTAGCGTAGATTGATCAGTTAACTGGTGTCAACGTGATGAGTAAAATAGTGTCAAACTGATCAGAGAATTGTGAGTGCACAATACATATACATTGTACATAATATTGCATATATTTTTATTTCATATCGCACAAGACACTCAGCACTTCTCCATGAATCCTCAAGCGCATTTCTTAGCCGTAAATCTAATTTACACACATTCCTCTACACTTACACTGTGAAAACAGTGAAGAGTGTAACGAACTGTCTACTGATTAGATTACAATTTACATGGGAGCAGCGATGTGAAAACCGGGGAAATATCTATGGGCTGTCGGCTCAACAGCATCCTTTACAGTTCACATGTATGTCACGTGCAGCACGTGACTGCAACTGATACTGCTTGTGCGATGTGAAAACCGGGAATCTTTCAATGCACTGTCTGGAGAAGCAGCGAATTTACAGATATGCTGTATGATCACGTGCATATCACGTGAGGAGCATGACTGACATTCGATACCCCACAAGCGATGTGAAAAAACCGTGCAATTTCAACAAACCTGCTCACCAAAACCGGGGATATTTATAAATACTGCCTGATCACGCGCATATCAGGTGACAAACCTCATGACAGATCATTTACGTGAAAACCGTGTTTCTCAACCTGGACTGTCAGATGAAACAGTGAAACAGGTCAATCAATGTTGGGCCATGGAGGGGTGCCTTTAATACAGGTTCATAATTTTTCAGTGAAAGGAATTTTCAGTTAAAATAATTATCACTCGATTGAAATTATAGGCATTTCGTCTCCCTGCTCATCTTCCACATCTTCAAGGTCAAGCCCAATCATCGGCCAACCTTTCATAAAAGTAATAGTTCTTGTTAACGGTCATTTGACTTGAAAATTGGTGACTCAAGGTGAAATTAAGTCCTGGGTTTGTCTGATTTTTAGACAAATTTTACTGCCTTAATTAGTACACTCCTTAATTAGTACGCACTTAATTTCTACCACTAAGGTATGGGGATGAAAAAACGAGTTACTAGATTTCAAGCAATCCTGATTTATGTCCTATAGTAAGATAGTATCCTGCATTCTCAGAGTAGATAATATGTTCCTTTTCAAAAAAGCGCTGAAGGTCACTTCCTTAGCCTCACCACTGTAAAGTGGGGCGGTAGCCGAGAGACGTGAAATGTAGTAGAGTGCTGCGAGGCATTGTTATTAAGGAGAATGGGAGTACTCACAGTCATTACAACCGTTAGAGATGGGGAACATAACAAATAATACTTGGTAGAGGTTGGCTTCCATGCTAAAGTAGTGAATAAAGCAGAATAATGAGCGTTGCAGCACCTGAGTCTACGTGTTTGAAATTAGGACTTTCTGCTGAAGGCCTCCCTCTTCCATCGAGAAAGAGAACGAATGGGTCTTTAGCTTCATTGGGTGGTGAGAGGTGAGCGAAGTCCAGGAGGGAAGGGGCGAGTGAGGGGGCTGCGTTTCTACTGCTCTGCTTGGGAAGCAGCCGACACTTTCTGAAAATGTGGAATATCTGCGTCTCCATTTCAATGCCCAGTCTCTTGCACTGGTGATCGAACCCTTGCCTACCTGCGTGGAATGAGTTGGTGTAATGCTTCCAAGTCAGGCTCATGATCGAAAGATCCCGAGTTCTATTCCTACTGAGCTAATGATATATCAAAATAAGTAATAAAACCATGTATCTATCAATGTTTATTTCAGTCTTAGATGTTTTCTTGTCAAATGCTGTATCTAAGGACCCCTGGATAATGTATCTAAATTTTAACCATTTTTAAAAACTCGATATTTTGCGAAAATTGGATCAATCTTCCTAATTTCTCTGAATCTTTGTTGAAAACAGTACCCAGATACTTTCATAAATTTGCTATTAACACCCAACACCCAATTTTTTCCAAAATGTGCGCCTGAGTCTCCTACCTTTTAAGGGTACTTAACATATTGGGGGGAGTTTCACTGTCCCAATTGTCCCTGTCCCAATCCACTTTTTCTTGAGTTTGGGACAATTGGGACAGTGAAACCCCCCCCCCCCCCATATTCCATGAGAAAAATACCTGAACCGCCACCACCTCGACGCATTAGCTGTTAAGCTGTCAGTTTGAAAACACGTACCTTTCTTAGGAGGCAGGTGCATGCTGGCAGTATTGCTCTGGAAAACAAACAAGAGTCGGGGCACACATATCCGACCCCCAGCTAGCACTCTGCCTAGGTTCGGAATCTCAGAGTCTTTGATTTTAGGAACAAAGTGCTGGAGCAGCAGGTGAGTAGCCCTGAAAAGTCTGATGTACTCCACCTCGAAGGATTGGGAGGGGTGGATCACCACCACAAAGTGACACACACTGAACAACCAGAGCCATCTTTTCGTTTCCTGGATGGAAGATTTATCACTTTATCAGAATAACAATAAACAAACACAATGACTGTAATTGAATTGAATGTAATTTTACAGGATAGGTTGGACTAAGTAATGCTAGCAATACAAAAGGGGTCATTCATAATAACTAAGTATTTCTCGAGTAATTACTAGCGAATAATTACTTAAGTTTTTCTGATACTCACATTTGCTATTCATGAAATTTGCGTAATTATTGCCATGTTTGGACTCAAACTCGTACTAAACTCAGCTCGAGTATTTTTTAAATCCAAGTAAAAGGTTAGTGAAATTGAAAAATACTCGTGTGAAAATACTCAAAACCGAGCTTCGAAGCAGCTTTCTAACTGGCTAGAGTTTCCTGTTGCCTATTTCACCAAGCGAAATCAGTTAGATAACTGAAATGTTTCAATGTTCCATGACTGAAATGGGTAAATTTACTTGTCAATCACCAATTGAAAAGTCGTAAAAGCTAAAATGTGACATCATCATCGTGTCAAGGTCAATCCAACGAATGAATTCAATAGCAAATGATCAAAATATGTATTGAAAGTCTTAACGGTCTGAAAAGCACTGATGGAGCAAACACACATCCCTTCAACGATTGGGTGGTTGATATGCGGGACTCAAATATCAATGAAATTTCTAGTTTGATACTGTATCGAGAACAAAAACGATTTCAGATCACACAACTGACATTTACCAGACACTTGTCTACGGTTTTTTTGTATACATTTTATTCATCACGATCTTGAATTATGTTATTTATTTCAATAGCTCAATCAGAAATAAACTCTGACACACAAAATACGGTCACAAGGAAATGAAATAAATTAGAACCAAACAGAGCTATACAAGTATACACCATATTCATAGCACTTCAAGCCCAGTGGAATAATTTTAAAAGGTGGCTGGGAATCTGTAACTAAGAGTAAAAAGAAGCTTTTTCAGCTTTGGGTAAAGACTAGCTGGTTTTGACATGTTTTCACTAAAATGACCGAAATTTTAAAAAATATGTTCAATTGCTGGCTAGAGAAACAATAGAAACGTGCAACAATGTTTTTCATTGAATATGGTAATTAGTTTAAAATGTTTATGATGGCTATTTAGATAGTTTTCACTAAAAAAGTTTGACCAAAGTCAAACACAAGGAAATACCGCGGCTGGTTTAGGAATCCGGTGGCTGGTTTGGGAATGCGGTGGCTGGTTTGGGAATGTGATGGCTGGTTTGGGAATGCGGTGGGAATGCAGCTGCTCGATTCGGATTAGGCACCGGGAAAGGTCGATTATGGTATTCAGCTCTATGAATTTCACGATTTTGAGTTCATCAATTACAGAATGTGTCCAGAAAAGCTTATATCGTTCGAATTTAAGCTTTTTTTTTCGATTTCTTATTTGGAAATTTGACTGGGAATCTTATTCCTAAATTCCCCATATTATTCCACTGGGACTTCAAGACTGTGTCATCTTTATTTCAATCCTCCAATCAGAAATCAAATCTGAAACAAAATAAACATTGAAACATGGATGGAGCAATCAACCGCATCTAAGTGGCGCCACTTATATACCGTGATTGGACCGAACTTGATAGAAACAAAGATAAACTACGGTTATTTCAATTATCTCCTTCTCTGCTATTGGTTCAGCGCAGTCGCGTGACGCACGCATGTAACCTACAATGACCAATCATTGAGGCACACAAATCTATGATCGAATGTTATATAAAGGAGTAGAGATGAGGAGTTTATATACGAAGGCTGACCCATGGTCAGTAATAAGCCGTGGAAGATCAAAAGTTAATCAACGGCAATTGTGATAACAAGGGTGGAAGCAAAATCGTTATCCCAGTTTTATTTGTCAAAGTCATCAAAAAAATTACTGTTTTCGCATGACCAACCCACTCAAAATACACACGAGTATTTATTCTGAGAAAATGAAACCATTAATAACTCTTGGAGTACTTGTTTTAAGCATTTACGATGTTTATGAATACCGATTTGAGCATGAGTTTAAATTTTGAGGATTTACTTGCGACAAAATACTCAGGCTAGTAATTACTTAGTATTATGAATAACAAACGTCTACTAGCACTTAGAATCGTAAGAAAATCTCACAATTTGAGCATGAGTTTGGGTTTATGAATGACCCCTAAATGACTATCGTTTTAAAACTAGCCACTAGCCAGATATATCTGCAATGTTAACTACATGAATTTGACATGCCTGACCTCCAGTTTAACTTTAGCTAGATCCTGGTAGTTCTGTAAGTGAGACTCCTCATCAGTGGGAGCACTGCCTCTGCCAGTGCTCCTCTCTATGAAGATGTAGAGGGTGTTGGTGTTCCTATCATAGGAGCACTGAAAAGGCTGACATTTAACATTGCATAGTTCAAGTTTAACAGATCCACTCAAACGTTCTATTCGATTATTTGACACTAAACCTGCTTTTTGTGTCTACTTGAAACTAACAGCAATATTATTGGGTCCTGGGGAGCCTCTTTATATTATTCCCGCCCTGGCCAGGGCGGTAACCCCCCCTGTGTGGTGTCACAGAGTAATATAAGACAATTACATTGTGGGTTATTCCTCTATTAACTTTTGATAATTTGATAGGAATAGTAGACAAATAGCCATTTCATGTTCAGGGTACCAAGTGAGATAGTCTTATACTTTTTAGGAATTTTAGATTAATTCATAAAATCATCAGCTGAATTGAATCCGGTTTATCCTGAGTTTTAACAAGGCTCTGTATGCCACTGGTTATTAAGGGTTTTAAAGCTGGTGCAGGCTGCACCACTCAACTGACTAATTAAACCGTAGACATACCTGGATATCATTAGATAGTTGATATTGTACAAAATGAGCACCAGGTAAGGAACAATTTATCAATGAGCACAAGGTAGATGGATCAGATCTGCTTCGACCAATTATTCCAACTATACACACTCCCTCATCTCTTGACATCTTATCCTCAATCGAGCATTGAGGAGGAATAAAGAAATGTGAAAATGACATCCTTCTGCAAATAAGAGTTTTAACCATGGGTTTTTAATCAAAAATAATAATAATTTCATGTTTTACAGCAGTCATCGACCATGCATTTGCATAGTTTTATTCAGATAAAACCTGAAATTTGTAAGCAATTCAAATCAATATATTGCCTGTCATTTGTCAGATGTTGTCTTACCCACTGACACAAGCTGCAAATGGTAGTGGTACCAATGGCAATAGGGTGCACTATTGGTTGTGCTGCTTCATCTCAATTCTCACCAGATGCTTACCTGCTTTGCGCATAAAGAGGGCTTTGGTTATTATTATTATTATTATTAAATCAGAATAGTACAAGTACTATCGAACCTCTACACGTAGGCATAACATTCACTTGATAAGATTGTAATATCTATTGAGATTTATCTAATCTTCTAATGCTAAATTAGTTATCTTGGAAATCAATTATGAAAAATAAACTGTAGGACCCTCTTAAAACTTTAAAACAATAATCAATACAATAGAATGGGACATTCCTAGTCAAGCACATGTAAGTGCATAAATAATAATAAATAAATTAAGTTAAAAAAAATAAATAAATTAAAGTTAAGTACTGCTGGTGTCATCAAAAACCTTTGACTGTAATTAAGTAATTAACTATCCAATTCAATTCAATTCAGTTCATTTCAATTTAGTTCAAATTAGTTCAATTCTATTCAATTAAGTTCAATTCAATTAAATTCAATTCACTTAAACGTAAATTTCAGCATGCCAAGCAATTATGGAGTGGCCCAACTACAAGGATACATAGAAAACTAACAGATCCTGTTTTCCGCATGTCCCATAGTACTAAAATTACTTAGTTTTCAGGACGCATTTGTTAAAGCAACATTTGTGCCATCACCATTGGTGCCATCTAGTGGCACCATTGGTGATTAATGTGCCACCAGGTATGACACTTCTGCCAAGCTTGCCTGCGGCCTGCGCAGTGCAGCAGCATGCCCCCAGAGAATGCTGTGTGTACACACACCTACATTGTAAAACAAAAATAACTTATCCTTCTGGGACACACAGGTGTCCCAGAAGGATAAGTTATTTTTCTCTTTCAAAATTAAAAGTAACTTATCCTTCAGGGACAAACTCAGTACAATATAATATAGTTATTTTTCTTTTTCAAAAATAAAAATAACTTATCCTTCTGGGACACACACGTGTCCAAGGAGGATAAGTTATTTTTTCTTTTCAAAACTAAAAATTACTTATCCTTCTGGAACCTCAAGAAGAAGGAATATGAGCAAATTAATTAATTAATTAATTAATTAATTAATTAATTAATTACTTCTAAATATACATACAATGTGTCACTTATGAAAATTTAATAATTTAAAATAACTTAATACCGTAATTAAAAAAAACTAAAATAAATAAACTGAAAACTGTGACACATGCCCTCTAATTGTAGGGAAAAATGAGATGAGGTAATTATCATATCCAATTCACTCAAGTTCAATTGTCTAGAGACATAATTAAGAATGATTTAAATGCCTCGAAATAGCACTAAAGAGCCATACTATGTGAAAGTTTGTTGAAAACAAATGATTCGCATCTGAAAAATGATCACAATAAAGCATTAAGATAACTTCATACAGTCATATATTGGGTTCTGAGTCACATAATACAATAAGTTCATGATGAGAGAAGCTGGTCCCCAAACTGAGAAGTGGCACATATGAATTCGACCTGCTTTTTAAAGCCCCCATTTCACGCAGGCTCTCGCATATCAAGCAAAATTATAGCATACGTAGATATTTAAATGCATTCTAAGAAAAATTATTGCATGGTTAGGCATTATTGCATCTTCAATCAAATGAACGCAATAATTTTTCTTACAATGCAATCATATCACTGTATTTTTATTGCCTCACTATCGAAATTATTGCATCTTTTTGTGATCTTCAGTACCTCAGGGAATATAAATGCATTGTTAGAGATATTATTGCACAAGGAAGTAGATTACAACTTGATGCCATAATTATTGCATTGTAGCGTGGATTATTGCAAATGGATGGAGCTATATATAATCCTTCCCCTTGCAATTATAAATGCATTGTTAGAGATATTATTGCACTAGGAAGTAGATAACGACTTGATGCCATAATTATTGCATTGTAGCGTGGATTATTGCAAATGGATGAAGCTTTATATAATCCTTCCCCTTGCGATTATAAATGCATTGTTAGAGATATTATTGCACTAGGAAGTAGATAACGACTTGATGCCAAAATTATTGCATTGTAGCGTGGATTATTGCAAATGGATGGAGCTATATATAATCCTTCCCTTGCAATTATAAATGCATTGTTAGAGATATTATTGCACTAGGAAGTAGATAACGACTTGATGCCAAAATTATTGCATTGTAGCGTGGATTATTGCAAATGGATGGAGCTATATATAATCCTTCCCCTTGCAATTATAAATGCATTGTTAGAGATATTATTGCACTAGGAAGTAGATCAAGTAGAGTAAATTATAGCATTCAGACCTAAACAGCAATAGAACAATGAAAGGCATTTATATCATATCATAACATTATGTGTTAATTAGATTACACACATACACTCGTCACTCAAACATGAGTCCTGTTGTTCTGCTGAGAGTAAGAGAGCCAGATACTTTATTTCATCCAAACGTATTTTACAGGAAACTTGAAAGCATTGGGTGATTTGTTAATGAATATTGAATGTTCACCAAATCAGAACAAATGAAGATGTTGGTTTGAAATTGAAATAAAATCAATGTTGCATTATACGATGTGTAATGTGTATATAGCTTTCAGGTAATTGTATCAAATAGGTATATTATAAGATTATAATCAAGATAAGTACAACTTTATACATGCGTCTGTTTTAAAGTTGATCTTATCATAATATACATACTGCTTATAATTTATCATACCTTATTATTTAACGCACAGCCCGTTCGCCGAGTTTGAAATCCAGTTAGTCTTAGTCTTAGTAAAACGGCCACGGTCGGTTTAATCAACCAGGCCAGTGGCAGCCATGCTGAGCATGGAGACTTCCCTATACACTAGGCCAAGGGTGTGAACTCCCAGGTGGTTTTTAGGCCACCTGACTGCCGGGTTATATCCTGGGCTGAGAGCAGAACCCAGTCCTGGACCACACAGGTCTGGAATTCCACCAATGCCCGTGGCTTTAAACGGACTGCAAAGCAAGTCGAGGCTTGCCTGCAGATTAGGTCAGCTTTCAGCCGAAGATGGCTATGTACCATCTCCCTTTGTCTAGTGGATCACAGGGTGGCCTGACCCAGCCAGACTGTGTAAATCAAATTCCCATCGATTGGGATTTAACTGGGCTCAATGGGCAAAGCCCAGTTCCAGGATACTGCCTGGAACAACAGAGAAGTAATTAGGTGGAATTTTTGTTAGGTTTATCTTCTTATTGAGATAGGCTCAGTCAGTTTCGATGAAAAAACATTATTAGTTTGTGGATTGTTATAAGTAGTGGTTAGTGAGATCGAGAGTTGATAATTTTGCCAAGTATAGGTAATTTTGAAGTGGTATATATTCTCTGTAAGGAGAATGCTGGACAGTCTTCTTCTATGTATATTGCTGTTTCGTCTGGACAGAATACAGGGTCTATTCCAGCATTTTGAACTTGAAGGTCACAGGTACTGAAAAGATGTTACTATGTTAGAAGTTTTCCTGTTTAAGGTAAGTTCATAATGGTTGTTCATTAATCATGATAATGTTGCTAAATCAGATTTATTGGGAGAGGACATCCTTTCCACATGGGCTGCAGTTTATAGTTTTTTATTTCTAAGGGTCAAGATGTACAGAAATTTTTTGCTTGACGGAGGTGGTGAGGTAATGGGACTTAGCTGGTTTTGAAGTACGGGAGTACCCAGCAGGTGACGGTGATGAAAGTAGGGGAAGATAATGAGATAGAATATTGCTTACTAACTGGTTCTTGCAGAGAGTTGGACAGTGGGCTAAGTTTTATAGCAGTAAGAGGGTTGATAATGCAACCAGGGGTTGCCAATGTAACTGCTGCTTCCAGAATGAAACAAAAATTATTCCAGCTGATGGTACTGAGGAATCTTGGAGGGATCTGAACTTGTGAGAAGGTTTGGGGACCCCTTTAACAAGTTATGGTGAAAATCATATCAGAGGTTCTTGAGTGGCCTGTGAGAGAATGAGGGAGGAAGCCATATTGGATGTTTTGTTGTACAAAGTGAGTACTGACTACTGGGCTGCGCCCATGTTGCTACAATATATAATATTTTGTACCTATGGGTTGATCATACCTTTAAGACAGTCTTCAAGTAAGTGTACCTGGATTGTAATGAATTAAGTAAAAAGATTAAAGAATAGTATAGAAAGAGGGGGCTAGGGTGGTTATAACTTTATAATGTAAAATCAAAATTTATAACCGTGAGGGGTTGGAAAGTGACATTATGATACTTAGCTGGTGAGTGGTACTAGAGAGCACCCAGCAGGTGAAAGGTGTGGATGATACCAACTGCATGGGGAAGTGCAGTTGGCACACTCGGGAGGGGAGGTGCGCGAGGCCCCAACTGGAAAGAACCAGGTCCCTGCCCAGGAAATCCAGTTTACGGAGCAGCCTCGTACTTTTTTCGGATCGTTAAATAATATGTTGTTACTACACACTATTGAGGTGTGGATTGGTGAATATTACTCGAGGCGAAGCCGAGTGGAATATGGGAAATCCACACCGATATCCGTGTGTAGTAACACTATTATTTAACGATCCGAAAAAAGTACGAGGCTGTCCGCAAACTGGATTTCAAACTCGGCTTAACGGCTGTGCGTTAAATAATAAGGTATGATAAATTATAAGCAGTATGTATATTATGATATGATCAACTTTAAAACAGACGCATGTATAAAGTTGTACTTATCTTGATTATAATCTTATAATATACCTATTTGATACAATTACCTGAAAGCTATATTCACATTACACATCGTATAATGCAACATTGATTTTATTTTAATTTCAAACCAACATCTTCATTTGTTCTGATTTGGTGAAGATTCAATATTCATTAACAAATCACCCAATGCTTTCAAGTTTCCTGTAAAATACGTTTGGATGAAATAAAGTATCTGGCTCTCACTCTCAGCAGAACAACAGGACTCATGTTTGAGTGACGAGTGTATGTGTAATCTAATTAACACATAATGTTATGATATGATATAAATGGCTTTCATTGTTCTATTGCTGTTTAGGTCTGAATGCTATAATTTACTCTACTTGATCTACTTCCTAGTGCAATAATATCTCTAACAATGCATTTATAATTGCAAGGGGAAGGATTATATAAAGCTTCATCCATTTGCAATAATCCATGCTACAATGCAATAATTATGGCATCAAGTCGTTATCTACTTCCTAGTGCAATAATATCTCTAACAATGCATTTATAATTGCAAGGGGAAGGATTATATATAGCTCCATCCATTTGCAATAATCCACGCTACAATGCAATAATTTTGGCATCAAGTCGTTATCTACTTCCTAGTGCAATAATATCTCTAACAATGCATTTATAATTGCAAGGGAAGGATTATATATAGCTCCATCCATTTGCAATAATCCACACTACAATGCAATAATTATGGCATCAAGTTGTAATCTACTTCCTTGTGCAATAATATCTCTAACAATGCATTTATATTCTGAGGTACTGAAGATCACAAAAAGATGCAATAATTTCGATAGTGAGGCAATAAAAATACAGTGATATGATTGCATTGTAAGAAAAATTATTGCGTTCATTTGATTTAAGATGCAATAATGCCTAACCATGCAATAATTTTTCTTAGAATGCATTTTAATATCTACGTATGCTATAATTTTGCTTGATATGCGAGAGCCTGCGTGAAATGGGGGCTTTTTAAAGTTTATTCTGCTCAAATCTGCTGCAATCAATTTCATTGGCAGTCCAAGTTGGTCATGGAGTTGAATGATTGACTTGTTACTTTCATCTTCTTGATTAAAGATGAGGGGGATGTGAAAGTTGGTTTCAAATTTCCCAATTGATGAACACAATGCATTTCTGTGGACTGATTGAAAGTTTGAGCATTCCAAAATCTGATGTGATGGGGAGTCAGGCAATATACCACATTCAAGACACAAGTGAATTTCCATTTCTTTGTCTGCTTTCAGCACTGAGTAAGTAAAGTCCTGGAACCTCAAACAGTGGCCATGAATGAAGTCAGCAAATTGTGTGTCTAGTAATCTTGAGCTATCTCTGAAGAACATTGTTGACTGTATAGCTTGAAAAGAATCGACATATTAGTAAGGGATGTATCTGCCCCAGGCTGTAACCCCCTGTGAACTAAATCCTCCCAAAGATGTTAGAACGTTTTTCGGTAGTTCATAGGTCATAGAAACCCCCTAAGAAAGTTATCCAAAAAATTCCTTGGGGAACCTTGATTTTTTACCCCTTTTTTACCCGCGCATGGGTTAAAACTTTAAATGGCGATATCTCGGCTTCCTTTTGAGATACGGATCTCAACAACCACACTAAAATATGCGCAATTGACACATTTAGTTGGGCGGGTCATGGTTCCAGGTCGCTATTTTGAACCGTTTTCGAGATAATCGCCAAAAACCCCTTTTTCGCTATGCGCGCCGAAGGGGTAAAAAGTGTCCCGGTAAATACAGCTGTACTGTGGGTAGATTGGCACTTATTATAATCACAGACACGTCTATCAGTTCTTCATAGCCTGAAGTAACACCAGAAAAAAGTTATCCAAAAATTCCATAATTTAACCCCCTTTTTCACCCCTTTTTCAAACCCCCGCATAAGCCAAATTTTCAAATAGGGATATCTCGGCTTCCTTTTGAGATACGGAGCTCAATAACCACTTTAAAATATGCGCAATGGTCACATTTGGTTGGGCGGGTCATGGTCCCAGGTCGATATTTTGAACCGTTTTCGAGATAATTGCCAAAAAACCCTTTTTCGCTATGCGCAAAGGGGTAAAAAGTGGTCCCGGTAAATACAGCTGTACTGTGGGTAAATTGGCACTAATTATGATCATAGACATGTTTATCAGTTGTTCATAGCCTGAAGTAGCACCAAAATAAAGGAATCCAAAAAATTCCATAATTAAACCCCATTTCACCTCTTTTTTAAACCCCTGTAAGCCAAATTTTGAAATTGGGATATTTTGACTTTCAATCGAGATATGGAGGTCTTACAGCTGTCAACAACCAATCTAGAATGTCTAGAAAGAGCACATTTGGTGGGTTTAAACATGGTTTCAAGTGTTTTTATCATACCATTTTGATGAAAATTTCTAAAACCACCATTTTTGCCAAATTCAGTGAGCTAAACGTATAAAAGAGGTCAAAATATGTCTTAGGCGAGTAATCATTTTCACATAAGATGACCATTTCTGATTGTTAACAAAACATAAAACACTATTATAATCCATAAATACATCGTACTGAAATGGGGAAGCAGTAATTTTAAGTTTCGATATTACAAAATAAGCATCTAAAATCACTTCTTTTCATCTTATTAGGGTCCTTCAGATTTAGATGCTACTTATCTTTCGAACCCATGAGGTTTGAAATAGCAGTGTTTCTGAACTTCTTTTTCCAGCAGAAAGCACACATAATCATGCTTGCAACAATAAACAACATAACTGCTGCCAGTAAGGAAATTGCTGTCCTCTTTGACAGTTTGCCAAAGCTTCTCTCCTTATCAGATAAGCCTCATGGATGTTGGATAGTTGCTTTCATGATGTCATTCTCTAAAGAGTGTTTTAACATGGTATATATCCAACCAAGTATATCCCATATCTTCCTTGCTGCCAGAGTTGGGATTAATATCTGCTTGAAGAGTCATATTTTTTTTCAGGTACGTGTAATCTTGTGGTAAGTGCTTGGGAATTTACCTTCAACTTCAATTCTTGAGAAACCATTCCAAAATCCAAGGTATAAGGGCACACCCATTGATACATTTATGGTAACCATACTCCAACGCCCAGCTAGACTCACAGAAATAGAACTGGTTTGTGACAGCCATATGCCACCATCCATAATGAAAGTTGACAATTGCTTGCAATGCGAAATCATGAATGGACAAGTTATGTTGAATACATTATTAAGGCAAGAGCACGAAATTGATGCTTTAATAAGGCCATCTATGCATTGTCTAATTGACATTAAATTCCGTAGAAACCCCCACCTTTCCTGGCCAGTACGTTTGGCAGGATAATATTTGAGCATGGCTCTCTACCGGAAGGAATGAATCCAATCTGAAAAACCATATATGTTGGGACAACTTCTTCCTAAAATGCAAGTGGAACTTGTTTTTGTATTTTCATTTCAACAGTGTTAGTTTGGCCCAGGTCAAAAATATTGAAGTGTCATTATGATGAATGGTCTCATTTAGAGTATCCATACTTTCCATGATTACTGTACATCTTTCACAGAATTTTCATCCAAAATATTATGCAGTTTACTTTATGGGTGGGTTTGCTCTGTGTGGGTTTTATGTGGATTTGCTTTATGGTATGGCCAGCTCTAAAATTCTACCTGAATACGAATGGTCAATCAGAAATGGTCATTATAATATATCAAAATGATGACTCACCTAAGACGTATTTTGACCTCTTTCATACGTTTAGCCCCCTGAATTTGGTAAAAATTTCCAAATTCCATCAAATCGATATGAGATATGAGATAGAAACTTTACAACCTTGTTCTACCCCACCAAATGTGCTCATTCTAGACATTTTAGAGTGGTTGTTGACCTCTGTAGGTATCTCAATTGAAAGTCAAAATATCCCTATTTGAAAATTTGGCTTACGCGGGGGTTTGAAAAAGGGGTGAAAAGGGGGTTTTATTATGGATTTTTTTCGGATAACTTTATTTTGGTGTTACTTCAGGCTATGAACAACTGATAGACATGTCTATGATCATAATTAGTGCCAATTTGACCACAGTACAGCTGTATTTACCGGGAACACTTTTTACCCTTTGCACATAGCGAAAAGGGTTTTTGGCGATTATCTCGAAAACGGTTCAAAATATCGACTTGGGGACCATGACCCACCCAACCAAATGTGCCCATTGCGCATATTTTAAAGTGGTTATTGAGCTCCGTATCTCAAAAGGAAGCCGAGATATCCCTATTTGAAAATTTGGCTTCTGCGCGGGGGGTTTGAAAAAAGGGGTGAAAGGGGGTTAGATTATGGAATTTTTGGATAACTTTTTCTGGTGTTACTTTTAGGCTATGAAGAACTGATAGCCGTGTCTGTGATTATAATAAGTGCCAATCTACCCACAGTACAGCTGTATTTACCGGTACCACTTTTTTACCCCTTCGCGCATAGCGAAAAAAGGAAAAAGGGGTTTTTGGCGATTATCTCGAAAACGGTTTAAAATAGCGACCTGGAACCATGACCCGCCCAACTAAATGTGTCAATTGCGCATATTTTAGTTTGGTTGTTGAGCTCCGTATCTGAAAAGGAAGCCGAGATATTGCCATTTAAAGTTTTAACCCACACGCGGGTAAAAAAGGGGTAAAAAATCAAGGTTCCCCAAGGAATTTTTTGGATAACTTTCTTAGGGCGTTTCTATGACCTATGAACTACCGAAAAACGTTCTAACATCTTTGGGAGGATTTAGTTCACAGGGGGTTACGGGTCAATCCCTTACTATATGTTTTTAGTAACTCAAATTTAACATCATTTTCCATGCAAAAGGGGTCAGCCTTGCAGATGGTTTGCATGTTTTCACAGAGATGTTCATCCCACAACTGGCAGATGAATCTTAGAACTTCATCTTTTTTGTAGACAAGCTGTTTCCTTTTGAATGATGCCAGGGACACTTGGTTTATCCTTCTGTTTTCAATGACATTGAATTTTTCCTGGAGGAACATTTTAGTGATACTTGTGTGTTCATAGAAAGAGTGTCCTCTGCTTTCTTCTATATGCAACAAGCATCCAGTAAGATTGTCTGCTTGGAATAAGCTCTTGAGAACAAACTTAATGATCACTCTTTTGTGTAGATCTTCTAAGGAAGGGATACCAGTGATCAGTCTTGCTAGTTCATTGGATGGGTAATATTGTGCTCCATTAATTCTGAGCAAAGACTTGGCCATAAACTTTTTGAACAAGTCTAGGTTACCATTTAGCCATATTGGTGAAGCATACAAGATCTTGGTTATGATTATGGTCTTGAATAGTAGAATCAGTGCTGATGTATTGAGCCCTCTTTTCCTGGATGTGTCATCTGCAAGTTTTTTGCCAATTATAGGACACATTCTTCAGAGTGTACCTAGCATGCTGCACAAATGAAAGATCCTCATCAATTATGACTCCAAGTACTTTGCTTTTTGTACATAGAAAAGCAATTCCTTCCCAATGGCAATCTTTTTTGTAATGGTTTGCTGTTATTTGATGAGAAATAAGGGTCAATGATGATGACTTCTGTTTTGTCTTTGGAGCAGTTAACACATAATCGCCACCTGTTGCACCAGTCTGCTATATAAGTAGTAACCATTTGCATCTTTTACAATAGCATCTGTTATATCAGTGCTGACAACCACTATACTCCCATCATCAGCGAATTTAAACGTCTGTGTACACAATCTGGCTTGTACAGGTAAGTTATCTGGTCTAAGTAGGTCTGAAATGAATATAATGAAGAGAATGGGAGATAATATGGACCCTTGAGGGACCCCTATTAGTTTGCAGAGACGTTTTGGGCCAGTGTAAGAGTTGACACTCAGGCTAACATATCTCTGAGAGAGGAATGAGTGCACAGCTCTAAGAAGCTTTCCCTTGATACCAAGATTGTGCATTTTCCATATGAGACATGGGACTGAAACACTATCGAATGCCTTTTCGAAATCAATAAGCAGTATGAGGGCAGTGAGCTTTCTTCTTTTAATCTCGCCAAGATTTGACACCATTTTGTAAAGATATCGTGTGGTATTTTTCCCTGGTAGAAAACCTTCTTGTGCTTCATCTACTATGTCCTTGAGCAAAGAGTGATACAGGTAGAAAAAAGTAGTTTCACTCCATTAGTGTACACCACTTCTGGAGGAATGGCTCCAATGGCTAAAGCATTCCATAGGAGGGTTGCAGAACTTGTGGCAGAGAAAAGAAGTGAGGAGTATAAAGATGTGATGAGTATGATGAGGACTTAACTGTCTTTTGCATTGCTTAAGAGTGTTCTGGTATCAGTCAGGGGCTCTAGGGGCAAACATCATCATGTTTATCATTTAACTTGGTACCAAAAGGCCTCACAGATAATTCTTTTGTTCCAAATAAACCATAATTTTCAGTCTTTCTTCATAAGTTTTTTAGATGTCAATTGACATTGGGTTTTTTCTATATAACTTTACTATTTTTAGGCTCTCCAAAACCGAGACGGTTGTCGTAGTAACCCCCTGCTGATTTGGTGACGTCAGTCCATGTCTTTCGGTTGGAACCAATGTAACTAAACCTCACGCAGTCCGAAACAACGTTATTCTAACTTGGAATTACTAGAATTGACCAATTCCTTAATTTCTACAAATTGTCCACGTGAACTCACGTGCTGAAATGTAGCACCCAGATCTAATTTCACGTGCATTAGTCGTATTTGAACTCATTTCAACGTAATCAAGTCGAAAATCTTGTGTAAATATCATTTTCTTGAAATCCCCTAATTTCTACAAAACGTCCACGTGAACTCACGTGATTCACTATTTCATCGTATATTTCCACATTTAGTCACTGAGACATGAGGAAACCATTATTAGTTCGTCATCCGATCACAGAATAAGGCTAAAGTACAATTTTTCATCATTAACGTAATTTCAACCATTTTGCGGCTCAATTTTTAGAGGCTTCGCATGACGACATTTTTCGACCAATCACCTTGAAACTATTTTTATAGCTCAATCTCGAGGTCTAAAAGCAAAATATCGACGTAAAACATTATCCGATGAAAACTCTCTGAGTTAGAGATGTTCAAAGTTGTGCAAAATAGCGTTTTATCGCAAAATACGTTATTTTAGTGGTTTTACGCGATTTTGATGACGTCATCACAGCACCAAAATAGGCTCAAACCAACTTCCCATATAGCCTATAAGCAGTTCTGCCTTAGTAAAACATACTTTGACCGGTCTCATCTCAAGATAAGTCGCAGTTCTTGACATCTCACTCATTTAAGTTTTGTCCTAAATTTTCGACATCGATTTTTCACCGCACCTTAGAAAATCGCGTATATCTCGATGAAAAATCGAGATAGCCCAATGATCAGTATGCTTTTCTGAAAGCTCTTTAAATTTCAACCAACGATTTTTCAAAAATTTTTTGAGCTATCTCCATTCCTTCTTGGTGAAAAATGCGCTCCGAAAACGACCTATTTTCGCTAAAAAGCAGTAAAATTTCGCTAAGTTGATGACGTCATAATGACGTCATAATGACGTCACCAGAACTTCTTTTATAGCCTAATGCATTTTCCCATCTTATATCTACAAAACGTGACCTCGATCATGTTACTTACTTGCGTTACTTGCGTCCGTTTCGTAGAACTTCTACTGGGTCATCACATGTGTCCGCGACTGCCCTAGCAGATTCGCCTCTGCTTTGTTCATGCACCAATCTAACAGCGAATTATCATTCACTGTTGTGTAGTCTCCCGTTGGCGGGTTGTCTGGGAATGTAAGCAAAAATTTTGTTAATTTTTGCTTAAACTGCTCCAGGTCTGCTATTTGTGGCAAGCTGCTAGGGAGGCAGTTCCATAATTTTGGGCCGATCACAGCAAATGAAGAATCATACAGAGACTGATTATGCTGACTGCTGTGCCTCGAAAGACTAGGAATCTTAGCCTTGATGCCATTACGGGATGGTGCTGAGAACTGAACATTAACATCATTTTGACCATTTGTAGAACCATTTGTAGAACCATTTGTAGAACTTGAGATCTCATCGATTTAAATTGGGTCCCAAAGTATCTTATTATTATTATTATTATTACCTCAGACAAAACCGCAAGCGGTCGTCATAGCAACCCCCTCACAGAGTCACAGGGGCGCCGCCTTTTAATTGTAAGAGGTTTTTGTCTATTGCATTGTGACTTGTTTCAATCAAATCAAGTCGAAAATTCGGTCTTAAGACTCAAATTTCAAATTTGCCTAATTTCTACAAAACGTCCACGTGAACTCACGTGCCCTTCATTTCCATAGGCCATTTCTTGTTCTATTCGAGTACCAAGTAAATCAAAATGTTTATTCAGTCACTATCGTATAGCACAACAGCCCTGCACTTTTGGAATTCGGCCAAATTTTCGACTTTTTCGCGCGGCTCAAATTTACGTTTTTGAGGGGCCACCACACCTTCTCCTTAAATCGGGAAGACTTGAAACTTTTTACCCTTGATATTTGACTGAGAATTAACATTGATACGCCTGGAAAAGATGGAGCAATGTTGGTGAGCTGAGATATAGGTCCTCAAAGTCACCATATTTTGGCCTAGTAAAGATCCTTGATTTTTGGAGGCCCCCCACGACCTCATTTTTTCACCATGAAACTTCTTTTGTGGCTAAATCTCGAGGTCTTGATGCTACATAAGTCGGGAAAACATGACGCGGTAGAAAACTTTTCAGATACAATGCTTCAAAGTGGTCCAAAATTACGTTTTTCACTAAAAATCGTGATTTAATCAATTTTGATGACGTCATAACAGCAAAAAATCGATCCGCATAAAACTTCCTATATAGCCTAAGCCACAATTTCATCTTAGCTGAAAAAACCCGCCCTCGATCAAGGCTCTACCATTTGTGGTTCTCGATATCTCAGCGATTCAAATTTGGTCCTAAATTATCAGCTATAAGTATATAAGTAAGTATATAAATATTCCCAACTATTTCTTGTAAGTATAGTGTCCTGGCAAGGTTACGTTCGACTTCGAGAAGAGATGATATCTTGAGATTTTGGTATACGCATTCACTCGAGAGGGGTCGACTCTACTTAAGTTTTTAAAATTTGACAAGCAATCGTTTAAGATAGGTTTCAAAGCTCTCAGATGCTTCCTTCACCATTTTCAAACGCAAGTTTTTTTTTTTTTTTTTTTTTTTTTCTTACTGTGAGGGGGTTGCCGTCCTTGCCAGGACGGAAATTATTATTAAACTACTGTGACACCGAATTCTCTCATATATAGCCCTGGCCAGTTACGTTACTGTAGCGTGCGATTTAAGTATACGCGTATCTATAAGAACGGTTGTTCTAGACCTAAAATTTTACGACGAATCGTTCTAGATAGGTCCCGACTCTCTATTTCTTTTTATTTTTCTGATATGCAGGGGGTTACCGCCCTGGCCAGGGCGGGAATTTTGTATTATTTGATGTTTTGAATTTTTAGTTGTTTATCTAGGCAGGCAGTACTTATTTTGTACTGTTTCTGATATAAATTATTATTCACACAGGTAAAATTTATCAAATTCAGGTTGTTTTTTTTTCTTTTTAACTTTTATTGATGTATAAGGCGGCCGTAACCTTCGTCGGTCGATCGATTGGAATTGATCGATCGATCAACTCCATTTCAAAGAACAATGTGTTTTACTCGTCCCTAATGACTTGAATCGTGTTTAAATGAGCAACATTTAGTTGTTTCCCTATTAGCTCAAAGATTTTTTATTTAAAACACATCAGTCGATCAAATGAAGTTGCTCGATCGACCAATTCCATTCGATCGACCGACGAACGTTACAGCTGCCTTACAATGTTTTGCAAGCAAGTATTGATTCATTTACTTGCTTACATCTAGGTATACCTTAGGAGGTCTAATTATAAAGGTTGTAATTTGGGGATTTTTCGAAAAAATCCCCATATTTTCAACCTACCAAAATTTTGCCCGCCACAATTTTACTCCCCGATTTAATTCAACCCGCTTTCGAAATTTCTTGAACTATCTGTACTAAAACAGTGCAATTTCGTATCAGAGATGAGTTTTCAGATAGTTACAGATAATATAATTTAGTCAAAGTCAAATGGTTAAAACAATTGAAATTCAAAAATTTAGAACAGTAATTAATGAAGCAGAGGCTCAGGAAGACAATCAAGAATTCGATTTGTAATATTAGAATTAATCTATTTTTCCATTGTTTTCCGCAAAAAATCTTTCATTTGTCAGCAAAAAGTTAGAAAAATCTCCCAATTTTATTTGGTGGGTGAAATTTGGGGATTTTTGAAAAAATCCCCATATTTTCAACCTACCAAAATTTCAAACACCGCAATTTCAACCCACATAAATAGACCTCCTAAGGTATACTATATATTTGTTATTTTAAAAAATCCTTCTGAAACATCGTAGGTGCGTACACACACCTATGTGGACTAAAGAAACAATTTCCATTATAGCACATATATTATATTTCAAATACTCAAATAATATCTTCAAACAATGGATAAAAGATATTTCATATTTCATATGTTATTTTGCTTATTGACTGTTAAAATAAATAAAATATAAAATAAAATAAAAAAATTTTGATATTACATCAACACTAATTTCATAAACATGTCAATGATTCATTGGCCAATTTGCTGGATCTTCCAGCCCATATTATTTATTTATTTGGTTAAATCGTGTTTTAATTTGCTAAACACGTATAATATCCCTGTTCGCATTGCGCGGCGCGCTTCCCCATAGGGAAGCATAGATGGATTTCACCCATCCCTAGCGCGCAACACTCGGAGGTTTGGAGGGTCGTGTTGCAGACTAGGAAAAAAATGGCGCGCGGCGGAGGGTAGGGTAAAATCCTACTTATAAATATGATTTCAATACCTGTTTTCTTGCTAAACACGTTTACCCCTGTTATCGTCGCGCGGCGCGCTTCCCGTAGGGAAGCGCCGCGCGCGTACACACACCTATGCGGTCTTAAGAACCTGTCTTCATCTTCCTACGCCGCGCCCGCACAAGTGTGAGGAAGCGTGCCGCGCAACGCAAACAGGGGTATACGTGTTTAGCAAGTCTTCATCTAACCCTTATTATTATGAAAATCTTTATCCTTCCTTGACTAGCTTCTCCATATGTCTGTTAAAGCAAGTCCTCCAAGGGTCTGCCGAAGGAATGCTGGCATTCCTCCAGACCACGGAATGTTGTGTTACACTATATGGAGCTCCTAAAGAGGAAATCTTTATGATCTTGAAACTGTTAGTAGAATAGTGGTTAATAGTGTGTGGGTTAGATTTATTGAAAATTATCTGTTTCACTGCATCAATGATCAGGCGCCTGTAATGTTTGTCAGTCGATTGAATGGAATAGGTCGATCAACTTCATTTGATTGACTGATGTGTTTTGAATAGAAAATCTTTGAGCTAGTAGGGAAACAACTAAATATTGCTGATTCAAACACGATTCAAGTCATCAGGGACCAGTAAAACACATCATTCGTTCCAATGGAGTTGATCCATTGAACAATTCCATTCGATTGACTGATGAACGTTATGGGCAACTCAATCACATCAAACACATCTCAGACTCCCTTCTTTGGAATGATGAGATAAACAAGTCTATTAGTAAAGCTAATCAAATGTTGAATTGGATAATTAGAAATTTTACTCTTCGAGAAAAGAATGTTATGCTTAAGATATACAAAGCTTTGATAAGACCACATCTTGAGTATGGAGTTCAGCTGTGGTGCCCATCTCCTGAGCATGGAAACTGATTCTTGGACTTGAAGGTGTCCAGAGGCGTTTCACACGCCTCATTGATGGGATGGGCCACCTCCCTTACTCAGAGAGACTTGGGTGTCTACAGCTGACAACAGGGGCGGCTCGTGGGGGTGGCTGGAATGGGGGCTTGGGTACCGAGGTTCGAGGGACTCAGGGGGTTTGGGGGGGGGCGGGCCCCCCAACTGCCGGAGGCGTACGCCGTAGGCGGACCCGACGATTTTCTTCTTCAATTGTGCAATGAAAATGGTCTAAAATTGTCAAATTTATCCAAAAATAAGCGAATTTTTCGACGCTAAAATCTCGATTCTAAGGATATTACATCGACATTTTATCACACTGTACTGTAACCATATTTCGAAATTGACGGACCTGAATGAATATTAACAATATTATGTACTCACGTGCTGCGAAGTGGTTTTGTACTCTTGTATGGTCTTTATGAAGGTGTGATGATGAAGGTGGAGGTGTGATGAAGATTGACAAACAATATCAAAATGCATGATCTAAAGATTTACATGCCGATCGACTTTAAATCAACTAATTTTGCGAAAGTTTCATCGTTTCATCCTCCGAAAACTAATACTTCAATTTCGTGTTCAAATTAACCAAATTTGAAATATAGTTCGTGAATTCAATCTTTAAGTTTTAGAAAATAACGTTCATATGCCGATAGTTAAATGCCTACAAAGAAAAGAGTGACGTAATTCAAGCAGACGCAAGAGAAATGGCGCTATTCGCAGAGTTCTACCAGAATTTTCCTCGAAAGTTTCCCGCCAAACCATGGGTGTACGCTCGCACCCATCTATTGTAAAATTACACTACGCACCCAGATTTGACGAGCCGCTAAGAGATCATTGCAACTTACACGTAAAATCCCTGATTTTGGGTGTGCGCGTTACACCCATATAATAGCGCTCGATTTTCGAGCAAGAATAAATCGAATTTAATGCGCGGCTTTTTTAATGACTTGGTATTCTCCGCGAGTGTGCGCCGCGCGCGTAACTATGGAAGAAAGAAAAAAAGATAGATTTTTGTTTTTTGATTTTTTTTTCTTATTTTCTTCTCATCTGCTTTGGGTGTATCTCAACACCCATACACCCATACGAGCCGCCCCTGGCTGACAACTCTTGCTGAGCGCCGTTTCCGTGGTGATCTTATTGAAACTTTTAAGGCTTATAATGATATAAATGGGTTGAAGCACATTTTTAAGTTCAGTAGTCATAGAAGTAAGATTGTTTCCTGTTTGAAAACAAGCAATAATGTTTCTAATGGTGTCAAAAGTTACATAGAAGGTTTCTAACAGAGAGAGTAAGAGAACTTTGGAACAAATTACCCTCATATGTCCGTTTGTCAGATTCAGTGATCAAGTTTAAATGTAACCTAGAATTGTTTAAATCCATTTGTTTGAGTGAAGGCAGTTCCTCTGAAGGGTATTATTGGAATGTTTCAAATGAGTTATTCAAATGAGTTTTAAACTTAACAACACTACTTATTACAATCAAATTTGAGGAACCCCAGCCAAGGTTTATAACCGAAACACCAAGTATAAAGTATTGCTGTAAAGCATAAAGCTCACAGTGAAGCACTTTTGCCTCTCCTGGTATAAAGTCCAATTTTGATAGTTTCTGGGGTTTCTCATTTAGGATGGTACTCTTACAGGATTCTGAATCTGACACAAGCAGTATCAGTTCTGATGGAAGTGTTAACACAGCACCTAACCTCATCACTGATAGTCATTGCAAGGCTTGTAACACAAATGTGAATGTTGATGCCCATGGAATCAAATGCTGGTTTTGTAAGAACATTTTTCATGCTATTAATTGCTCAAATGAAAAATTTTGTGTCAGTGCCCCAACAGTGTTTTCAAATCAACTCCAACCAGCTGTTAATAACACAGGAGCCTATGAGAAAAGATTTGGACGCTTTTTGTTTGTTTGTGATTTTTGTATTACATGTGAGGAAGAAAAGAGAGCTTCAGCCACTGTTGATCGTGTTGATGTTCTTGAAAAGAAAATTGATTCTATGAAAAGTGCTTTTAAATCAGAAATAAGTGAGTTGAAGTCAATACTGTGCAAACCAGAAACATCATCGTTCAATACTGCTACTAGTGAAAATGTTGGTCCTAACAATGTATGGGAGGATAAACAGCGAACTGAAAATTTGAAACACATGATGGCTATCAAGAAAGATGAAAATGGTAATCCTGTCAATGCTGCTAAATTGGAAAAGATCTGTATTGAAAATGGTATATCTGTGCATAAGACCTTTACTTTGAAACGCTCCACAGATACTGGTATTGTTCTAAACAGTAAAGTTGATGCTGATAAACTGAAAGGGAAACTAGTAAGTGAATGCCCTGGACACATGATTGAGAAAGTTGCAACTAAAGTCCCTACCATTAATGTTGTTGGATTCAACAGGGAATATTCTAAGGAAGAGATTTCTACAATGTTGAAAAATCAAAATCCTGGTATTACTTCTGTCTTGGAAGAGTCTGATTGCACTGATGATAAGGTCTTGGAGGTTATTTATGTTGCACCTCTTCGCAACAACAGTAGTGTGTATAGGGCAACTATTCGGGTCAGTAACATCATCAGATCATTAATATCTAAGCAGAATGACCGTCTTTTTGTTGGATCTCAAACTTGCAAGGTATATGACAGGGTTTTTGTTCTTCGATGTTATAACTGCCAGGAGTTTGGGCATCATAGCAAGGACTGCAAGAATGCAGCCAAATGTGGTTTCTGTGCTAAAGAGTAAAGACCATGAAACTCAGACATGTCCAGTGAAAGCTAGCTCTGGCCCAAGTTGCTGTGTAAACTGTACAAAGGCCACCAAAGACTGTACCAATCATGAGGCAAACAGTGTTTCATGTCCAGTGTACCTTGAAAATCTTGAGAAAGTTAAAAGAACTATTCCTTTTTACCAAGGAAAGTAATTGGCGATAATCACCAGTGTGAGAAAGAGGCTTCTTTAAATTTCATGCTATTCAACCCTAGATCACTGAATAACAAAGTAAGTGAGGTTATGGGTCTCATTGATGATAAGGGCATTACAATCGCTTCTATTTGTGAGACATGGCTTGATGATGACTCCAATGCTACTACAAGCACTATCAAATCTCATGGCTATTCAATTCTACATGAATTTAGGGCAGATATGCGAGGTGGTGGAGTTGCTGTAATTTATAAAAGTGGATTACCTGTTGTACAATACAAGCTGACCAAATCTTTCCAAAGTTTTGAGGTCATTGCTGTCCTGATTAGAACTGAAACAACCAAGATTATCTTAGTCACCTTATATAGGACAGGGGCTTTAACATCTGTCTTCCCTAATGAACTAGACATTCTCCTGTCTGAAATATCAGCAAAATCAGATAACTTCATTGTTGCTGGAGACCTAAATGTTCATTTTGAGCATAGGAAAGGTATTGAGAAACAATGTCTTGACATTTTCACTTCTTATGGCATGAAGAAAATAGTGAATCAACCAACTCACATAGGTGGGGGATCACTTGATCAAGTTTTTATTTTCTCTCTTAATAAGACAGTCAACTACTCAGCATGTGCAGAACCTCTAAATTCCTTAGGGTCTGATCATTTCCCTGTTTTTTGTGCAATCAATGTTCAGTTGAAGGGTAAATATTTCAAGGAAATCCAAGTTAGGAATCTCGCTCGGATCAATGCAAACCAGTTCTCTTCTGATCTTCAAAAGGTGCTTGACTCAACTGCCACTGACAAAGATTTTGGACTTGCTGTTCACAACTTATCATCAGAACTTACAAATCTTCTTGACCATCATGCTCCTATGAACAAAAAGTACATATCAGTGGTTGACAAAGCTCCTTGGTTTGATAAAGAGTATAGGGAAATGAGAAAGTTAAGGCGTCAGGCAGAAAGGACAAAGCATATCTCTGATGATGCCTACTTGTTTTACAAGGAGTTGTGCTGGGAAACCACTATGTTGGCAAAGAAGAAGAAAAAAGCTTATCTTGGTAACATAATTCAGCATGCAGAAGGAAACAAACGGACCCTATACAGTGTTGTCAATAAGGTGCTGGACAAACAGCAAGTATATTCTCTGCCTGAAACAGACAATATTGAGAAACTGGCTAGTGATTTTAATCAGTTTTACATTGATAAGATTGACAAAATCCGTGAAAACTTTAAGCCTGGGGTCACACCAGAATCTACTCCTAAACCTAGTGAGTCTCCAACTGACCTCTTTGAATTTTTGCCTGCAACAGCTGATGAGATAAAAGAAATCATAAGTGAGAGTGGAATTAAATGTTCTCCTGCTGATATGCTACCTCAGCAATTGCTAGAAAGTAACATTGATTCACTTCTACCAACCATTGTGGACTTGGTAAATTTATCTCTCAGCTCAGGATCCATGGATGGGGTTAAACTTGCTGATATAACACCCCTGTTGAAAGATAAAAAGCTTGATGGTAACAGTCTTAACAGCTATCGCCCAGTGTCAAATTTAACTTTCTTGGGAAAACTGGTGGAACGTGTTGTTCTGAAAAGGCTCAATACACATATGCAACAGAACAACCTTCATTGCCCTGATCAGTTTGCCTACAAGAAAAACCATAGCACTGAAACAATCCTTGTCAAAATTGTTAATGACCTGCTTGTGGCTGCTGATGAACATACAGCAACTATAGTAATGCTCTTGGACCTCAGTGCTGCATTTGACACTGTTGATCACACACTGCTACTGAACATCCTTAGAAATGAATTAGGCATCAGAGGAACTGCATTAGCATGGTTCTCAAGTTTCCTAAAAGGTCGCTCTCAGAGGATCCGACTTGGTTCTGTAACATCAGAGACCATCACAATAAAATTTGGTGTGCCTCAGGGATCAGTCTTGGGCCCAGTTCTCTTCAATATCTATATCAGATCTATTTACTTGTGTGTGCAAAGGCTTGGTTTCAGAATTTTTGGATATGCAGATGATCACCAGGTAACAAAACAATTTCATCCATCTGAACAAGTTGATGCCTTGACTATTCAAATAAATGATTGCTTTGATTTGATAAGAAAATGGATGTCCATGTACTACCTTCAACTGAATGAGCCTAAGACTCAAATCATAATATTCGGCTCAAGCAGAATCCTCCAACAGATTGAGATAAATGGTGTCAATCTCTTTAGTGGTACAACCATCAGATTCTTGTCAGTGGTTAAAAATCTTGGTGTCCAAATGGACCAACGACTTACATTTGAAAAGCAAATTACTACTCTAAAGAAGAACTCATTCCATACCATCCGGAATCTCTGCAAAGTCCGTTTTCTGCTCTCAAAGGACCAAATGAAATCAGTTGTCAACAGTATGGTCATTTCTTGTTTGGACTACTGCAATTGTTTGTATTATGGTATTGCTGACAGGCTTCTTAATCAGTTACAAATCATACAAAATTCTGCTGCTAAATTAGTAACTGGAAAATATAAGTATGATCATGTTGACAATGACCTTCATGAACTTCATTGGCTTCAGATCAAAAAGCGTATTGTTTTCAAAATTGCACTCTTATCATTCAAAGCCATTAATGGTCAAGCACCAGAATACATCCAAGACATGTTCACTTACTCCTATCAGGACTATGTCCCAAGATTGTTAACTCCAGCCAGGAACACTAGCCTTGGTCAGCGAAGTCTATCTTTCATTGGTCCTAAAGTTTTCAATCACTTACCTTATCACATAACAACTGCATCCAACACTGATTCCTTCAAAAAACTTTTGAAAACATATCTTTTCAACCTTTCTATAGAAGAAACTATGAACTTGACTAAGTAATACTCTTTGCCATTTGTGCTTTCATAGTACATTCTACCACTTAAAGTTAAATTATTTATTTTCATTCACTTAGATGCACCATTTTTTCACTCACTTTTTGGCCTTGTGAAAGTCACAAGTTTTTGGATATTGTGAATTATTTGGCTCTCACTTTTGGTTTCAGTTTGGCTTAAACACTGCTGAGTATAAGCCTGCCTTAAAAGCAGTGTTCCTAATTGACAATTTATTATTATTATTATTATTATCTAAGATTGAAACTCCTGGGTATTTATTGAGTAGATCTAGACAGGTTGATTTTTTAAGAGAACATCCATTCATTGCAAAGAAGAAGTATTTCAACTTACGGTATTAGTTAGGTCTTATCTTTCATTGTTGCTTTGGTAATTGAGTATTTACTATAATCAACATTTTCATTTTTGTATATGAGGCAAACTTTTTTATAATTTCATAACAGTACTATTAATCTCTGACTGCTCTTTAATTTATTTGAATAATTTAATTTATTAATTCTCAAGTATTTATTTTTATGCATGCTCATGGTAAAGCTTTTTAACTTTTTATAAATTCATAAGTTTGTGAGTTCCATAATGAATCTGGTACTTTTGTTAGCTGTAGGCTTGCCTTTTTTCCTAATGTTAATTTTCTATACTTTATGTGGTCTGGAAGATCCAGTTTAATGCCTAGTGAATCATAGAAACAGTTGTGTGAAATTTGTTGATGTAATATCAAAATTGTTTATTTTATTTTATTTTACATAAATCAATAGTGTTAGCTGTTAAAGCATCTTTTGATAACTCAACTCATTTCCCCTCACCACTTAAGTTGTGAATGATTCCTTTTTACTTATTTATAATCATTTTTCACACTTTCACAGCAGAATGTGTGAAGTATGTCAGGATACAATCTGGAAATATAAATGTCCTCATTGCTTCACAAGATATTGTTCTGTTAATTGCTACAAAGACCATAGATGTCAGAGCAACTCTAAAGGAAAGCAGCAGATTGTCACTATTCAAAAGAAAACGTGGCCTCTACAGCTGGATTCTGATGATGAAACAGAGTTATTGAGCACTGATCAATTATGCAAACTTGGCAGTTGTGCAATAAAGGAGCTTCTCAGTGAGTATGCATATTGTATTTATTTTCAGCTGGATGAACTATAATCATCATTAAGTAACAACCATTTGATTAATAAGCCTTAAAGAGTAAAAGAAAAGATGCCATTATATGGCAAATGGGTACTTTAGCACAACACTTAATTGAGCACAAAAGGGTGCAAATATTTGCTCTCATTTTTGCTCTAGACCCCTGAAAATGGCTGGTTGCAAATGAGCACATAATTTTGCACTCATTTGCACCCAGCATTGCTCATTTCCACCCAGCATTGCTCATTTGCGCTCGATTGTGCTCATTTGAGAACATTTTGTGCAGACTGTGCACTCAGAGCGTGAAAAAATTCAAAGAAAGAAAAATGCGCACAAATGAGCACAAATTTGCACTCATTCAAAATGAGCACAATTTCGAGTTATTGAGGGCAAATGGGCATAATTGAGCACAAAAATAGGAATTTTTACAATTTTGTGCTCTGAGCACTAAATGGGCACGATGCTGGGCGCAAATGAGCAAAATTTTTTGCTTATTTTCGAGGTTTTAAAGGGTAATTGAGTGCAATTGAGTACAAATTGAGTACAAATGAGCACTTTTGGTTGCAAATGAGCAGCGACTGAGTGCAAATTTGTGCTCGGTTAAGCCTTACACTAAAGTACCCATTTGCCAAATCTACAATATTTCAGGAAATCAGCACCTAAGGAATATCATTACAGAGATAAATACTGCCAAAGAACCTGAATTAGCTCTTGAACAATATCAATATGAACCTATTGTTGCTGAACTGATAGATGCTATTAACAACATTATCCAAATAGAGTATCCCCCATGATTCCTGATCATACAATAATGGAATTGACATTATTCAAAAAATTGATGTTACCTGTTTAACAATTCTATAAATAGCAATTTGGTACCATGTCTCTCTAGTGATGATATCATTGGGCAAGCATTTTATGTTTCCTACAAGTTAGGGGTGGGAGCAACCCCTAAAAACCCCAGGTGGATATAAAATTGGCAAGTGGGGTTTAATTTTTCAGGGTTCATGAATCATGGGGGTTTAAAGGTACAGCTGGGATATTGGCAAAAAATTAGAATTCCTAAATCTCAGCTTATAGTAAAGGTGCATGACGCCATAATCATGAAAAATTCACATATTCATTTTATTGACTTAATTTGATCATCCTTATATCATAACCAAAAATTGTGGTAAGTATGGGCATGTAAATTTCATGTATTACCCGTCTAATTGAATAAACTAATTTGTGCTGGATTCAGCAATGCAGTACCCTCACTTCTGCTCATGTATTTTTTACATTGTGTTCCAATTTGTTTCTGTTCATGTTTACTGTCATGTTGCACTGTGAAATGCATATTTCCTGCTTTGGCATCGTTCACATATTACGTAATCAATTTTTGGCCGATTTCAACCCCTCCCCCTCGTAATCAAGTTTACAGTAGTTGTATTTTTTTACAATAACATGTAACGTAATCATTTGAAACAAAACGTTTAAATGATACGATAAACTTTAAATCAGGAGCTTTCGAAAATCATGTGATTATCGTCGTCAGCTGAAGATGGAAGGTGAGAGAGGATGCTTATAAATGAAATGAGTGGTGTCAGAGAGTGGGGGAAGGGTGGAGGTGTGAGTGATCAGGTGACGGGATAATCAAATACAATATCACTAATAACATAAACAAGAAAAAGTGGTGTCAGTAGTTAGGGAAGAGGATTCCTGAGTCAGTAGGTCTGAAGGTTGAGGAGATCTTGGGGAGGATGGGGTTCCACAGGGTGCTGCACTTTGGAGCGCTGTCTGTTCTGTTCATAGATGGTTTCCTAGTGGCTATGGCAGCCTGTTCTGTCAGGTCTAGGTGGGAGCGGGAGGGGAGGGACTTGAGGATGTGGATGTCGTTCCAGGCAATGTTGTGTCCAGTGGTGAGGGAGTGATGAGCTGGAGCAGATTTCACTCTGTCTGTAGTGTCGTCAACTGCGTTATTCAGTCTGTAGCATCTCTCGTGTTCTTTCATTCTGTCGAGGAGGGGGCGGTAGGTCTGTCCGTTGTACTTGGCGGGGCAGTCGAGGCAGCTGATCTCGTAGATGGTGTTGGGAGTCTGGGAGGAGGGAGGAGTAGTCTTTGTCTTGGTGAGGAGGTTCCGGAGGGAGGTGTTGGAGGAGAAGGTGACGTCGATGTCGTGGTCGTTGAGGATCTTCTTGATGGGTTTGGAGAGGGAGGGATGGAAGGGTAGGAATGTCTTCAAGGAGGGTCGTGGTTTGATGTCTCTGTTGAAGGCAGCGAGAGATTGGTGGGTGGAGGGATTGTTGAACTTCTGGGAGACCTCTGTCATGATGGAGGAGATGCGGGAGGGAGGGAATCCGTTCTGTAGGAGGGTGTGTCGTACTGTCTGAAGTTCCGCGTCGAGGTGTTGAGGAGAGCAGAGGTTGTGGGCCCGTCTGGTGAGGGATCTGATGACACTGTCCTTGGAGGAAGTCGTTGTGCAGGAGTCGTAGCGGGTGTAGAGGTTGGTGTGGGTGGGTTTCTGTAGACCGATGTGGACTTGTCGGGATGGATGAGGACGTCAAGGAAGGGGATGGTTCCGTCGGGAGAGGGGTGTTCCAGGGTGAAGGTGAGGTCGTCCATCAGGGAGTTGATGAAGTTGAGGAAGGAGTCTGCGTGTTGTCTGTCCCTGAAGGAGCCAAGGCCGTCGTCAACGAAGTGGCAGTAGGAGTTGGGAGGGTCAGGAGAGGTGGAGAGGGCGAGGTCTTCGACTTCTGCTACCCGGATCTCTGCTAGCTGCACCGTGAGGGGGGAGCCCATGGGTCCACCAACATCCTGCGAGTAGAAGGAGCCGTTGAACTCGAGGTAGGAGTTGTCAAGGCAGAAGGAGATGAGAGTCCTGATGGTAGAGGAGGAGAGGTTGGAAGGTAGGAGGGAGGGGTTCTGCTCGAAGGAGGAGATGGCTGACTTCGTTGCTAGGCGCATGTCACAGGAGGTGTAGAGGGACTGGACGTCGAGGGAGGAGTGGTAGGGGTAGGAAGGGTTGAGGGATGCTAGGAATCTGGATCGGAAGTCGAGGGAGTCCTTGAGGCGGAGGTGGTTCTGCGTCAGGGGCTTCAGGATGTGCGAGAGGGTTTTGTGGAGAGCCTCGAGAGGGGTGTTGTAGAAGGAGACCACAGGACGGATGGGAGCTCCAGGTTTGTGGATCTTCGGTTGACCGTAGAGCTGAGGCCATTCGGGGATGGAGGTTCCGCATCTGTTTGAAGAGGGAGGCGTCGATCTTCTTCTCCTTGAGCAGCTTCTTGAGGACGTTGTGAAGTTTGTTGGTGATGGACGCTGTAGGGTCGGACGAGAGAAGAGTGTAGCTTCCTGAAGATAAGTGGTCGTTAACCTTGTCAATGTATTGCTGGTTGGTCAAGACAACGGTGGCGTTGCCTTTGTCAGCAGGAAGAAAGCGAAGTTCAGACTTAAGTTTCTTGAGTGATGTCAAAGCAGAACGTTGTTGTTTAGTCAAATTGTCACGGGTAGTGTCACGTTGTGGGTCATAGTCAGACAATACAGAGGTAACCTGGTGTGTGACCGAGGATTCCATTCCGTCTCCAAGTTGTTTGGTGACGTTCTGGATGAGGGGAGCCAAGTCGGGGGTAGGGTCGGTGGTGGGGGGTAGGAACGAACTTCAGCCCGAGGGAGAGGACTTCAGTCTGAGCCGTGGTGAGGGGATGGTCGGAGAGGTTGATGACGGTCTTCGTGGTGTTGTCCTTGGTGATAGGTTTGGTGGTGAAGAGAGGTCCTCGAAAGGTAGGTGTGTGGATGTCGAACGTCGGGAGAGCTGCGTAGGGGGAGAGGAAGGGAGTGTCGTGTTCGGCGAGGAGGGCGTTGAACTTCTTCTTGTGTTTGAGAAGCTGCTTCTTGTGGGTGTAGCAAGACTTCTTCACGTGTAGGTGGAGGAGTTTCTGGTAGTAGTCGGGGGAGAGGAGGAGGTGTAGGGATCAGAGGTTGTCGTCGTAGTTCTGCTTGCTGTGGGCGAAGCGTTGTCTGTAGTGGTTGAGTCGTTCTGTCAGGAGGGAGGTAGAGGCTCTGGTCATGATGTCTGTGGCGCGGGTTGAGGCGATAGGGGAGGTAAGTCGGAGTCCTTTGGGGATGAAGGAGTGGTCCCTGCAGGCTTTGAGGAAGGATATGTGGCAGGAGTAGGTGGCTATTTATGTACACACTGTAATAAGGTTCTTTCAAACTGTAATAAGGTTTTTTCGAACTGTAATAAGGTATTTTCGATGTGTAATAAGGTTAGATAGATACATAGATAGATAGTTGAAGGAAGGCTAACTGAAGCCCCCTTAGTGCCCCAAGACACAGGATTGGAGGACATATTATGCCCAACCATACCCTTCCAGAAACATTGGCCGACATGGTTCCTTAGTGGTAGGCGAGCTGAAATCATATTAAGTACTCTAGTGAGTATGTCTCTGCATTAGCATAGCTCTGGTGCAGAGATATGATTGTCATGACTGCAGTCGGCCCTGTCTAGTGAAAAGCAGGTTACATGACATGGAGTCTCTCTGACTAGACTGGATCCAGTGTTCAGTTAGTTCCACTACATGTTGTTTATTCGCGCCCTACTATCGATTAAGCAAAAGTTATAAATATCCCGAACTGCACCTTTAAGCTTTTAGGAGGCTAAACTAGTAAACTGACAAAAACACCGTTTTTTAGTCAAAAAGTTCAATTTTCTTTCGAAATGGTACCACTTTAGTTCTGGATTTTCATTTTTCAACTCTCCCCACAATTGGTGCCATTTCAACATTGAGAATTTTGGCCTTTTTCTAATATGGTACTATTTTTTGCGTAGGACTTTAGGATTTGTGACCCATTTTTGAAATGGTACCATGTTTGCTGAGGATTTTTGACCTTTTTTTTCTAGAAATAGTAGCATTTTTGTTGACAATTTTCGATCCTTTTCCTTAAAGGGTATCATTTCAGTTGAAGATTTTTGACCCTTTCCTGAAATGGTACCATTTTTGCTGAGGATTTTTGACCATGTTCAGAAATTATACCATTTTTAAGGGGGGTTCAACCCAAATTTTTTGGAAAACACGTTTCTGAGATAATGGTTGACCCAAAAGGTACACCACGTGGGCCAACTTTTGGCCGGGTTTGGTACCCCCAAACCCACTGGCGCCGCCGTGGCGCCATGCCCAAATATGGGCCTAAAATGGGCATATTTTTTCAAAAGCGACTTGGACGAGATCTGAGGTGTGCAATCGATAGATAATGGTCCCCTGAGTTACCATAAAAATTTGAAGTCGATATCTCAAAAAATGGCCGAGTTATGGCCGAAAAAACGTATGCCCATATATGGGCATCGCGCGTCATAAGCTTATTTTGGCCCATAACTTGCCCAAATATCAATATTTTTGAATGAAACCAACTTGATTCGATAGATAGCATTGGTTTATGTATTCTCTGCAAGTATGGGGTTGATTGCTACTAAAATGGCTATTTGAGGTCCAAAAAACCTCTAAAAAACCACAAATCCCCGGGGATTTTTGGTCCCAGGACCAAAAAATTTTTTTGGGGGCCTAACTCAAAATTTCGATCAATAACATAAGTGAAATTAAGTTTCAAAGCGATTCTGAAAATTTCGTACAAAATATTAAAAAATGGCGGAGGAGTATGAAAAATGTAAAGTCGATTTTCGCAAAACCGCAAGCCGAGAAAAATGGCGATTTTGTGCTTTTTAGAGGTTTTTGGACCTCAAATGGCCATTTTAGTAGCAATCAACCCCATACTTGCAGAGAATGCATAAACCAATGCTATCTATCGAATAAAGTTGGTTTCATTCAAAAATATTGATATTTGGCCAGTTATGGGCCAAAATAAGCTTACTTGACGCTGTATGCCCATATATGGGCATACGTTTTTCGGCCATAACTCGGCCATTTTTTGAGATATCGACTTCAAATTTTTTCCCTCCCCATTGGCCTTTTTGTGAATACAAAAAGGCAAATGAGAGGGTTGGCAGAGATCATGGTTTGGGAAGGTGAGAATAGGGATATGTGTATATCAGGTCCTGATTTGCAATACAACTACTGTTATTTCTGGAAAGTGCCCGGATTGCTCCTTTATAATATCAGTCGCGAAAATGTCCCTCCCTCCGCCCTTCCGTCCGTCCCCTCGGCCCTCATCATAAATCTTCAAAATCACGAATTTCATAATAATTGGCTGTCGGTTGTCAAAACTAAAGTCTGACTTGGTCCATCCGTGGAAAATGCTCAAATTCTCTAAAATTATGATAAATTCCAAATTGAAGGGCTGTTGAAGAATTCGTGACTTAAAATCTTAGGAGTGAGAACTCACTCCTAAGATTTTAAGTCTATGGATTGAGAGATAAGATGATAAGCTTCGGTTCTCAATTAGTTTTAGTACCAATCTGTATCATTATTCGACTGTATACTGAATTCGACTAAGTCCAAAAATACGGTGGGCCGAAGTGATTTATGGAAGACGAATGATTCTTTTCGGAACGAGAGACAGCATTGAAACAGAAAGCATGAAAATTTAATTTTGAAGATCAGATGAAAAGTGACATCAACAGTCAAGAAAATACAGCGCGTTAATAAACGGTTACACAATCTGATTCGAAACGTAAACCAATTCAACGAAATGGCGCGAAATCTACAACTAACTGATTACAACAACTTGGTACGTAAGAACGCGCGTGCAAGAATTTCAGAAGAAATGGCACGTGTCAATGCATGTTCTCGGTGGTCGCGCGCAGCATTAACGCAATATTTATACTCCTACTAGGAGTACTTGTTGTATAATGATGCTAAGGTTCCATCAAGCACCGCCGGGGAGGGAAATTAAGCGCCTGCATACGGGTACATCCCACAAACAAGAATTGAAGAATTAAGCCCGCTGCAGGCGCAATTCTTGTTTATGGTAACTCAGGTGACCATTATCTATCGATTGCACACCTCAGATCTTGTCCAAGTCGCTTTTGAAAAAATATGCCCATTTTAGGCCCATATTTGGGCATGGCGGCGCCAGTGGGTCTGGGGGTACCAAACCCGGCGAAAAAGTTGGCCCACGTGTTGTACCTTTTGGGTCAACCATTATCTCAGAAACGTGTTTTCCAAAAAATTTGGGTTGAACCCCCCCCCCCCCCTTAAAGCTTTGTTGAGTGCAATAAAGCTTAATAAAATTAAAGTTGATTTTATAAAGGAGCACTCAAAAATCTACTGAAGCGTTGAATAATTGAATTTCGACGAGGGTCGTCAGACCCGAGTGGGAAGAAATACTGTTATTTGGTCAGAGAATAGTCGGTCCCAGCTGTTTCTGTTCGGGGTATAATCCGGTTCCATGATTTCAGCTGTGACTGTATACCTTCGATAATGAAATCTGCTTGCCTCGTCCATTTTCCAACTTACACAGTCTCGGCTGTCGCCTCGACCATGTAAGTTGTGGTATACAGTCACCACTTGGACATGTAACCGCTTAATATAATCACATGAATGCATTCATTAAAATAGCTTTCAGTAATTAATTAGTCTTGTTCATGAGTATACTCATGAACATGACTAATGAATTACCGTAAGCTATTTTCATTTTTTCTCTTTCTAGCTTCGATGCCTAAATATAAAGCTGCTTCTCAGACTAGGAAAGACACTGCCAGCGATAAAAAGAAAAGGCGAGCTCTAATCAAAGATGGACATTCAAGAATGGTATCCCATGGCATTCCAGTTCTTGTTGTTTTTACGATAGTTCTACTTGGATTTCTCAAATATATTACATCAAAATAAGCAATGAAAACTTTTAGAGTTTTAGACTTTTTAGATTGAGTTTTATGTGTTATTTTTAACTGATATATACAGTAAATAGTGCTTATTAACTTAATAACTTGATACTTTGATCATCAACCATATTTGGCCAGGTTGTTAGGCATCATACTTTCAATCAAGAAGTTGGTGGTTCAATTCCCAGCCGTGCCTATTGTGCTAACTTGCTACGGATGATAAGTCTCACCTAAGCAGCCACACAATTCACTCAGCCGAGTGTACAGGAAACTGTACACTCGTAAAAATTAGTCGTGTTTAATTAGGTAATATTACCTGACTGGTCAAAGATTTTCTGTGTGTAAAAAACACCAGTTAATCAAATGAGGTTGATTGATCAATCAATTCCATTCGATTGACCGATGTGCTATTATACATGCCCTTAAAATGAGGTATTATAAATATAATATCATCTTATTTCTTGATTATTGACTAATTGAAATTCCTTGATTATTGACTACTTGAAATTAATTAATAACCTGTTTTTTTCCGAAAATTTGGAGAAGTGAAATAATGCTGTATTTTGAAACGATTTAATTATGAACTATGAAGCTGATTCCTGTCATGGCCAGGGCAATACCATCCTACTGGGAGAGAAATAGAGATCAGTAGAGAGTTAGGATCGATCTAAGTTGAATTGATATTTGAATTATTTAATTTATCTTGGGATTATCTTTATTATTAAACTTTTAAAATATAGCGTGAACTTGGTATGTTTGTAGATGTTTTAATTCAATAACAATATCATATAATTGTATTGTTTTAATAAGTGAACACTTTTTTATTGAATAAAAATATCGACCCTTTAGTTGAATACCGACCATTTTTTTGAATATAATTATTATCTGGGTGGTAAGCCTTATTATTAGCAGTAAAACTTATAATAAGTAAACTAATTATCACTTTATTTGTACTCCATCTCTTAACATAAATTGGGCATTACCTTAACCTCCAATATTTTAGTCGGGCAAAAATATAGTCAGAATTATTATAGTCGTAAAATATTATAGTCAGAATTATTATAGTCGTATAGTCACAGAGGGTCTGGGCATATGGTCGGCCGAAATTTTAGTCGGCATTTTTGGTGATTATCAGCCTCAAATTTCGATTTTCAAAGCGTTTTTCTTTAAATTTCTTTAATTACCGATTATCGAAAATCATAAATTTTAGTTTGGCTGACATGGTCAATCCCTACAACCTTCTTAGTTCAAAAAAATCATCTCAAATGCTATAATGATGTCATAACAATCCATTTTCAGACCAGGTTGCACTCTTATAATATGCTGAATTGCAAAAACCTACAAAAATTATGTTTCGAAAACTACAGTCAGCGGTTTCTATAGTCGGTAATGATTATGGTTTGTCGAATTTATAGTCAGATAGTCGAAATTCGAATTTTGACTAAAAAATAGGCCGACTATATTTTCGGAGGTTAAGGTATTATGCAATCTTGGCATGTGATAGGAGTTATCAATCTGGATTGTGGGGTTGTGTTGAGAAAACACACAGTTTTCTATATTCCAATTTCCAACACTTGATGCAACAGCTGCTCGAACATAATAGCTTAATAGGTTATAAATTGAGTTTGTCTTTGGTCATTGATTTACTAAAGGGGGTTCACCCCTCATATTTTGGGAAACACGAATTTGAGATATGATGGCCGGGACTTGTACCAACATACTGACATTTTGACGGTGGTCTTGTCGAAATTGGTTGAAAAACGACGAAATTATGGCCATGCTAAGTGCAGACCAAAGTGGCACTGGCCTATTTTGGGCTTAAAATGGAATTTTGGCAGACTGGAAGAACGCCGACAAGCCAAAAAGTGGAAGATAAGAACTAAAACGAGTGGACGAAATACGCAAAAAATAGATGATGTAGAAATACTGGATCAAATGGAAAAATTTCGCATTAAGTACTTAGAAACGCTTTTCATACAGGGTAACATGAAGTCGTATGGGAGTGACGTCGTATTGCATTATTGCAAATACTATGAATTATGAGTTGTCATATGAAATATGTTTGAATATTCGTTCGTGACCTCCTAGAGATTATGAATTTATGTATGCCTAATCATGAATTATTATGAGTCTAATATACATGTGATTACTCTGATAATATCCTTCTATTCAATGTAAGTATTAACCTGACTCAATTTGGCTGATGATGATTAATGTCTACTATGTCACTGTCAATTGCCAGGTTTCACAACACTTTAATGAGACATTGAGACACACGAGCTGATTGTAAGATAACAAAGTACTTTCAGAACATCTTCAGTGCTACAATCATATTTGAGGCCCCCATTACCTATCTAAATGTCAAAAGTTAGTGTGTTGTCAGAAAACATATTACCCATATGTGTGCAGACTGCTCGATTGAAAAAGGCCTCGATAAAGATGCGCGAAATTATGTGCTTTTGACGGAATTTATATAGAGAGTTGAAGGCGCAGAGGAAATTTGTGTGTCTTCATCGAGGCCTCTGTCAATCGAGCGGTCTGCACACACATGCGTTATTCTGTAAAGTCAATTAATAAATTGAATTAAATGAAAATGGACAGAAATTGAGCTATTAGATATACAAGTACCTATGAATGCATAAAAATGGTTATCAATTAAAATTAATGTCATGAAATAATCGATAATTCCGCAAAAACTCTGTCTTACTTGGTACCTTGAATTCGAGGATGAAGTTCACAGTACTATCATTTTGTCTATTCTTCCTATCAAAACTTATTAATCGTATATTTCATATTTTCAGTGATCTTGGAACTTTCGGTTAGATGAAGTGATACCTACCTTCATTTTGGGGAGTAAGGGGACATATCGAGTCCGTTCAGTCAACAATCATGGATCTATGGATCAACCTTTATATGATGATTGACACCAGTCGTATGGAGGATTATGCTATTTCGCAAACCAAGTTTAAAACCATTCAACAATTATTATTGACATTCGATTCATAAGCTTTGAGAATCATGCAGACTCCATTATGCTTTCAGACTCCATTCCTCAAATTTATCTCCATCAATAATCATATCCAAGAGAACGCTACCTCGACGAGAACTATCCTGGAAGCCCTGCATTTCTCCATTAGCTGCCAACAACCACGTCGTCTGCTGGTTGATCATTTCTGTAAAATAGTAGGATTTGCGCCTCCCCACTCTTCTTCTGCAAGCCTTCCTGAGAGGAAGGTCTGGAATTAGGGAGATCTTCTTTGACAAGTGATGCAGGAGGACCCCCTCTTCAGCTGCGATCTAGTTGAAGTATTTCAGCTTGTCTGCAGCGATGTTGAAGGAAAACTTTCTCCAGAACGTCGGGAGAGGAGGGTTTTTTCTAGAGGGATTTGTCGGGTGAGATGATGGCAGGAGGGTGGTGGAGGATGTCCCTGTAACCGGCGTAGGTCCAGAGTTCCTTACAGTGACTGCTGCAACATGAAGACCAGATGTACCTTGGTTGCGTTCTAAAGTAGACACGCTTGAGGAAGACGTGGTTTGTGGCAGCTAATGGAGGAAGTGCGGGCTTCCGGGATGGTTCTCGTCGAGGTGGCGTTCTCTTGGATATGATTATTGATGGAGATAAATGTGAGGAATGGAGTCTACATGATTCTCGATGCTTATAACCAAGAATTTCAAGATCATTGAAATGAAATATATTATAGTATTATATGATTAAGAATGATGGCAACATGCCGAAAAGAAACAAAGAATAGGTTAGTTAATTTTCGTGTCCCAGCAATTGAAAATTCAAATTGGGTGTGACCAAAAATCGGCTTGGGCGTGCTCATTGACTTCTGAAAACCTCAATAAACGAAATGCCTTCCTATGCTTATATTAAAGAAAAATGGTTCAACTCTTAAAAATGGAAGGAAAACGTCACTTTTCGGAATTTTGCCTTTATAAGGAAAGCCTAAAAAAGGGCGTGGTCCGGAGGTGGCTTTTCCCGATCGTTTTTCGACCTGAAATTTTTTGTGGTGATTATTGATGTCCTGGAGCAACCCTGTGATGTTGGTCACGTTGCATACGAGAATCCGATCCTGTGACGAGATCCCATAAATGGAACAAGCTGCGATATAATATAGAACTATAGGTCGAAGGAGTAACCTAATACCACATATATGTAGTGAGCGCGAAGCGCGAACTATATATAGACGCATTATTGGCCGAAGCGAAGCTGAGGTCAATAATGGTTTGTTTTGGACGAGGCGAAGCCGAGTTCAAACATGTGGTATTAGGTACTCCTGAGACCTATGGTGATATTACATGGCGAAACCACAAAAATTAACGCGCTAAAAATACGTAATAACGTGAAAATAGACTTTGACAAGTAGCATACAGCCGTCAGACAGGTTGATGTAAATTTACATCCGGCCCGGATCAGAACAAATTAGTGCTAAATCGTTGGTGGTGTGTCTTGCAGGAAGAATTACAGATTTTGCCATCAACCCACTGCTGTAAATCTTGATAAAGACGTCACCTTGAACATTTTGTTCATCGTGGAATGTATAAATTCTATTACCACAGAATGCAGATCTATGTTTGTCCCATCCAAATTATGCAAATTCGATTGACACTTTACTGAGTTGCTATCATATAAGGGTTATAGGTTCGTTTGCGACCCTATAACCCCGGAAAATCCGGGGTTATAGGGTCGGAAACGACCACATAACATGGGGTTATAGGATCTGAATTCTGACCGACACCCTATAATATAGAAATACCCCGATGTATATGGTAGCAAATAAGGGCTTATGAGCCATGTAATATGTAATACAAGACGACACCACCTTTTCATCTTAAAATCTTATACATTGAAGCATGATGCTTCAATTATCAGTTGACGTTCAAATAAGCCTTGGACTTAAATATTATCAATAAGCCCTGATATCACGGGCCAGGAAAGCTCAGAGGTAGAGAACCTCTGAAGCATTCATCGCGGAGGTTAAAGTCCCACTCCCAGACCCCGGTAACATAGCACCACTTCCACTTGTTTTCTGCTCTGATCTTCCACCTCCAAGGGGGAGAGGGGTTGTTTGACTGAAATTTTGGACGTCGGGGGGAGGGAGGGGCTTCTCAAATGTGGAAGTTTGTGGACAAGGGGAGAGAGAGGCTCTAAAATGGCCGAAATTTTCTAGATGTCCTTTATGGATATTGGATAGCCCCTTATCTTATTATGACAATAAAAGCACACCATATTATAAGTTCCTAAAAATTCTAAAATAGTTAATTTATTATACTCAACCAATTATTTATCAAATTTGAGCAAATGTTATGGATGATAAACTTGCAGTAAAGAAGCCAGCAATACCTGTTCGACTCTGGAATTTTGCTAACTCTGGTAAAGGGTTGCTTACATTTTGGGGGTTCTCTTTTGTTGGTGCTGTAAGCTCAATAGTTTATATGAAAATCTATTACAATCGTAAAAGAAAACAAGTTGTAAGACAAAAGATTATTGAAAGACATCTAGCTTCTCCGCAATTCAATCAAACCAGTTAAATTACAAATCATCAATGAAGGTGAGATACTGAGTCATATGGATTACGGACCCAAAATACTGAATTTATTTCTTTCCAAGATTGATAAAAAGATTCATTGATCTATTACCTTATTTTCATATTATGTAGTTCTCAGTCAGTTGTTTTGCCAAATTGCTGTGACCCAATAACTCACTCACAGGTCAAGAAAGAAAAAAGTAATAGAAGGTAAGTTACAGAGTTTTTTGGCCTTTTCTGAAATGGTACAATTTAAGCTAATTTTTTTTTCTCTATAATGCTCGAATAAGTCTTAAAAGAGCCCTTTAATTTAGAGGGAGGAATTCACAATAATATCACTATCAAACCATTTTTGTTCACGAATCTTGATCATTTTGGCTTTTTGGGAAATGCTACCTGGAAGATTAAGCCCCCATAAACGCCCAAGTGGATGAAAAATTCAAAGGGGTTAAATTTTATGGGGGGTGACCCCCACCCATGCATTATATTACACTATACACTTGAGTTTTAAATTATACTGAGTTTTTTGTCTCTACTTCAGATCTGGCCTAGAAAATTGATGACAAATATAAAACGAGTATGTGCATGCTTCAAGTTTTCCAAAAATAAGTACCTACAGTACCTAAATTCAGGACAACAATTTGTTTCAGATATGTTCCCCCTCCACAGTTTACCCCTATACTGAAGCCCGCAAAGCAGTGTAGCAGTGACCTTTGGCTTATCCAACTACCGCCAGGGGTGTGTTTCAAACAGAATAAGTAGCACCCGATCTACTGATACAACCTTTCATGTGCTGTGATTTATCTTTTATCTGACATTACCTGTTAATTTGATGTTTTGAATGGGTAATTCCAGGGGGCACCATTCCCCTAATATCCCCTCTTCTATCATGATAATTACATGTCATTAATTAATTAGTGAATTCAGACTTGGTGAGATTTCATTTGATATTTCATCATAATCTACCTACAGGCTGATGCCAAAGACTTCGATGGCAAAAAGTTTAAACTGAAGAACAACAAAGTTATATCAATGAATGAGGTAAAGGTGCCATATATATATATATATATATATATGCACATTTCTTCCAATTTCTACGACTTATGCTATTTTCTCATTGTAACTTAGGGAAATAATTACTTGCATTGCTTCAAAGGGATTTGACATCTGCTTGAATTCTGTCACTGGGCTCGCAAGGGGATGTATTGTGATTGCTGGTGGCCTGTCATTATTGCACCGAGAAAGTGAAAAAAGAGATCAAAATGATAATGATGAAATATTGATATCTCTACCACATTACTGTCGAGCTAATTCAACATAATATTGTTATCTCATATAATATCGTTGTTCTGCAGACGACAGAGCTACTTGTGCAGAAGAGAGGTTGTGGCAACGTCGTCACCTCAGAAGGTCCCATTCCCCTGCAAGGACAACTGACACTCAGACAGAAGATACAGATCCCCATCAAAAGCAAAGCGAACCCTGTGCCTCAGGCTGAGAAAGCACCCTCTGACTTAAAGTTCAGACTTTCTAAGGAACATGTCACCAAGATAGAGGACCCCAATTAATGATCATATTTGCCATTCAGCTAAAAGACTATAAGTTATTACTGCACTTGGAAATAAGGTATCACCTAAGTAAGGTGAATGGTGATCGAGAAATGTTTCACCCTTAAAAGTTTTAAATTCAGTGACCCTTGAATTTTTGAGAACTTAAAAAGTGTGAGCTGCTCTGATGTATCCTCAGTGTACAATAACAATTTGATTAATTTATTACTTTTATTCACTAACAAAACTTTCGTGTATTCTTGTGATTCACTCATGTTTATAACTGAGGATTTTCTCCAATTCAATGAATGCAATACAAGTGTATACATACCTTATGCTAATTATACATACCTTATGCTAATTATACATACCTTATGCTAATTATACATACCTTATGCTAATTATACATACCTTATGCTAATTATACATACCTTATGCTAATTATACATACCTTATGCTAATTATACATACCTTATGCTAATTATACATACCTTATGCTAATTATCCTATATTGTCATGGTGAATGTGGCTGTGTCAGCATTATATTTCTATCTACTTATCTAGAAGTGCTTCGCACTGTATAAGTAGGCATGCCTATTCCTAATGCTATAATGCCTACTGCTGTAGATTGCTGTGAATAGAATGCCCCCTAGAATATTCCTAATGCTCTAATGTCTACTGCTGTAGATTGCTGTGAATAGAATGCCTCCTGAATATTCCTAATGCTCTAATGTCTACTGCTGTAGATTGCCGAATATTCCTAATGCTCTAATGCCTACTGCTGTAGATTGCTGTGAATAGAATGCCCCTAGAATATTCCTAATGCTCTAATGCCTACTGCTGTAGATTGCTGTGAATAGAATGCCCCCTAGAATATTCCTAATGCTCTAATGCCTACTGCTGTAGATTGCTGTGAATAGAATGCCCCCTGAATATTCCTAATGCTCTAATGCCTACTGCTGTAGATTGCTGTGAATAGAATGCCCCCTAGAATATTCCCAATACTCTAATGCCTACTGCTGTAGATTGCTGTGAATAGAATGCCCCCTAGAATATTCCTAATGCTCTAATGCCTACTGTGAATAATGCCCCTATACTGCTGTAGATTGCTGTGAATAGAATGCCCCCTGAATATTCCTAATGCTCTAATGCCTACTGCTGTAGATTGCTGTGAATAGAATGCCCCTGAATATTCCCAATACTCTAATGCCTGCTGTATAGAATGCCCCTGAATATTCCTAATGCTCTAATGCCTGTAGATTGCTGTGAATAGAATGCCCCTAGAATATAATGCTCTAATGCCTACCAGATTGCTGTGAATAGAATGCCCCTGAATATTCCTAATGCTCTAATGCCTACTGCTGTAGATTGCTGTGAATAGAATGCCCCTAGAATATTCCTAATGCTCTAATGCCTACTGCTGTAGATTGCTGTGAATAGAACGCCCCTAGAATATTCCTAATGCTCTAATGCCTACTGTTGTAGATTGCTGTGAATAGAATGCCCCTGAATATTCTAATATTCCTAATATGCCTAACTAATGCCTACTGCTGTAGATTGCTGTGAATAGAATGCCCCCTAGAATATTCCTAATGCTCTAATGCCTACTGCTGTAGATTGCTGTGAATAGAATGCCCCCTAGAATATTCCTAATGCTCTAATGCCTACTGCTGTAGATTGCTGTGAATAGAATGCCCCTAGAATATTCCCAATACTCTAATGCCTACTGCTGTAGATTGCTGTGAATAGAATGCCCCCTGAATATTCCTAATGCTCTAATGCCTACTGCTGTAGATTGCTGTGAATAGAATGCCCCCTGAATATTCCTAATGCTCTAATGCCTACTGCTGTAGATTGCTGTGAATAGAATGCCCCTAATGAATAGAATGCCCTATAATGCTCTAATGCCTACTGCTGTAGATTGCTGTGAATAGAATGCCCCCTGAATATTCCTAATGCTCTAATGCCTACTGCTGTAGATTGCTGTGAATAGAATGCCCCTAGAATATTCCTAATGCTCTAATGCCTACTGCTGTAGATTGCTGTGAATAGAATGCCCCTAGAATATTCCTAATGCTCTAATGCCCTGAATATTCCTAATGCTCTAATGCCTACTGCTGTAGATTGCTGTGAATAGAATGCCCCTAGAATATTCCTAATGCTCTAATGCCTACTGCTGTAGATTGCTGAATAGAATGCCCCTAGAATATGCTCTAATGCCTACTGCTGTAGATTGCTGTGAATAGAATGCCCCTACTGAGAATATTCCTAATGCTCTAATGCCTACTTCTGCTGTGAATAGATTGCTGTGAATAGAATGCCCCCTAGAATATTCCTAATGCTCTAATGCCTACTGCTGTAGATTGCTGTGAATAGAATGCCCCCTAGAATATTCCTAATGCTCTAATGCCTACTGCTGTAGATTGCTGTGAATAGAATGCCCCCTGAATATTCCTAATGCTCTGTGAATGCCTAATGCCTACTGCTGTAGATTGCTGTGAATAGAATGCCCCCTAGAATATTCCTAATGCTCTAATGCCTACTGCTGTAGATTGCTGTGAATAGAATGCCCCCTGAATATTCCTAATGCTCTAATGCCTACTGCTGTAGATTGCTGTGAATAGAATGCCCCCTAGAATATTCCTAATGCTCTAATGCCTACTGCTGTAGATTGCTGTGAATAGAATGCCCCCTAGAATATTCCTAATGCTCTAATGCCTACTGCTGTAGATTGCTGTGAATAGGAATGCCCCTGTAGAATATTGCCCCCTAGAATATTCTAATGCCTGCCTACTGCTGTAGATTGCTGTGAATAGAATGCCCCTAGAATATTCCTAATGCTCTAATGCCTACTGCTGTAGATTGCTGTGAATAGAATCCTAATATTCCTAATGCTCTAGAATAATGCCTACTGCTGTAGATTGCTGTGAATAGAATGCCCCTAGAATAATGCTCTAATGCCTACCCCTGAATATTCCTAATGCTCTAATGCCTACTGCTGTAGATTGCTGTGAATAGAATGCCCCTAGAATATTCCTAATGCTCTAATGCCTACTGCTGAATAGATTGCTGTGAATAGAATGCCCCCTAGAATATTCCTAATGCTCTAATGCCTACTGCTGTAGATTGCTGTGAATAGAATGCCCCCTGAATATTCCTAATGCTCTAATGCCTACTGCTGTAGATTGCTGTGAATAGAATGCCCCCTGAATATTCCTAATGCTCTAATGCCTACTGCTGTAGATTGCTGTGAATAGAATGCCCCTGAATACTTGAATATTCCTAATGCTCTAATGCCTACTGCTGTAGATTGCTGTGAATAGAATGCCCCCTAGAATATTCCTAATGCTCTAATGCCTACTGCTGTAGATTGCTGTGAATAGAATGCCCCCTAGAATATTCCTAATGCTCTAATGCCTACTGTTGTAGATTGCTGTGAATAGAATGCCCCCTGAATATTCCTAATGCTCTAATGCCTACTGCTGTAGATTGCTGTGAATAGAATGCCCCCTAGAATATTCCTAATGCTCTAATGCCTACTGCTGTAGATTGCTGTGAATAGAATGTCCCCTGAATATTCCCAATATTCCATGTGAAATGCTCCTCTGCACTAGGTATGGAATCCTTGATACAGGACGCGCTCCCGGACCTAGATCCGTGTATCAAAGATTACGTGGTGGGAATGCTCAGTGACGAGAGTGCAGTGGAGGACATCCACTCATCAGTGTCTAATCTGTGTGTCTCTAATCTGATGTGTTATTCTCAATAACACACATCAGATGACTGATGAATAACTTATTCATGGAGCTCCTTGCAAACTTGTTCATACCTTCTGTCAAAGGAGGCCATGGCATAACCGTAACACGTTACTTACTTCTTCAGATCAGTTGATCAGTAACACGTTACTGTCTTCAGATCAGATGACCTGTTTGAGATGTTAGGACCCTTCCTCCTGAACGGGTGCCCTAATGTGACGGAGTGTAAGGTAGTGAAGCTGTGTAACTCCCTCTATTCCTCCCTGCACGTGCCCGTCTCCAATGGATCCGACCACGCCATCCTCACAGCCCCCGTCCAGCTCTCCAACATGAAGATAGCAGACGACACCAGTGCGTTAGTCTATAGTCAGTACTCGAGATACTGCATTGACACCAGTAGTTATTTCAGTTGTTATTTACTGCAGTTGTTATTTAGTTGTTATTTAGTTGTTATTTAGTTGTTATTTAGTTGTTATTTAGTTGTTATTTAGTTGTTATTTAGTTGTTATTTAGTTGTTATTTAGTTGTTATTTAGTTGTTATTTAGTTGTTATTTAGTTGTTATTTAGTTGTTATTTAGTTGTTATTTAGTTGTTATTTAGTTGTTATTTAGTTGTTATTTAGTTGTTATTTAGTTGTTATTTAGTTGTTATTTAGTTGTTATTTAGTTGTTATTTAGTTGTTATTTAGTTGTTATTTAGTTGTTATTTAGTTGTTATTTAGTTGTTATTTAGTTGTTATTTAGTTGTTATTTAGTTGTTATTTAGTTGTTATTTAGTTGTTATTTAGTTGTTATTTAGTTGTTATTTAGTTGTTATTTAGTTGTTATTTAGTTGTTATTTAGTTGTTATTTAGTTGTTATTTAGTTGTTATTTAGTTGTTATTTAGTTGTTATTTAGTTGTTATTTAGTTTGTTATTTAGTTGTTATTTAGTTGTTATTTAGTTGTTATTTAGTTGTTATTTAGTTGTTATTTAGTTGTTATTTGGTTGTTATTTAGTTGTTATTTAGTTGTTATTTAGTTGCATCGATAGCAGCCAGAATGCAAGTTGGCCATTTTTGACACTTAAAGGCTTCTGTGCAGTGAAAGAGGCATCCCAGATGGTTGGAAACAGTCTTATATGAAAGAACTCATTGATATCTATCATTTGCAACAAAAATTATCAAATCCGATGTTTTTTGGTTGAGATTTTATGAGGTTAAAACCACCTAAAAAGTCGCTTTCGATTTGTGACATGCGACTCGATTTTCCCTCACAAAAGAGCTCATAACTCAAAAACTAAAAAGATACAGCCTTGGACCTATCTCAAAAATTCGAGAAGACCCTCTTACATAAGAAGAGTCTTCACTGGAAAGGTCAAGTCCTTCGTGGCCCGGTTGAGGTTATCGAAGGCTCCAGAGACCGGCCTCCTTAACCTCAATATCCAACACAGAAGAGAAACCAATCCACACCAAACTGTAGTACCCATGGTTGCTACAAGTTGACATGGATAGATCCTGGCTACCTGCTTTACTTTTCCGTGGTCTGGTCAATCTGTCTGTTATTTAGTTTAAGCAGTTGTTAGACGACCTATTATTCCCAGAGGAGAGGCCTGACCTGAAGTTGTCTTACCAACTTGTAGTACCCATGGTGGCTACAAGTTGGTGGCATTAAAGTCCTACCTCTTTATGTTGTCCCTCAGGGGTTAATCTTTAGGCCGTTTTCCGAAAACGGGTTTCGGATGTCGCGACACAAATTTAGCCTCAAGACCACAACAGAAGCCAATGAAAACATATTTTTGTTACCATGATGAAGCTTAAACTGTCAAGGATCACCTCAAACCAAAATTTTGCACAATGGGATGAATTTGTGGCTCTCAGGAGAGGTTAAGCGATGTCCTCCCGGGAATTTCATCGTAAAATTTGGCCTTGTTTTTGCCTCAAATGAACAACGCCAAGGTCAAAAACTCCCAACTTTGAACCAAAATTATATTCTGACCTCTTGATTAAGATTACATTTCTTTAAGAGGACTGAAGCACCTCCATGAGGTTAAAATGGCTAAAAACTGTAAAATCCAGGTTTTCAGATGTCGCGTGACACAGTTTTAGCCTCAAGACAGCAACAAAAGCCAATGAAAACAGATTCTTGATGGCAAATGAAGCTGAAACTGTCTAGATCACCTCAAACCCAATTTTTTCACAATGGGATGGATCGGTGGCTCTCAGGAGAGGTTAAGTGACTTCCTCCCGGGATTTTATCAAAAATTCAGGCCATTTTTTAGCCTCAAATGGACAACGTAAGGTCAAAAACTCCCAAATTTGACCAAGGAAGTATATTTTGACCTTTTGACTGAGACTGATAATTTTGGGAGGACTCAAACACTTCTTTGATGCTTGAAGTGGCTAAAAACAGTAAAATCCAGGTTTTTGAGATGTCGCGACAAAATTTAGCCTCAAAACAGCAACAAAAGCAAGTAAAGACATATTCTTGATACCAAAATGAAGCTGAAACTGTCTAAGATCACCTCAAATTAAAATTTTACTCATTAAGATTTGTTGGCAGATCTCAGGTGAGGATAAGTGTCTTCCTTCCCATGTTTTTATCAAAAATTGGATTTTTTGTGTTAGCCTCAAATCCACAACGCAAGGTCACAAATTCTAAATTTTGACCTAAAAGGTCAGATTTTGACCTCAGATCAAGAAAAAATACTTTTGGAGGACTAAAACACTCCTTTGATGCATAAAATGGCCAAAAGCTGTGAAATAAGGCATTTTTTGCTCAAATCAGCCTCATATTTAACCTCACAGTTGCCACAAATAAGGTAATATCATGTTCAAAAAAGTTTTTTGGTCACCACAGATGTCCAAACTAACTTTTTATGTGAAAAGATTGGCATTATAACCTTTTTGAAAAAATGATGTATAAATAAGCCAATGTCACAAATTCCTTACATTCTGGCTGCTATCAATGGTTGTTATTTAGTTGTTATTTAGTTGTTATTTAGTTGTTATTTAGTTGTTATTTAGTTGTTATTTAGTTGTTATTTAGTTGTTATTTAGTTGTTATTTAGTTGTTATTTAGTTGTTATTTAGTTGTTATTTAGTTGTTATTTAGTTGTTATTTAGTTGTTATTTAGTATTCAACTATTTACTGTCACCAACGAGCACTCCCTGTTTCTACATAGCTCAATGAATAACTCAATTATAACTTCATAATCTTCCTATTTCAGTGCTAAGTTCTAACATCTGGAAAGCAAGTAAAGGAGACAATACAACAGTAGTGAACAAGAAAAAGCTTGAAAAGGCAAAACTAATGAATAAGTTTGAGAATATTTTACAAAATACTATTAAGTTTTCAGCAGCACCTAAGACTTTGCTGAATGACTCCGGAACGGTAGTGCTGAGATTTTATCAATTATTATTAATAAAGCGTGAATAATGCTTCATACTGCTATACTATAATCTCATATTGCATGAGGCTTGCATATTCGAGCACTACTTAACTCAATATTTGTATAGCCTAACATAGTCTAAGAGAAGTAACAGATAAAAGGTGTTGTAAAGCTACTAGCTACGCTTGTTGATGAGGATTCCTGAACTCTGCAGGTTCAACAAGCAGTTAACAAGCGGGACCAGCACCTCACAGCCAAGAGTGATATCCACATCAACAACTTCGACTTGATGTACGGGAGAAGAAACTACTGACCGACACTACCGTCACTATCAACTACGGGCACAGGTGAAGGAGTCACAACCAAGGAAGCCTTATCATAGAAGAGTCGTCTTTTCTGATGGGTTCCAACTACGAGTACATTGCCTGATATTTGCATTATTTATCAATTGCTTAAACTCGTTGCTCATAAAGCCAATTTGAACTTGTTGGTATTCATATATACCTAAGTAAAGTAGTAAGACATGTCTAGCCGGACTAGTTTCTGGACGAAACAGGGTGACCATGTGGTCCCCATTAGGACATTTAGTTACTGGTTAACTCGTGAAAATTTGCATGCCAGTACAGTTTGATCCAAGTTCCAACTAAGGAAATGCTGCTTTCAGAATTTTGAATCGTGACCATAATTTCAAGTTGTACGATTGTTGCAACGTATACTTCTATACGCCTCCAATATCCAGGTACGGGTTGGTGGGACGCAATGGCTACGGGAAGTCCACCCTGATGAACGCTCTGGCTAAGAGAGAGCTGGCTGTTCCCAGCGCAGTGTCCATGCTCCATGTCGCTCAGGAGGTTGAGGGTAGGTGCATTTCCCTTCGTTACATGCACGTTTCCTTGGTTACATGCACGTTTCCTTGGTTACATGCACGTTTCCTTGGTTACATGCACGTTTCCTTGGTTACATGCACGTTTCCTTGGTTACATGCACGTTTCCTTGGTTACATGCACGTTTCCTTGGTTACATGCACGTTTCCTTGGTTACATGCACGTTTCTTGGTTACATGCACGTTTCCTTGGTTACATGCACGTTTCCTTTGGTTACATGCACGTTTCACGTTTTGGTTACATGCACGTTTCCTTGTTACATGCACGTTTCCTTGGTTACATGCACGTTTCCTTGGTTACATGCACGTTTCCTTGGTTACATGCACGTTTCCTTGGTTACATGCACGTTTCCTTGGTTACATGCACGTTTCCTTGGTTCCATGCACGTTTCCTTGGTTACATGCACGTTTCTTTGTAAATACTGTATGCCTATGCAAATACCAAATTGGAGCATTGTAATTTCAATTGTTAGCTGTTATTTATAAATCGTGAGATCGTGTTGGTCAAGGAGTTCCTTGTAACATTGTAACACTTCACACTTGTCCCAGGTTCCGACACCTGGCAATAGACAGTGTTCTGGAGTGCCACACTGAACTAGCAGAGTTGAGGGCCCGGGAGAAGACTGCGCAAGCAATCCTCTCTACAGACGAGCACAACGAGGCGGCTCAAAAGGAACTAGCAGGTGAATTAGACGGGAGTTAGAAGAAACTTGCAGGGAGTTTGGCTGGGGTCAGATATACCTATACTCAGTGTAGTGCCCTTTGTGCGTGTTAGCGCCAGTTTAAGTTTCATGTAATGAAACATGGCCCCCTCTGAATCCTCCCTCAGTAAAACATGGCCCCCTCTGAACCCTTCCTCAGTAAAACATGGCCCCCTCTGAACCCCTCCTCAGTAAAACATGGCCCCCTCTGAACCCCTCCTCAGTAAAACATGGCCCCCTCTGAACCCCTCCTCAGTAAAACATGGTCCCCTCTGAACCCCTGCTCAGTAAAACATGGCCCCCTCTGAACCTCTCCTCAGTAAAACATGGTCCCCTCTGAACCCCTCCTCAGTAAAACATGCCCCCCTTTGAACCCCTCCTCAGTAAAACATGCCCCTCTCTGAACCCCTCCTCAGTAAAACATGGCCCCTCTGAACCCCTCCTCAGTAAAACATGGTCCCCTCTGAACCCCTCCTCAGTAAAACATGGCCCCCTCTGAACCCCTCCTCAGTAAAACATGGCCCCTCTGAACCCCTCCTCAGTAAAACATGGCCCCCACTCAACCCCTCCTCAGTAAAACATGGCCCCCTCTGAACCCCTCCTCAGTAAAAAATGGCCCCCTCTGAGCCCCTGCTCAGTAAAACATGGCCCCCTCTGAACCCCTCCTCAGTAAAACAGGGCCCCCTCTGAACCCCTCCTCAGTAAAACATGGCCCCTTCTGAACCCCTCCTCAGTAAAACATGGCCCCCTCTGAACCCCTCCTCAGTAAAACATGGCCCCTCTGAACCCCTCCTCAAACAAAACATGGCCCCCTCTGAACCCCTCCTCAGTAAAACATGGCCCCTCTGAACCCCTCCTCAGTAAAACATGGCCCCTCTGAACCCCTCCTCAGTAAAACATGGCCCCTTCTGAACCCCTACTCAGTAAAACATGGCCCCCTCTGAACCCCTCCTCAGTAAAACATGGCCCCCTCTGAACTCTTCCTCAGTAAAACATGGCCCCCTCTGAACCCCTCCTCAGTAAAACATGGCCCCCTCTGAACCCCTCCTCAGTAAAACATGGCCCCCTCTGAACCCCTGCTCAGTAAAACATGGTCCCCTCTGAACCCCTGCTCAGTAAAACATGGCCCCCTCTGAACCCCTCCTCAGTAAAACATGGCCCCTCTGAACCCCTCCTCAGTAAAACATGGCCCCCTCTGAACCCCTCCTCAGTAAAACATGGCCCCCTCAACGCCTTCTCAGCGGTGTTTGCTAAGTTGGAAGAGATAGAGGCTGACAGGGCGGAATCTAAAGCAGCAACCATACTCTCAGGTTACTTATCTTACATCTCAAGTTATTGTCTGATTATCAACTGACACTTCTAGTATTAAGCGCTTACTGCTCCTTCTTTTTACTCCTTACCTGCAATCATGTAATACCCCTGTACCTCACTTACCCAATACCTCAGCAAATGGTAGTGACTATGGTATTTCTCTTGTCAGGTCTTGGGTTCACTAAAGCAATGCAAGGCATGACTACGAAAGAGTTCAGTGGAGGATGGAGGATGAGACTGGCTCTTGCTCGTGCCCTCTTCACACAGCCAGACCTGCTCTTGTTGGACGAACCTACCAACATGTTGGACATCAAAGCTATCATCTGGTGAGTGGCTTACTCATAAGCTCATAGAACATTGACAAATCATAGAGGAATGGCATACAATAATTGGATCATATTTCCACAATAGAGAGAAATTCGTCTCAGTTACCTCAAGGTAGCATACTGAGTGCTGCAAGCCATAGCTTCATCCTGGATCCAATCCCCCCCCCCCCTTCCCTGAATTTTCCAACTCCCCCCTTGCCAAAACCTCCCCCCTGAATTTTCAAAATCCTCAATCCCCCCCCCCCCTTTTGGGCACCTGACCCCTGAATTTCAAAAATTCGACCAACCCCCCACCAAAAACTTAGAAAATTTTTCTAAGATATGTCCGTTGAATTGTTTACAAAAGAGTCAACCGAAACTAGAAACCTTATGACAAGATGAAAGTATGTAAACTATGAAATGTGGCTGACATCGCAGGTCAGACAAGAAATTTATTCTATTTTGAGTTTTAACATTTGATATTTCTAATGACTGAAATGGTAATAGAAGTTCAATTTTGATGTCAATTAATCCTTGAATATATAAAGCTATAAATTGACGATTGTAATGGAACCAGGGCATGAAACCAAGCCTCAGGCTCTCAGGGATATTGTCAACAAAATATAAAAACATAGAAACACATTTGTTAAGTTGATATCACTTGAAAATGGCAGGGATGGATTATTGATTGAGGTCCCCAAAAAAATTTTTTGGTCCTCGGACCAAAAATCCCCGGGGATTTTTGGTCCGAGGACCAAAAAATTTTGGGGACCTCAATCAAAAATCCGTCTATAAAATAAGTGTGAAATTTAGTTTTGAAGCGATTCTGAAAATTTCATGTAAAAATATTGAAAAATGGCTGAGATATTGAAAAAAATGTTAAGTCGATTATCGCAAAACCGCAAACTGAGAAAATGGCGATTTTGTGGTTTTTAGAAGTTTTTGGACCTCAAATCGCCATTTTAGCAGCAATCAACTTGCCACTTGCAGAGAATACGTAACTTAACGTTATTTATCGAATAAAGTTGGTTTCATTCAAATATTGATATTTGACCAAGTTATGGGACAAAATAGGCTTGTGCAACGCGCGTATGCCCATATATGGGCATACGTTTTTCGGCCATAACTCGACTTCAAATTTTTTATGGTAACTCAGGGGACCATTATCTATCGATTGCACACCTCAGATCCCGCCCAAGTCGCTTTTGAAAAAATATGACCATTTTGGGCCCATTTTTGGGCACGGCGCCACGGCGGCGCCAGTGGGTCTGGGGGTACCAAACCCAGCCAAAAAGTTGGCCCCAGGGGTGTACCTTTTGGGTCAACCATTATCTCAGAAACTTGTTTTCCAAACAAGAATTGCGCCTGCCAGCACAACTCTTGTTTGTCCATTGTTCCTGTATGCAGGCGCTTAATTTCCCTCCCCCGTGGTGCTTGAAGTTTATGTTTGCTTAGTATCATGATACAACACGTGCATGCTGTCCTACTTCTAGTGAGAGTATAACCTTAGCTAATCTAACGGCGCGTAGTTATACTGTTGCATTAATTGCAAAAAGGCTGGTGCGTAAGAGAGATCCAAATAGTTTCGTATCTATATCACATGAAATTTCAATATGTACTATCATCTATAACGTGAAATATCTGAATATCAACATGGGTTGACGCATAAAACATTAACATCAGTCAAACAGTTATTATTTGACAAACCCTGTCAAACTTTTCCAGAGGTATTTGCTACACCTTCGGACTTCAACTTGATTGAAGATGGAAACAATTATTTCAATTTGACGAAAACTTTCATGTTTGCCTTCTCAATAAACATTAAACAGCTCTTGGACAATGGACGCTCTACCTTATTGATATTCATTCCACTGTAATCGTTACTAGTTGCATATATACTGCGGCGCACTTTGATATATTTTGACTCATTCTGCGCCGCGCACGAACATACATCAAGCCATGATCTCCGCAAGCGTTCAATTGCGCGCGTTGTGCGCGCGCAAATGTATGAGTTGCTAGGAGACTCGTCTGTATGACGTTTTTACGCCACTTTAATGACGTTTTTACGCCACTTTTATGACGTTTTTACACCACTTTTATGACGTTTTTACACCACAATCATTTTCCGGGCACTTTTCAGAAATTACAGTAGTTGTATTGCAACCCTGGACCTGCTATACACATTTCCTATTTATCACCTTCCCAAACCACGATCTCTGCTAACCGGTAACCCTCTTCAATGCCTTTTTGTAAAACAAAAAAGCGTTGGGGAGGGAAAAAATTTGGGTTGAACCCCCCCTTAACAGTATCTTGTCTGGTTGGAGCAGTACCTGCAGAGCTGGCCCACTACACTGCTCGTCATCTCGCACGACTTCTCCTTCCTGGACGCAGTAGCTAACATGATCCTTCACCTACACTCCCAGAAGATAGACACCTACCGGGGCGACTTCAGGACCTTCCTAAAGTCTAAGACGGAGAAGCTGAAGGCCCAGCAGGCGGAGTACGAGGCGCAACAGGCGGAGCGCGCCCACATCCAGGCCTTCATAGACCGCTTCCGTGTGAACGCTAACCGGGCGGCGCTGGTGCAAAGCAAGATTAAGATGCTGGAGCGGATGCCGGTGCTGAGGGAGGTGGTCGCGGAGAAGGAGGTGGTCTTCAAGTTCCCTGAGGTGGACAACAACCTCGCCCCTCCAATCCTGCGCCTGGAGGAGGTGACTTTCCACTACTCCGCCGCCTGCCCCATGTTCCAGAAGATAGACATATCTGCGGACATGGAGTCCAGGATCTGTCTAGTGGGGGAGAACGGGGCGGGGAAGTCCACTCTTCTGAAGCTGCTGGTGAAGGAGCTGGAGCCTATTGAGGGTTACTCCTTCCACCACAGACATCTCAGAGTGGGATACTTCACTCAGCACTTCGTGGACCAGCTCACTATGGACGACTCCCCTGTCACCTTCATGATGTCTCAGTTCCCGGGCACCGACCCCGAGCACTGCAGGAGACTCGTAGGAAGGTTCGGGTTGTCTGGGGAGATTGCCATGCGACCCATCAGTACTCTCAGCGGAGGTTAGTTGTTACCTTGTTACTCTCAGTGGAGTATTAACATGATTATATTTACAAGATGACTTCCCAAGGGAAATATTCCATGTCAATCAACTCGTAGACTTGAGCAATTCTACTATTTTCTCCTGCTGTTTCAGGCCTCAGATCTACCTGCTGACATATTCTGGTATTTCCCATTTCAGGACAGAAGAGCCGGGTAGCTTTCGCAGTGCTGTGCGCTAAGGAACCCAACTTCATCGTTCTAGACGAACCTACCAACCATTTGGACATGGAAACCATCGAGGCACTGGCGACCGGTAGGTTATCAAGCTGCCATCCTTTTTTACAATTTCCAAATATCTCACGTCAGAGCTTGCTCTAATCTTAATATATAGTTATATTGGCTTATATTGGGTGGCCCAAAATACACCGCAAAAGTAATACGGACTTTTCAGCTAACGAACTAAATGGCTCTAGCCAAGACTTTATATTTTTATAGCTAAACTTACGGAGAAAACAAGGTACCTTAGGAGGTTTATTTATAAAGGTTGTAATTTGGGGATTTTTCAGAAAAATCCCCATTTTTTCAACTTACCAAAATTTGAAACACCGAAATTAATAACGCGCGAAATAAATGTGCACCTGGTCACATGACCTCATTAAATTTTGGTTAATTTTGAGAAGTCAGAAGTCGATAGAAATCGATTTTTGTCGATAATACGTTCCGATTAGGTTCCGACTAAGTTCCGACTAAGTTCCGACAAGGTTCCACTTAACCCGGTCGGTCTTCGTTAATACTGCCGAAAATTTAATGATAATAAAGAAAATATAAGCTTTACTTTTGCGGTTTTTAGGTCACCCGGTAAACCTAATTATCATTTGAAAGTGAAATCATGTAAAACGCTTGTTGCAGCTCTGAAAGCCTACAAGGGCGGTGTGGTGATGGTGTCTCACGACGAGCGACTGATAGAGAGCGTGGCCAGTACCTTGTGGTGGTGTCGCGACCACCGCGTTACTGTGCTGGAGGGTGGAATCAAGGAGTACAGACGACTCATGGAGCAAGAACTCAGGAACTGAGGGGTAGTGGGGCACACGTGTTGTGTGCACCTTGTGACACGTGTTGTGTGCACCTTGTGACACGTGTTGTGTGCACCTTGTGACACGTGTTGTGTGCACGTTGTGACACGTGTTGCGTGCACGTGTCTGTGTGTTGTGACACGCCTCTTCCTCAATTCGGCACAAGTGCAGTTTGATAAATGTACACTTGCTTATATCTGTTTTAATTGGTGCTTGAAAGGGAAGTGCCGCCTCTGCCAGCTTTAATAAATAGTAAGCTGGAAATCGCTGTTAATCAAAATGAGGGTAGTATGTGGGTTGTATGCACTGTAGTTATGAGATGTATAGACCATGTTTTATTTCATCTGAGTTGCGTTTTTCTTTATTGTCTATAGATATGCACAGTGTATGCTTTTCTCTTTCTAAATGAATGAATTATCATTTTTATGCTATGAGTATTTCTAATGACTGATCAATAAAACAATTGATGCTCTTTTATAAACCAAGAAACACAGCAATGATATTAATTTGTCTACATGTTTCGGTCCATCTCCGTCTTCAGGACAATTAACATCTCATATATCAAGGAGTTTCCCGCTAAACTAACGCAAAGTTTCTCAAAAAAGAGTGAAATTTATTCAATGGCCACCAGATCTGCAGAACTGGAACTTTATTATAAATGTCCTAAATTAGTTGGCACTTACAAAAAACCTAGTCTTTGTGGGTCTGCTTTCTGGAACTCTCTGCCGCTAAAATTGAGACAATCATCATCACTACATGTTTTCAAAAAAAATTTAAGAACTTACCTAATAGAAAAGTACTGATCTAAACTTTAAAAGACTATCAAATTTACTTGACTTAAGTGACCAAACTCGATGCTGAAATGCCGTGTTTTGCCTCTGTCCTATGGCTTTAGGGTAGCTGGCTTCGGATGCGCATTGTGGCTTTTTTACACCTTTTGTTAAATTACATACTGGTGTGAGTGCTTACTAGCTCCTGAGCTATTGCTCCCCCCAGTCACTTAATTTCGTCCCCTTCTATTCGGCTATCATTGCATCACATTATTCAGTTAAGACGTTATGGGTATCTGCAATTATGCAATTTAACTTTATCAATGCATTAATCATTGAAGGTCGGACGATATGAAAAAGTTATATTGTAATCATTAATAAATTGTATTATTTATTTTATTTATTTTATTTAATTTGAGGTAGCACCATGCCCCAGATATCGTGTCGGTACTATGAACAGAAGTACCCTGAAGTGGATGACGTGGTGATGGTGAACGTGGTACAGATAGCTGAGATGGGTGCCTATGTCAAGCTGCTGGAGTACGACGGTCAGAAAGGCATGATTCTCATGTCTGAGTTCTCCAGGAAGAGGATCCGATCTATAAACAAGTTGGTGCGAGTTGGGAGGACGGAGTGCGTGTTAGTGCTGCGAGTGGACCAGGAGAAGGGTTACATTGACCTCTCCAAGCGGCGTGTGGTACAGGAGGACATCAGGCGGTGTGAGGAGAAGTACTCCAAAGCTAAGACAGTGAACCAGATCCTGCGTCACGTGGGGGAGCTGCTAGACTACGAGGATGACAAGCAGCTGGAGGAGCTGTACCGCAGCACTGCCTGGTACTTCGACAAGAAGTACGCCGCTAGTGGGGGCGCCCACGAGATGTTCAAAGAGGCTGCCCAGAAACCGGAGGTGTTAGACGAGCTGGAGGGAATAGACGAGCACACTAAGGAGGTGTTGCTGAAGAACATCAAGAGGAGGCTCACTCCGCAAGCAGTCAAGGTCAGGGCGGATGTTGAGGTTCTGTGTTACGCTTACGAGGGTAATTGATGCTGACGACGCTCGAGGGCAGAAGCCCAGCTCTCTCTACTGAGGAGGTACCTTTGAAGATAAACTCATAGCACCCCCCATCTACGTGATATCAGTCACTTTGTTCGATGAGGAGAAGGGGGTGGAGGCTGAAGAAGAAGGCCGCCATGGAAGCTGAGTAATAGAAGAGTCCATCAGGAGTGAAGGCTGCTGAGGGAAGTTCGTAGTGAAGTTGAGGCCCAAGGTGGTCGAGGAGGACAAGGAGGACCAGAAGTTGCAGGAGGAGAGGAGGAGCAGAGGGGGTTGAGAGATGGTGAAGTGGATGGAGATGAGGACAGTGAGGAAGGGAGGAGAGGAGGAGAGGAGGAGAGGAGGAGGGGAGGGAGGAGGAGGGGGAGGGAGGACAGTGAGGAAGGAGGAGAGTGAGGAGTGAGAGGAAGGGAGGAGTGAGGAGATGAGACAGGAGAGGAGGGGGGAGAGAGGAGGAGGAGAGGAGGAGGGGGGACAGAATAGGGAGATGAGGACAGTGAGGGAAGGGAGGAGAGGAGGAGAGGAGGGGACGAGAAGAGGGAGGATGAGACAGTGAGGAAGGGAGTAGAGAGGAGGAGGAGAGTGGAGAGGGGGACGAGGAATAGGGAGATGAGGAGGAAGGAGGAGAGAGGAGGGAGGAAGGAGAGAGTGAGGGGACGAGGAATAGGGAGATGAGGACAAAGGAGAAGGAGGAGAGTGAGGAGGAGGAGAGGAGGAGGGGACGAGGAATAGAGATGAGGACAGGAGAGGAAGGAGAGAGAGAGGAGGAGGAGAGGGAGGGGAGGAGGAATGAGGAGATGAGGAAGGGGGAAGGGAGAGTGAGGAGGATGACAGTGAGGAAGGGGATGAGGAAGGGAGATGAGGATAAGAGAAGGAGGAGAGAGAGAGGAGGAGAGGAGGAGAGGGGGACGAGGGAGATGAGACAGTGAGGAAGGAGGAGGAAGGGAGGAGAGGGAGGGGAGGAGGAGGGAGGGGGAGGAAGGAGGAGAGAGAGGAGGAGAGAGTGGAGGGGGGGACGAGGGAGGAGGAGAGAAAGACAGGAGGAAGGGGAGGAGAGGAGGAGAGAGTGAGGAGGAGAGGAGAGAGGAGATGGGAGAGCTAGAGGAGGAGGGGACGAGATTAGGAGAGATGAGGACAGAGAAGGGGAGGGAGAGAGATGAGGAGAGAGAGGAGGAGGGGAATGAGAGGAGATGATGAGACAGAAGGAAGGGAGTGAGGAGGAGGAGAGGAGGAGGGGATGGAGATAGGGAGATGAGGAGGAAGGAGGGAGAGGAGGAGGAGGAGAGGGACGGGGAATGAGGAGATTTAGAGGACAGTGAGGAAGGAGGAGAGTGAGGAGGAGAGGAGGAGGGGACGGAGGAATAGAGGAGAGACAGAGGAAGGGAGTGAGAGGAGGAGAGGGAGAGTGAGGAGGGGACGAGGGTAGGGAGATGAGGAGACAGTGAGGAAGGAGAGAGAGGGAGGAGGAGGAATAGGAGTGGAGGGGGGTGAGGAAGGAGATGAGACAGAGAAGGGAGGAGAGGAGAGAGGAGGAGAGAGGGAGGAGGAAAAAGGGAGATGAGAGGAGAGGAAGGGGAGAGAGGGAGGAGGGGGAGAGTGAGGAGGGGACGAGGGAGTAGGGAGATGAGAGGGAGAGGAAGGGAGGAGCAGGAGGAGAGACGAGGAATAGAGATGAGGACAGGAGGGGGGGGAGAGTGAGGAGGAGGAAAGAGTGAGGAGGGGGATGAGTGAAATGAGATGAGAAATAAGGGAGGAGGGGAGGAGAGTGAGGAGGAGAGCAGGAGGGAGTGAGGAGGGGACGAGAATAGAGATGAGGACAGTGAGGAAGGGAGGGAGGAGGAGGAGGAGAGAGTGAGGAGGGGGACGAGGAATAGGGAGATGAGACAGTGAGGAAGGGGGAGGAGGGGGGGGAGGAAAGGAGATGAAAGGGGGAAGGAGGGGAGTGGGGGAAGGGGGGAGGAGGGGGGACGGGGTAAAGATAGAAGGAGGGGGAGGAGAGTGGGGGGAGGGAGGAGGAGGGGGGGAGAAAAGGAGTGAGGAATTTTTTGAGGGGGGAGAAAGGGGGCGGAAAAGGGATAAAAGGGGAAAGGGGGGATAAAGATGGGGAACAGGAATAGAGATGGAGCCCGGGAGGAAGGGGGGAGGGGGGAGGAGGAAAGGGGGGGATGGGAAAAGGGGGGGTAGGCTGAGGGGGGGAGGGAGGAGGGGGGGGATGGGGGGGAAAGGAAAGGGGGATGGGGAAGGGGAAGGGGGGAGGGAAAGGGGGGGACGGGGGGGGAGGGGAGCCGGGGGGAGGAGAGGAGGAGGGGGGCGGGGAAAAGGGGGGTGAGGACCCGGGGAAGGGAGGAGAGGAGGGGAAAAGGGGGTAGGGGGTTATAAATAGGGGTGAGGACAGGGAGGGGGGGGAGAGGGGGGAGGGGGGAGGGGGAGGGGACGAGGGAAAAGGGAGGGGGACAGGAGGAGGGGAGAGGAGGAGGAGGAGAGGAGGAGGGGACGAGGAATAGGGAGATGAGGGGCAGTGAGGAAAGGGGGGAGGGGGGGAGAGTGGGGGGGGAGGGGGAAAGGGGGAGGAATGAGGAAGGGGGGGGAGTGGGGGGGGAGAGGGAGGAGGGGGCGAGGGAAAGGGAAACTGGGGATTTTGTCCGGGAAAGCTGCGCGACCTTTCCTTTTTAAAATTTTATTTAAGATATTCATTTGTGATTTCATCTTATGCTTTAAACTGGTTTTTACCAGTTTTTATGGTTTTTCTTTTTTACCCGGGCATATCATGGGAAATGCACCACCCCCTCCCGGGAGCCCGGGGACTGGTAATGAGGGGAAAAAAAAGAGGACGGGTTTTTCAAACAAGATCAAATTATCAAAATTTTTGATTTTGATATTTTGGGAAAAGTAAAAAATGTTTGTTGTTTGGTACTTCTAACTTTCAACCGGAGTGTAGACTAACAGTAAGGCCAGAAGGCCCTTTAAATTTTTTTCCAGTTCACCCCTTTTTTTCCCCCGTTCCTTCAATAAAAAATTTTTTGAAATTATGAAATTTTCCAAATTTTTTCAAAGGTTTAAAAAAAAAAAGGTCGAAAGGCATTAGAATTTTCCGGCCCCCGTCTGATTTTTCAAAACAGGGAAATCTTTTTCCTTTTACCCTCTTGGGTATTGAAAAACAAGATTCCCAAATTTTCCGCCCAAAAAGGGTCTTTTTTGGTTTTTTAATTGGGCTTAAAGGGAAGGCCGCCTGCCAGTTTAATAAATAGTAAGCTGGAAATCGCTGTTAATCAAAATGAGGGTAGTATGTGGGTTGTATGCACTGTAGTTATTTTATGAGATGTATAGACCATGTTTTATTTCATCTGAGTTGCGTTTTTCTTTATTGTCTATAGATATGCATAGTGTATACTTTTCTCTTTCTAAATGAATGAATTATCATTGGCTGTATTGACAGGTATAAGGTATTAAGGCTATAGTACAGGCAAATCTGGCAAAAAATAGCCAAAAATGGACAAATTCGACGCCAAGCGATTTTGCGTGGTTTCCATGGTTTTTCGCATGAAAAATCGATCTAGCAACTTTCCATATCTCTCCGAGTTGTGGAAAGTACCGACAAATCGATTTCTAGCCGAGGAGCAGCCGACTGATATGTTAAACAATCGTATCTCGGCTCAGGATTTCAGGAAGGTCGTAGAGACTTCATCTTGGGTGGAAAATGTGTGCAATGGCTATATTTATATACGAATTGTTTATGCCCGAGAATGCTCTTAATAAACTGGGTTATGGGCCCATAACCATTTTTAGGGAACCCTCATGGTTTAATTCAGGGTATTTGGAAAGTCGCAGATATTTTGTTTTGGGTCGGAAGTGTGTGTGCAGTTTATTTACAACTTTTTTACAAGCTTGCACCCTAAAATGCTCGAAGACCGAATTATGAGCCAAAACTGGTATCAGGACACCTATGAGGTGACTTCCATGCTTCAGCTGAGGAAGGTCGTAGAGAATTCATTTTCATTGTGAAAACTATATGCATTATGCAATGGCCATGTTTATATACGTCATAATTTGCTCTTAAAGATTTTCCCTGGAATAACACCAATTCAAAAATCCGATTTATTAAGTTCGATTAGTAGGAGTCGAATGCCAAGGCTACGTACCAATTTATTATGGGCCTGGGTCAAAACGCAATTTCGGATTTTGAGACACCAATAGACGTACTCACGTGGTATTTGGCCCATTACGCACTATAAAATAAACATGGCCTTGGCGGCAGTCGGCACTGCGCACATTTTCCACCCAAGATGAAGTCTCTACGATCTTACTGTGCCAAGATGCCGGATCCCTAAATTAGGCCAAGCGGGTGCCCGAAAAATGACTCCTCCCCCCGTAGGTTGCACCATGCCCCAGATATCGTGTCGGTACTACGAACAGAAGTATCCTGAAGTGGATGACGTGGTCATGGTGAACGTGGTGCAGATTGCTGAGATGGGTGCCTATGTCAAGCTGCTAGAGTACGACGGTCAGAAGGGCATGATTCTCATGTCTGAGTTCTCCAGGAAGCGGATCCGATCTATAAACAAGCTGGTGCGAGTTGGGAGGACGGAGTGCGTGTTAGTGCTGCGTGTGGACCAGGAGAAGGGTTACATTGACCTCTCCAAGCGGCGTGTGGTACAGGAGGACATCAGGCGGTGTGAGGAGAAGTACTCCAAAGCTAAGACAGTGAACCAGATCCTGCGGCACGTGGGGGAGCTGCTAGACTACGAGGATGACAAGCAGCTGGAGGAGCTGTACCGCAACACTGCATGGTACTTCGACAAGAAGTACGCCGCTAGTGGGGGCGCCCACGAGATGTTCAAAGAGGCCGCCCAGAAACCGGAGGTATTAGACGAGCTGGAGGGAATAGACGAGCACACTAAAGAGGTGTTGCTGAAGAACATCAAGAGGAGACTCACTCCGCAAGCAGTCAAGGTCAGGGCCGATGTGGAGGTTCTCTGTTACGCTTACGAGGGTATTGACGCTGTCAAGGACGCTCTGAGGGCAGGTCTAGCTCTCTCTACCGAGGAGGTACCCTTGAAGATAAACCTCATAGCACCCCCCATCTACGTGATATCAGTCACTTTGTTCGATGAGGAGAAGGGGGTGGAGGCTGTGAAGGCCGCCATGGCTGCAATAGAAGAGTCCATCAAGGCTGCCGGAGGGAAGTTCGTAGTGAAGCTGGAGCCTAAGGTGGTCACGGACAAGGAGGACCAGAAGTTGCAGGAGGAGATGGAGCAGAGGGAAAAGGAGATGCAGGAAGTGGACGGAGATGAGGACAGTGAGGAAGGGGAGGAGAGTGAGGAGGAGGAGAGTGAGGAAGGGGACGAGGAATAGGGAGATGAGGACAGTGAGGAAGGGGAGGAGGTGAGGAGGAGGAGAGTGAGGAGGGGACGAGGAATAGGGAGATGAGGACAGTGAGGAAGGGGAGGAGAGTGAGGAGGAGGAGAGTGAGGAGGGGGACGAGGAATAGGGAGATGAGGACAGTGAGGAAGGGGAGGAGAGTGAGGAGGAGGAGAGTGAGGAGGGGGACGAGGAATAGGGAGATGAGGACAGTGAGGAAGGGGAGGAGAGTGAGGAGGAGGAGAGTGAGGAAGGGGACGAGGAATAGGGAGATGAGGACAGTGAGGAAGGGGAGGAGAGTGAGGAGGAGGAGAGTGAGGAGGGGGAGAGTGAGGAGGAGGAGGAATAGGGAGATGAGGACAGTGAGGAAGGGGAGGAGAGTGAGGAGGAGGAGAGTGAGGAGGGGGACGAGGAATAGGGAGTGTCTGGGGAGCTGTTGTCACAGGAACTGACTGCGCGATCCTTTCCTTCAATTTGGATTGAAGTTATATTCATTTTGTGCATTTCATCTTATGCTTTATCTGGTTTTCACCAGTTTTCACGCGTGTTTTCTTGTTTACCTAGCCCGGGCATATCATGGGTAAAATGCAACTACACCTGCAACCTCCTGCAGCTGCGAGGCTCGTTAATGAGGGAAATGAAATAGAGGACGTCATTTTGCAATCAATGATCAAATTACGATTCGATATTCTTGGAAAACGTTAAAAAATGTTTGTTGTTTGGTACTTCTAACTTTCTAACCGGAGTGGCACTAACAGTAAGGCCAGAAGGCCTTACAATTTTTATGTCCAGTTCACCTTTTCGTCAGTGAAAAGGAGCACCCTCATATTTTCACGTTCCTTCAATTAGATGAGTCGGTTGATCAATAAAATCTGTTTGAAATTATGAAATTTACGCATTTGTGTCTTCATAGGTCGAAAACAACAGGTTGAAAAGTAGGTCGAAAAGAAGGTCGAAAGGACATGTAGAATTTTACTGTGCCCCAGTATGGATGATTTTCACAACAGGAACTATCTTTTCCTCATCTCTGTTGGAGATTGAAAGCATGATCTGCAATTTCCAAGCCAAGAAGGGTCTTTATTGAGCCTTTTCAACCTACTTTTCGACCTACTTTTCGACCTACTTTTCGACCTGTTGCTTTCAACCTATGAGCACACATATCAGTAACAATTCAACTCGAACAGTTCCAATAATATCTAGCAGGTCACATGTAGACTGGCCTCTCAAACTGGGAAGTATAAAAGCAGCATCTCTGTTCCGCCCAGTGTTCCCCTGACAGTGTTCCCCCCACCTAATGTCAGCAATGAGAGTCAGCACCACTCTAGCTGTAGGAGCTGCCCTTCTCCTCCCACTCGCTCTGGTGTGGTTGTCAAGGAGACGCAGGGCAGGACCCAAAGATCGTATGGATGAGAGGCAGTGCGTCAAGAGGAGAAGGGAGAAGACAGTCAGGACTATGAAGATTAAGAAGGAAGATGTCAGGTAGGAGAAGGGATAAAACAGTCAGGACTATGAAGATTAAGAAGGAAGATGTCAGGTAGGAGGAGAAGGGATAAAACAGTCAGGACTATGAAGATTAAGAAGGAAGATGTCAGGTAGGAGAAGGGATAAAACAGTCAGGACTATGAAGATTAAGAAGGAAGATGTCAGGTAGGAGGAGGAAATAGGAAATAGTCAGGACCATGAAGATTAAGAAGGAAGATGTCAGGTAAGAGGAGAAGGGAGAAGACAGTCAGGACTATGAAGATTAAGAAGGAAGATGTCAGGTAAGAGGAGAAGGGAGAAGACAGTCAGGACTATGAAGATTAAGAAGGAAGATGTCAGGTAAGAGGAGAAGGGAGAAGACAGTCAGGACCATGAAGATTAAGAAGGAAGATGTCAGGTAGGAGGAGGAAATAGGAAATAGTCAGGACCATGAAGATTAAGAAGGAAGATGTCAGGTAGGAGGAGGAAATAGAAGCTTCTTTTATTTTGTATTTTGAAGGTTTTACTTCTCTTCCAACAGCCGTACGGCCAATGACAGGAATCGAAGGATCCAAGTTATCAAGCCAGTGACGGTTAAGGAAGTTTCATCCATACTTTATTCGCCTGACACTTTGCTGCAAGAGGTAGCTCCTCATTTACCCAATTACCCCTCCCGCACAGTTTCCTGTCCTTTCATCCTTAGCTCAGTGAGAATGGCAGGGAATCGAACCCGGGATCTTTCAATCACTAGCCAGACTTAATACCTTTACACCAACTGAACACTAAAATAGTCAGGACCATGAAGATTTAGAAGGACGATGTCAGGTAAGAGGAGGAAATAGGAAATAGTCAGGACTATAATAGTATGTTGATTAATAAGAAAGTAATCAACTATGTTACAAGTGACAGAATGACGAATCTTTGTATCTTTCGGTTTTTCCCTTCAATCTTTCTTTTGAATTCGGGGTTGAATGTCAGATTGCTCGATTCTTTTTCAGATTTGTCATAGGGAAGCGTGGAGTGGTAATCAAAGACATAGAGGCTCGCTTCGGTGTCAAAGTAACCTTCCCCGACATGAAGCCAGAGAGCGACACTAAGCAAACAATAACTTGCTCAGAAAACGTTATCCAATCAGATGAGAGGCCGAATGAAAGCGTCCAACCAGCGATTGTTGGAAGTCATGATCTTCCTGAAGATGAGCAGTTGGTGTCTATCCAAGGGGAGTGCAATGATGACATCGCTGAGGCCATGGTTAGCTCTCGCCTTCTGTTAGCAACCCATTACTATTGCCTTGTCACCGCTTCTATTTTGAGAAGATCTTATCATATAGAAGATTTTGTTGGCCATTTTTGATCCTCATTAATATGAAGCAAACATTTAAATTCCAAATTGCTAAAATGAACACATCATTACTAAATGTTGCCCATTTGATACATTTGTCACCATTTCGACATACTGAGATACTGGTTATACACATTACACAACCCACTGTAGCCATCGATTCTTGAAATTTAAAATGGGCAATTCCAGCCTTATGAAACAAAAACAGCATTATGTGACTTCAATGGGGGAAACCAATTTCAAATCGATGAAATAAAGCCTTTTTGTTCCGAAACGACTGAAGTCCCATACAGTGATAGTGGACCTTGAGATAAATTAGCCAAATGCCACTATGTTAGCTATTTAATGTTATTTCGATGATCGGTAAAGGGGTTCAAATCATAGAGGAAACTTGATGAAATGAATCAAGTTATTCTGGATGTTGGGTTTTTCAGGACATGATTGCAGAAGCTTGCCGTCTGAAACCCGCCATAATAACAGAAGCTATTGAGATACGATCCGAGTTCTGTGGCAAGATCATCGGAAAAGGAGGAGAGAACTTGAAAGGCATCCGCGACTTCAGCGGGACTCGTATCATCATCAGCAAAGAGCCCTGCAATGGGAACGATGAGATACGGCTCTGTGAGATTCAAGGTATCTGAGGCACGACTCAAGAGTTGTCAAATCATGCATTGATTTTCATATTATGTACTTATGTAGTATTTTAATCGCTTTATCTCTTGGTAAAGCTTCATGTAACTCTATAGTCTATAGCTCACTCCATCGCATAGAGGAGTGATTATTTGCCCTGAACCCCCGCAGTGTGGGGGTACAGGCCCCGCACCAATCAACTCTGTAACCCTGTTATTGTAACCCTTAGAGGAGCTTACAGTAGGATGCCACGTGAGTGAGATTAAGTGAGCGTGTAGCAAGCTTTCTTATGTTTTCTTTCAACTTCCTTCACACCTTTAGAGTGAAAGTTTTACTGCACAGGATTGGCTTATTAGTCCTGAGTTTTGTCTGGATAGTTTTCTTTGTTATAAGCAGCAGATTCTTTACTATACTGAAATTATAGGATCATTTCTAATATCTACATCTCTAGGAGCATTTCTATTTCTTATAGCTTTTATTAAAGGTTCATTACAGTATTCTGTCTGTGAATACAGAATGCGACTTACCATTAATGACAAGTATCTGTAGTGACATGTTAGAGTTTTACCTGTAGAAGTCTAGTAAATGCGAACTGTTTTTTAATTGTACGACTCTAGTAGTGTAACTATAATCTACGAAGTAACTGTGACACTTCCCAGGCACTAAAGAAGAGATAGAAGTAGCTAAGGAGATGATTCACAGCAACATAATGACTGAAATTGAGATACGGAGACGACGCGAACATAAACAGGTAAATTGAGTGGCAGTGTCTGGCAGTGTGTGGCAGTGTGTGGCAGTGTCTGGCAGTGTGTAACAGTGTCTGACAGTGTGTGACAGTGTGTGACAGTGTGACAGTGTGTGGCAGTGTGTGGCAGTGTCTGGCAGTGTGTGACAGTGTGTTACAGTGTGTAACAGTGTCTGGCAGTGTGTGACAGTGTGTGACAGTGTGTTACAGTGTGACAGTGTGTGACAGTGTGTGGCAGTGTGTGGCAGTGTGTGGCAGTGTGTTACAGTGTGTTACAGTGTGTGGCAGTGTCTGGCAGTGTCTGGCAGTGTCTGGCAGTGTGTGACAGTGTGTTACAGTGTGTGGCAGTGTCTGACAGTGTGTGACAGTGTGTGGCAGTGTGTGACAGTGTGTTACAGTGTGTGGCAGTGTGTTACAGTGTCTGGCAGTGTGAGACAGTGTGTAACAGTGTAGCGGTGTGTGACAGTGTGTGACAGTTTTTGACAGTGTGTGGCAGTGTGTGGCAGTGTGTGACAGTGTGTGACTGTGTGACAGTGTGTGACAGTGTTTGACAGTGTCTGGCAGTGTGTAGCGGTGTGTGACAGTGTGTGGCAGTCTGTGACAGTGTGTGGCAGTGTGTGGCAGTGTGTGACAGTGTGTTACAGTGTCTGGCAGTGTGTGACAGTGTGTGACAGTGTGTGACAGTGTGTGACAGTGTGTGGCAGTGTGTGACAGTGTGACAGTGTGTGGCAATGTGTGACAGTGTGTTACAGTGTGTGGCAGTGTGTGACAGTGTGTGACAGTGTGTGACAGTGTGTGGCAGTGTGTGGCAGTGTGTGACAGTGTGTGACAATGTGTGACAGTGTCTGGCAGTGTGTGACAGTGTGTTACAGTGTGACAGTGTGGCAGTGTGTGGCAGTGTCTGGCATTGTGTTCCAGTGTCTGGCAGTGTGTTACAGTGTCTGGCAGTGTGTGACAGTGTGTTACAGTGTGTGACAGTGTGTGGCAGTGTGTGGCAGTGTCTGGCATTGTGTTCCAGTGTCTGGCAGTGTGTTACAGTGTCTGGCAGTGTGTGACAGTGTGTGACAGTGTGTGACAGTGTCTGGCAGTGTGTGACAGTGTGTGGCAGTGTGTGACAGTGTGTTACAGTGTGTGACAGTGTGTGACAGTGTGTGGCAGTGTTACAGTGTATGGCAGTGTGAAGTGTGTGACAGTGTGTTACAGTGTGCTACAGTGTGTTACAGTGTGTGACAGTGTGTAGCAGTGTGACAGTGTGTGACAGTATGACAGTGTGTGACAGTGTGTGGCAGTGTGCTACAGTGTGTTACAGTGTGTTACAGTGTGGGGTAGTGTGTGGCAGTGTGCTACAGTGTGTTACAGTGTGTGACAGTGTGTGACAGTGTGTGGCAGTGTGTGACAGTGTCTGGCAGTGTGTGACAGTGTGTGACAGTGTGTGACAGTGTTTGGCAGTGTGTGACAGTGTGTAACAGTGTGTGACAGTGTGTGGCAGTGTGTGACAGTGTGTGACAGTGTGTGACAGTGTGTGGCAGTGTGTGGCACTGTGTGGTAGTGTGTGGCAGTGTGTGGCAGTGTCTGGCAGTGTGTGGCAGCGTGTGACAGTGTGTTACAGTGTGTGACAGTGTGTTGCAGTGTGTGGCAGTGTGTTACAGTGTCTGGCAGTGTGTGGCAGTGTTACAGTGTGGCAGTGTGTTACAGTGTTTTACACTGTGTGGCAGTGTGTTACAGTGTGTGGCAGTGTGTGGCAGTGTCTGGCAGTGTGTTACAGTGTGTGGCAGTGTGTGACAGTGTGCGGCAGTGTGTGACAGTGTGTTACAGTGTGTGACAGTGTGTGACAGTGTGTGACAGTGTGTGACAGTGTGTGGCAGTGTGTGGCAGTGTGTGACAGTGTGACAGTGTGTGACAGTGTGTGGCAGTGTTTGGCAGTGTTCGGCAGTGTGTGACAGTGCGTGACAGTGTGTGGCAGTGTGTTACAGTGTGTGGCAGTGTGTGATAGTGTGACAGTGTGTGGCAGTGTGTGATAGTGTGGCACTTGATGCTGTACGACAGTGTAGATTATACAGGATACTCAGTAAGGAGTATGACTTGTTTTGTGCATTTGTTTATTTAAAATAGGCACTGAGATTTTCGGATTGTGGATTCCCATGATACGTAATCGGTATGATATTATTATCTGGATAATCAAAAGAGCATAATATCGAAGTATTTGATAACTTGATAAGGTTATGAATAGGATTCTAATGTGAGTAACGCTTTCTCAGGTGATAAGGATGTATCAACCGTACACAGATTCTAATGTTGCTGGCTCTATGGATACAGTACCTGTTGCCATAGAAACAGTACTTGTCACCATGGAAACACCTCCAGAACCTGGAACTGCTACTAGAGGCAGCCTCGGATTTCAAGTCACCCCGGATATCTCAGAAATTCCTGATGACGTTTCCCTCTCCCCGGCCATTGATCTGGGTGACATTCTCCTGTCAGGTGACAGGTCACCTGACACCCTGCCACTGTCAGGTGACAGGTCACCTGACACCCTGACACTGTCGGGTGACAGGTCACCTGACACCCTGCCACTGTCAGGTGACAGGTCACCTGACACCCTGACTGATGACACCGCTCAAGATGACACCTCGCAAGAATACAACACAGGGTTGTCTGAGATGGGGTCTAAAACCAGCACAGAGTTCACTGTCAACAGTTCTTACGACGAAGTGTCCAGTTTGTCCGAGTTTAGCTTTGATAAGGTGGGCTTTCAATCGTGCAGCTTTCTCAATTGAGATTTCGTTTTGGAAATTTTAATTTGATTTAACTGAAGGTAGAGTGAACATTTTAACTGTTTAAAGACTGAACAAGCACTGATTGAATGAAATGAACTACAATATATAAGTAACAATATTACGATACTTACGAGGATCAATTAACACTGCCAGGTGAGGACTGATATGAGGATAGATGAGGACGTTGGTGAAGTGGGGCTTTCAGACAAAGAGGATATCAAGGAAATGGGAGCCATAGAAAAGGGGGACGCTTCTCTCAATCCACTCTTGGAAAGTGTGCACTTACCCCCTCTAACCCACCCTATTCCATACGAGCCTGCCAACGACATAGGTTACTTAGAACTTTAGAACGTTGGGTAACTGCAGAATCTGTATCCACCATGGCTCTGTATCTTATCTGTCTCTGTGTCTCATCTTGTCTCTGTGTCTCATCTTGTCTCTGTGTCTCATCTTTTCTCTGTGACTCATCTTGTCTCTGTGTCTCATCCTGTCTCTGTGTCTCATCTTGTCTCTGTGTCTCATCTTGTCTCTGTGTCTCATCTTGTCTCTGTGTCTCATCTTGTCTCTGTGTCTCATCTAGTCTCTGTGTCTCATCTTGTCTCTGTGTCTCATCTTTTCTCTGTGTCCCATCTTGTCTCTATGTCTCATCTTGTCTCTGTGTCTCATCTTGTCTCTGTGTCTCATCTTGTCTCTGTGTCTCATCATGTCTCTGTGTCTCATCTTGTCTCTGTGTCTCATCTTTTCTCTGTGTCTCATCTTGTCTCTGTGTCTCATCCTGTCTCTGTGTCTCATCTTGTCTCTGTGTTTCATCTAGTCTCTGTGTCTCATCTTGTCTCTGTGTCTCATCTTGTCTCTGTGTCTCATCTTGTCTCTGTGTCTCATCTTTTCTCTGTGTCTCATCTTGTCTCTGTGTCTCATCTTGTCTCTGTGTTTCATCTAGTCTCTGTGTCTCATCTAGTCTCTGTGTCTCATCTTGTCTCTGTGTCTCATCCTGTCTCTATGTCTCATCCAGTCTCTGTGTCCCATCTAGTCTCTGTGTCTCATCTTGTCTCTGTGTCTCATCCTGTCTCTATGTCTCATCCAGTCTCTGTGTCCCATCTAGTCTCTGGGTCTCATCTTGTCTCTGTGTCTCATCCTGTCTCTGTGTTTCATCTAGTCTCTGTGTCTCATCTAGTCTCTGTGTCTCATCTTGTCTCTGTGTCTCATCTTGTCTCTGTGTCTCATCTTGTCTCTGTGTCTCATCTTGTCTCTATGTCTCAGCTTGTCTCTGTGTTTCATCTAGTCTCTGTGTCTCATCTTGTCTCTATGTCTCATCTTGTCTCTGTGTCTCATCTTGTCTCTGTGTCTCAGCTTGTCTCTGTGTTTCATCTAGTCTCTGTGTCTCATCTTGTCTCTATGTCTCATCTTGTCTATGTATCTCATCTTGTCTCTGTGTCTCATCTTGTCTCTGTGTCTCATCCTGTCTCTGTGTCTCATCCTGTCTCTGTGTCTCATCCTGTCTCTGTGTCTCATCCTGTCTCTGTGTCTCATCCTGTCTCTGTGTCTCATCCTGTCTCTGTGTCTCATCCTGTCTCTGTGTCTCATCCTGTCTCTGTGTCTCATCCAGTCTCTGTGTCCCATCTAGTCTCTGGGTCTCATCTTGTCTCTGTGTCTCATCCTGTCTCTGTGTTTCATCTAGTCTCTGTGTCTCATCTAGTCTCTGTGTCTCATCTTGTCTCTGTGTCTCATCTTGTCTCTGTGTCTCATCTTGTCTCTGTGTCTCATCTTGTCTCTATGTCTCAGCTTGTCTCTGTGTTTCATCTAGTCTCTGTGTCTCATCTTGTCTCTATGTCTCATCTTGTCTCTGTGTCTCATCTTGTCTCTGTGTCTCAGCTTGTCTCTGTGTTTCATCTAGTCTCTGTGTCTCATCTTGTCTCTATGTCTCATCTTGTCTATGTATCTCATCTTGTCTCTGTGTCTCATCTTGTCTCTGTGTCTCATCCTGTCTCTGTGTCTCATCCTGTCTCTGTGTCTCATCTTGTCTCTGTGTCCCATCTAGTCTCTGTGTCTCATCCTGTCTTTGTGTCTCATCTTGTCTCTGTATCTCATCCTGTCTCTGTGTCTCATCCTGTCTCTGTGTCTCATCTTGTCTCTGTGTCCCATCCTGTCTCTGTGTCTCAGCTTGTCTCTGTGTTTCATCTAGTCTCTGTGTCTCATCTTGTCTCTATGTCTCATCTTGTCTATGTATCTCATCTTGTCTCTGTGTCTCATCTTGTCTCTGTGTCTCATCCTGTCTCTGTGTCTCATCCTGTCTCTGTGTCTCATCTTGTCTCTGTGTCCCATCCTGTCTCTGTGTCCCATCCTGTCTCTGTGTCTCATCCTGTCTCTGTGTCTCATCCTGTCTCTGTGTCTCATCCTGTCTCTATGTCTTAATCTGTCTCTGTGTCTCATCTTGTCTCTGTATCTCAGGATCTGAAAGCATGGAGACCTTGGTTCCCAACACCCCACCAAACTCGATGATTCTCTCTAGTGTGATCTCAGGACAAGGTGTCAACAAGCGGCTTACTAACAACCTCAAGTCCATGCTCGGCTTGCAGACAGAGTGAGTCACGAAAACAAATGGGTTTGCTGTAGACGATGTAAAACAGTTGTTTTGAATACCATCGCGATCTATTGATCTAGAAAGCTAGAAGTGGATTTCGGAGACCAGTCAATATGCAGTGTGATAAGGTTTGTACTCGTTTCAGTGAAGAGACGTCCGGTGACGCGATGACTGCCGAACGAACTTTTGACCCTCTGAACCACTGTGATGTCTACTCTTGCCACAATCGTAAGTCTTTCTAGTCTACCTTTTTCTGTGATGTAGTGATGGTGACTTGAATTAGTGATGGAATTTACAGAATGTTAAACACATGTTTTCATGCCTGGTTTGTTACACTTTATTGAACATATCACCTGTGTTTGTTGACACCCATCTTTTGCAGCCATATCAGAAGCTCCTGCGTTGGTTGGAGAGTTCACTGGGACTGTGACCTCTGCTGACTGCTGTGCTCATGTTTGGGTTGGGATCCATGACACCTTGCAAACTGTCCTGTCTGGACTACACGCTCCCTTAAACCCTGACATTCCAGATACTATAAAACTGGTGGGTCCTTTTCACTCTTAAAATGATTTGCGAGTATTACAGTATTAATTCACTCTTAGAATGATTTGTGAGGATTAATTATTTAACTTGTTCAGGTTACCAGCTAGTCAATGGCCGTGTTTAGTGCGTCAAGTGGGAATTATTAGGAGATAGGGTGGATGGAAACAAGTCTCATAGGCAAAGCTGCCACCTTGAGTTGATGTTGTCGACCTTTTGGAATAAAATTGGAACAAAATTTGAAAGCTCGTCAGAGTTTTCAAAAGTTTACTGTTTAGGAATGATGTTTTAAACATTCTGACATTTTGTTTGAGCATTCCTAACATGTTCTTTGACCATCTCTTTCCATAATTTATAGTGGAAAATAATCGGAACAAAATGGGGACAAAGTGTCCACATATTTTTCAAAATAGGGACAAAATGTCGACATATACCCAGAGCTTTTGAAAGACTAGTTATGATGTTTTGAGCATTCTAGCATGTTGTTTGGGCATTGAACTCTGGTAAACGTTGTGGTTATGTGATGACTAGCCACTCAGAGCCACGACATTTTGTCTCCAAATTTGTTCCAAATCTGGCGAAACATCGTATGACATCATAGAGTCAATGTTTCGCCGATTTGGAACAAAAATGGAACAAAAATGGAACAAAAGTGTAAAAATTTGTCGGCATATGTCTGAGGCCAGAGTTTGGTTTGGATTGACTTTTTGATGACATAAATGTATTGTAAGGGGATTGGATCGATAGTATTGATAAGCTTTTGGTGCTGAATTGCCACCCAGGTGCCACCAGATAGCCGCCAAAGTCACCTATTTTCATACGCGTATAACCCGTAATTCTATGTACTTTTGACGGTTGAAGGTGGGTCATAGGTACTCAAATTGATGCTAGAGATGTTTAAGAAAGTATTTCTAACGATTAATAGATGGTACGTTACCTTTATACTTGATTTGAGAGGGTTAGCCGAGTTTCAAAAGTGGAACAAATGTTTAAGCATATTTGGAACAAAAGTGTAAAAATTTGTCGGCATATGTCTGAGACCAGAGTTTGGTTTGGATTGACTTTTTGATGATCTAAATGTGTTGTAGGGGGATTGAATCGATAGTATTGATAAGTTTTTGGTGCTGAATTGCCACCCTGGTGCCACCAGATAGCCGCCAAAGCCACCTATTTTATTATGCGTATAACCGATAATTCTATGTACTTTTGACGGTTGAAGGTGGGTCATAGGTACTCAAATTGATGCTAGAGATGTTTAAGAAAGTATTTCTGACGATTAATAGATGGTACGTTACCTTTATACTTGATTTGAGAGGGGTATCCGAGTTTCTAAAAAAGTGGAACAAATGTTTAAGCATATTTGGAACAAAAGTGTAAAAATTTGTCGGCATATGTCTGAGGCCAGAGTTTGGTTTGGATTGACTTTTTGATGATCTGAATGTGTTGTAGGGGGTTGAATCGATAGTATTGATAAGTTTTTGGTGCTGAATTACCACCCTGGTGCCACCAGATAGCCGCCAAAGCCACCTATTTTATTACGCGTATAACCCGTAATTCTATGTACTTTTGACGGTTGAAGGTGGGTCATAGGTACTCAAATTGATGCTAGAGATGTTTAAGAAAGTATTTCTAACGATTAATAGATGGTACGTTACCTTTATACTTGATTTGAGAGGGTTAGCCGAGTTTCTAAAAAAGGGGAACAAATGTTTAAGCATATTTGGAACAAAAGTGTAAAAATTTGTCGGCATATGTCTGAGGCCAGAGTTTGGTTTGGATTGACTTTTTGATGATCTAAATGTGTTGTAGGGGGTTGAATAGATAGTATTGATAAGTTTTTGGTGCTGAATTGCCACCCTGGTGCCACCAGATAGCCGCCAAAGTCACCTATTTTCTTACGCGTATTACTCGTAATTCTATGTACTTTTGACGGTTGAAGGTGGGTCATAGGTATTCAAATTGATGCTAGAGATGTTTAAGAAAGTGTTTCTAACGATTAACTGATTAATAGATGGTACATAACCTTTATACTTGATTTGAGAGGCGTAGTCGAGTTTCCAAAAAAGTGGAACAAATGTTTAAGTATATTTGGAACCAAAGTGTAAAAATTTGTCGGCATATGTCTGAGGCCAGAGTTTGGTTTGGATTGACTTTTTGATGATCTGAATGTGTTGTAGGGGGATTGAATCGATATTATTGATAAGTTTTTGGTGCTGAATTGCCACCTTGGTGCAACCAGATAGCCGCCAAAGCCACCTGTTTTCTTACGCGTATAACCCGTAATTCTATGTACTTTTGACGGTTGAAGGTGGGTCAAAGGTACTCAAATTGATGCTATAGAGATGTTTAAGAAAGTGTTTTTAACGATTAATAGATGGTTCATAACCTTTATAATTGACTTGAGAGGCGTAGCCGAGTTTCCAAAAAAGTGGAACAAATGTTTAAGCATATTTGGAACAAAAGTGTAAAAATTTGTCGGCATGTGTCTGAGGCCAGAGTTTGGTTCAGATTGACTCATTGACGATCTTAATGTGTTGTTGGGGGATTGAATCGATATTATTAATAAGTTTTTGGTGATGAATTGCCACCCTGGTGCCACCAGATAGCCGCCAAAGCCACCTATTTTATTACGCGTATAACCCGTAATTCTATGTATTTTTGACGGTTGAAGGTGGGTCAAAAGTACTCAAATTGATGCTACATATGTTTTAGAAAGTGTTTCTTACGATTAATAGATGGTTCATAACCTTTATACTTGATTTGAGAGGCGTAGCCGGGTTTCCAAAAAAGTGGTACAAATGTTTTAGCATATTTGGAACAAAAGTGTAAAAATTTGTCGGCATATGTCTGAGGCCAGAGTTTGGTTTGGATTGACTTTTTGATGATCTAAATGTGTTGTAGGGGGATTGAATCGATAGTATTAATAGTTTTCGGTGCTGAATTGCCACCCGGGTGCCACCAGCCACCTATTTTCATCCAGGTTCTAAAATGCAACGAATTGTGCAAAAATTGTTGGCCTTTTTGACAAAAGAATGTAAAAATTTGTTGATAAATGTCAGAGGCTTGAGTTAAGTTTGGATTGAATTTTTGATTCTATAACTGTAGGGGGACTGTATTGGTATAAGTATTTCATAAACAACAATAATGCTAACAATTTTAACACATTTGTTCCACTTTTTTAGAAACTCGGCTACCCCTCTCAAATCAAGTATAAAGGTTATGTACCATCTATTATTCTATTAATCGTTAGAAACACTTTCTTAAACATCTCTAGCATCAATTTGAGTACCTATGACCCACCTTCAACCGTCAAAAGTACATAGAATTACGGGTTATAAGCGTATGAAAATAGGCGGCTTTGGCGGCTATATGGTGGCACCAGGGTGGCAATTCAGCACCAAAAACTTATCAATACTATCGATTAAATCCCCTTACAACACATTTAGATCATCAAAAAGTCAATCCAAACCAAACTCTGGCCTCAGACATATGCCGACAAATTTTTACACTTTTGTTCCAAATATGCTTAAACATTTGTTCCACTTTTTTAGAAACTCGGCTACCCCTCTCAAATCAAGTATTAAGGCTATGTACCATCTATTAATCGTTAGAAACACTTTCTTAAACATCTCTATAGCATCAATTTGAGTACCTATGACCCACCTTCAACCGTCAAAAGTACATAGAATTACGGGTTATACGCGTAATAAAATAGGTGGCTTTGGCGGCTATCTGGTGGCACCAGGGTGGCAATTCAGCACCAAAAACTTATCAATACTATCGATTCAATCCCTCTACAACACATTCAGATCACCAAAAAGTCAATTCAAACCAAACTCTGGCGTCTGACATATGCCGACAAATTTTTACACATCTGACATTTGTTCCACTTTTGAGGAAAGATCATATGACATCATATGTCATCTTCTGGACGCGAACGACAAACGACATTTTCCCGTAGCAAGGACCATCTTCAAAACTCGCTCCACGCGCGTTATGAGCGCGCATTATTCGCTGTAATCAGCCTAACGTCAACGACTAGATAGTTGCAGGAGCGGGGCATCAAAACCCTCCTAACCTTGTTGCGACCTGGTTCCGTCTCGAATTCGAATGGGGAGAGACCACTTTTCGCTCGCATTCTGCGACCATTGCATCTCTTTATCCGATTGTGACACTGAGTAGTAGAAGTTGGATTTTGATTCAGGATCATCACAAATCTTACATTTGGCCAAGTACTATCTGAACCCCACTTCTTCCCATTAACCCTCTCAGTTTTCCCAAATTCCATTGTAGGTTTTGTAAGGCAACGAAAAGAGTTACATTTTTGGTTGTCAAAGACAGGTAATCTGTTTTTGGAGAAGCCTGATTTCTGAACCAATGAGAAAGGATGCAGTGTTTTATGCCTTTTCTTCAGCAATGACTATCTTAACATCCCCAAATAGAGTGCGAACTTTATCCCCATAGTCTTCAAAGAACTTAGATAATTCCTTCCTGAGATCAGAGTGTTGGTTGATCTCAAATGCCAGTACCTTCTGATCTTCTGAACACGGTTCTTTGTGTTCAATAGTTCCTTTCTGTTCAGGGAAGGTGCCTTTTGCTAGGCACCAAATAGATCTTTTTACCCACTGTTCAAAAACTTCATTTCTATTCTTGCTATGCAAGCTTCTCTATCTTGTGCGTCTGAACATATAACAGCAGCCCTCCTAAATTGAGAATATGGTATTCCAGGACTGCGTCGCGCTGGACAGGACTTGCTGAACATCCCCCGCCAAGTCCCTATCCACCTTTTTGAGTATGAGTGGCTTTTCCCGGTTTTTAGTGCTATTTTAGTGAACAGTGATGCAGCAGTGGCAATCAGGCACACTGTACGGCGGACACATGCCTTTTAGGCATCTCAATGTACTTGAGGTTTTATATTTGATTTTTATTGTACTAATTTTATTCGATTTCAAAGCCCTTATGGGTGCCCCACCGTGGGTTTTCAAACAAACAGAGAATGTGTGTCTACTGTGGTAACTCCTCCTGTTCAAATACCGGGTAGCATCAGTTGGCTTGACATACATGGTGGTTCTGGAAAATCCGGGGTATCCCTTATCAACTCCACTTTACAATACTCCTCTGATACAGGGTTCTACAGCTCTTCCCTTTCCAATGCGATATGTAGGACCACCCACTGATGAAGTAACCATGCTATTGGGGGGTGACTTTGTTATCGATCTGTTCCTTACTCAACTTGTGAATTTTATACATACAGAGAATACAAATATGGTTGTCGTGTACAAAATGATGGATCATGAGAATATCCACCTATTCTGTCTGACCTGTAAGATACAACCGGTCTTTTGTGGTTAAAAGTTAATTATTCGTCATGTCATTGAACATGTCATTTATCTCTGATCTAATACAGGTAGGTAGGTAATACAAGATCTCGGATCATCTTGAAACAATTCATATTTCTGAATTCTGTCACCCACCCAGTATCTTGACACGTACCCCCTCAGTACGTACACTACCTGTTCTGGGACCTGTCACCTGCCCAGTATCTTGACACGTACCCCCTCAGTACATACACTACATGTTCTGGGACCTGTCACCTGCCCAGTATCTTGACACGCCCCCTCAGTACGTATCACTACCTGTTCTGGGACCTGTCACCTGCCCATCTTTACACGTACCCCTCAGTACGTACACTACCTGTTCTGGGACCTGTCACCTGCCCAGTATCTTGACACGTACCCCTCAGTATGTACGCTACATGTTCTGGGACCTGTCACCTGCCCAGTATCTTGACACGTACCCCTCAGTACGTACACTACCTGTTCTGTGACCTGTCACCTGCCCAGTATCTTGACATGTACCCCTCAGTACGTACACTACCCGTTCTGGGTCCTGTCACCTGCCCAGTATCTTGACACGTGCCCCCTCAGTACGTACACTACCTGTTCTGGGACCTGTCACCTGCCCAGTATCTTGACACGTACCCCCTCAGTACGTACACTACATGTTCTGGGACCTGTCACCTGCCCAGTATCTTGACACGTACCCCCTCAGTACGTACACTACCTGTTCTGGGACCTGTCCTCTGCCCAGTATCTTGTTCTGGGACCTGTCACCTGCCCAGTATCTGACACACGTACCCCTCAGTACGTACACTACCTGTTCTGGGACCTGTCACCTGCCCAGTATCTTGACACGTACCCCCTCAGTAACGTACACTACCTGTTCTGGGACCTGTCACCTGCCCAGTATCTTGACACGTACCCCCTCAGTACGTACACTACCTGTTCTGGGACCTGTCACCTGCCCAGTATCTTGACACGTACCCTCAGTACGTACACTACCTGTTCTGGGACCTGTCACCCGCCCAGTATCTTGACACGTACCCCCTCAATACGTACAGTCCATGTTCTGGGACCTGTCACCTGCCCAGTATCTTGACACGTATTCGTATTCCTTTAGTACGTACTGTACATGTTCTGGGACCTGTCACCTGCCCAGTATCTTGACACGTACCCCCTCAGTACGTACACTACCTGTTCTGGGACCTGTCACCTTCCCAGTGTCTTGACACGTAACGTACACTTTCATGTTCTGGGGCCTGTCACCTGGGCCCAAATATCTGACACAAAATTTTCAGTTAACCCTTAACTGGACCTTTGACGTCTTACATACAATGATATGGGAGACATAGCCGAAATCGACAGAAAATGAAATCAGAAATCACTATAAAAGTAGGGCCGTCCGAAGCTGGAGGAACGCCGACTTTCATCAGGGCGCGGACCTAAGGCGGACTCGCTTTATCGGTTCTTTAGAGAACCTAATCAGGAAGGATTAGGATTGGAATAATGGTTAGGGTTGGGGTAAGTGTGAGATTTTAGAAACAGCAGAGTAGAATTATGGTTAGGTGAGTCCGCCTAACTTTAAGTCCGTCGAATGAAAGTCGGCGTAGCGCCAGTAAACACTAACACTAACAGTAAACAGAACTGTTGAACTCTCTCTTACACCTTCCCCTGAGTTTTCAAAAATATGAATGAGGGTTAAAAGTTGCTTTTACAAAACTACAACATTTTCAACATCATCTGACTAAAAGTAAAACCTTTTTGTTTGTCCATCCTCGTGCGTTTTATCTCACTGAAAGTAAAACTATTATCTATTCGAAGAACACTAATAACTACAGATACGATCTTGCAGTTGCAGTTGCAAAAGTGAATCTCATATCCAGAATGAAAAATACAAAACTGCAACCTTCGAGAATAATTCTGTAAATTCCAGGTGTACGTATGTGGCAAATTTTTAGCTCAAATCAAACTACTGTAACTGATTTGACAATAACGTCTGACATTATTTTCACAAATGCTGCGCCGCACAACTGGTAGGTTCCAAAATCATTCTCATTTCTTATTTGTTGATGTCTCGACCCTGTTTTGGCTCTAGTTGAGAAACCCGAAAACAAGTCAAACTTTAAGATACGTCATTGCTGTTTATGTTTTAACTCATCAACAGTGTAATAAACACAAACTGCACACATATATGCACTACAATTTATTTTTTCTATGAAGAATAAGAAAATTGAAAAATAACTTTTAAGTTTAGAAAAGTTTCGCTGCTCACATCGAACTTATAATTTTACAACACTATTTCAATTTCATACCAAAACCGGATTACAAGTTCAATACATTATCAAGTTCTCTTTTTTTAACAAACTTTTTAACCATCATGGATATATAATGACTAATGAGGGTTCAACATTGCCTGAGTTTTTAAATTTTAAAGTCGTGGGTAGCATTATATGTTATCATATCATTATGGGTATATTTTACAACCATAAAAAACTCTGAGCGAAGTTGCCTCAAAGTACGATGAATTCTCCTACAGTCCCACTGTCGAGATATCATATCGCAAATGGTTTTCAGAAGGACATCTTGTAATTAATCTCGTTTATAGCTATCATCCTGTTTTCTGCCTTAGAGTCGTCACCAGCACACTTCACTCTAATGCCGGGCTCCTGTGGGAATCCTGTGGTTAGTGGGGGGTGATCTAACGATGCAAAGTAGGCAAGATACAACATTTAACAGAGAAATGTGGATACAGGGGGGAAGGTGGGCAAGTCCAATCTTGGACAATCCAAAAAACAGGGTAACTTTGGACATGATTGGACAAAATTTGGACATATTTTCTTTCCTAATTAAGGCCAACTAGCTCGGTACTTGGCTGGGTCTGAGACGCTCAAAACCTTCAAAACCTTTAAACCCGTAGAAACTGCATGGTTTAATGAAAGTTCTGACTGATAATGACCTAGTCCACCCAATTAAGCTCTATTACGTCCTATTATGGTACTTTTCGAGATAGAGTCTAGTTGAAAACCTTAAAATCCCCAAATATAATTGGAATGTACTGAAATAAGTCAATATCGCGAGCTGAATTGACCAGAAATGACAACTTTACCAATTTACCAAATAAAGGCATATTTATAGTACCCAATAAGAGACGAAAACAGCCGAAAATGGTCAGCTATATCAAAAGTAGACAATTTGATGAGCATTTTGTTCTCTGATCAGTGATCAGAGCGAAGTTATAATATCTTTTGACGGACATGTCCAATTTTGCCTAATTTTGGGCAACAAAATTGTGTCCAATTCCTGACAATGAGTGTAACCTGGACACGATTGCCCAAAATTGGCCTCCCTCAATATTACCATTTTAAATTTCCAAAAATCATTATTTAAGAAGGAACAACTTGCCTGAGAATGTCCTTGTGCTTCGTGAAGAATTCCCTGCACACGCTCAATTCTTTGCTCTCTGGCAGGGATGTAAAGAGCGGTAGAGTGTACGGGTAGATTTGCTGGAGTATTCGTAGCCTGAAATAGTGCAGTTAAAAGTACGGAAATTCCAATGAATAATATAAATTCAAGCCTCAAATTCTTGAGGTTCAGTAAATCTTAAAAGCAATTGGTTTAATTTAGTCCTTAATTCTATAACAGGTTAATTCTCTCAGTTTAAGCATATAGGATCGAAGCTTTGTCGTTAAGTGGTCCAGTAACCAATTAAAGCTGGTCTCCCAAACCCAGACAGCAATCTGATATTTGAATCAAGATATCCCCATGAAAAATATGATTAACAAATTTCCCATAGCATGGGAATGCAATGAACCAATATCAAATCACTTCTAGCACGACACGAGGAAGGCAAATAGTGAGCACTGAGCAGTTAGCATGTTTCAATCAACGTCTTAAAGAGCATGTGTCCTTCAACTTCTTAACCGTTTAGATTAGACATAAAACCTGACTACTTCACGGTCCATTTTCTTATATAAATTTAAGCTACTGGGTTCCAGTTCATATTAATCATATAACAACGTGGCAGATGGTTAGTTGATGGGCATTTGGGGAGAGCGATAGTTGGGAGCAATTTCTGACGAAATTTACCATACTTCGACGTAATCCTCACTGGGTCTATGTCCCTTTCTCTAAATGAGGCACTGCCCCCGTCCCCACCTTGGGATACAGACAAGACCCATTCTCGCGTATCGCCCATCTTCCCATATCACTGGAATCACATATTGACACCTCTGAACTGCGTTCACTCAAACTGGTTAAGTACAAATCAACGAACTTCGATTCGCGTTTTTAAATGCCTGCAATTAAACTTCGCTGTTTCATCAACCATCCAACACATTAACTACACGACAGGAAATTTCAAATTAATTCAAGAATATTAATTAGCAAATTTGAGCAGGCAGGTTGATTTAAATAACTTAAGGTGTTTATAATTTCATTTTGATTGGACATCAAATAAGGTGTTCATATTGTGTCCAAGAGATCCTCACTTCTTACTGAGATTAACTAGTCTACCTTAAAAAGCAAAGCTTTCTCGGGGAATTAAATCAGGCGGTACCAGGATGAAAAGCACCAGGATGAAAAGCGAGCATTATAATAGTCACTGCTTTACCATACCCTGCATTCTCCAGACCGCATTTATTATTGAATCTGTATTACAAAATGTAAAACTACTCAAAAATCATTGAGTGTTCCCTCAATCAGGAGAGAATACCAAGTCAACTTACCATTCAGCCTGGAGGTCAATGCCTGATGAGTTCATCGCACACAAATGGTCTGCTCGCTGCATTATGTCGTTAACTAGGCTTATTCCAAGCTGAAATGAGGAGTATTGGTAATTTGTGGATTCATTCAAAGCGGAAATGAGGTGTTTTAGTAATCCAATGTCTTATCTATAGAGGTGTATGGGTATACTACAAACATAACAAAATACTGAATATCGATTTTCTTGTACGCTCATTCCAAGCTGAAATGTTCGTAAAAAAGCTCAAACTTTTTTGCACGACTATAAATAATAACAAATAAATTGAAAGTAACTAATGCACGGTGTATGAAAAAGGTCGAGACACCACTCACGGTGAGCATTCAATTCGCCGGTAAAAAGGGATCGTTCACATATTACGTAATCACCTAGAGGGGGGGGAGGGGGTCTGAATGATAACGTTACATGTTATTGTAACAAATACAACTACTGTAAACTTGAATACGAGGGGGAAGGGGGGGGGGGTTGAAATCGGCCAAAAATTGATTACGTAATATGTGAACGATCCCAAATAGTAAAATTGTGAAAATAACTGCACTAACATCACTTGAAAGAATTCTGGTTTTCATTTTAATAACAGGATGAAAAGCAGCTGCCCTAAGTACTAGCAGGACGGTTCAAACAGGACGGTACTAACACGACAGCACTAACATAGACATATGAAATGCTCACAGGATTTGAGAGGACGGTTGCCAA
>WFMF01001099.1:0-11524 GCA_011033025.1 Beroe forskalii | reverse complement strand
TTAAAATGTTCAGTTTACGAATTTCATAAAACAAGCCTAGATGGCAACTCATGGGAATGCTCCTGTAAGCAATTTTCTAATCATATGTCTGGAAGTCAATCTTTGAATTTGTGCAAGATTTTTTGTACCCTCTCAAACTAATCGGCCAGTAGCATGGGAATAAGAATAAGAATAAGAATAAGAATAAGAATAAGAATAAGAATAAGAATAAGAATAAGAATAAGAATAAGAATAAGAATAAGAATAAGAATAAGAATAAGAATAAGAATAAGAATAAGAATAAGAATAAGAATAAGAATAAGAATAAGAATAAGAATAAGAATAAGAATAAGAATAAGAATAAGAATAAGAATAAGAATATTATTTACAGTCTTGTCACTTAAAAAACTTAAATATAGCAACGTCAGACCAAACAGAAATATAAAAAGTGTATATGGAAGGGAAAGAAACGTTTAGAAAAAGCCCTTAAAAACCCAAATGATCAAATGTATGCAATGTTGAAAAAGAAAAAAGCGTTAAAAAGATAAGCTAAAACCGAACAAGGCCAAAGAATAAAATGATTTAGTTGCTGTAAAAATTATATAATGATCACTTGGAAACCTGTTAAGAAAGATCTCTAAGAAAAACTAGAATGTCCATGCTAATATGAGGAACCGGAATAATGCTGGTGCTTGTTGGGTGGTGTTGAGGAGTGCTTGTGTTGCCTAGGGATGAAGAATGCTGATGCCAAGATCCAGGGAAATCTGCAGTCGGAGAACCGGTCTTTAACTTCCTTTCTCTGTCTGTTCTTTAGTGCCTTGTCCATCAGAGGAAGGTCGGGGGAAGCGGATGCTCATCAGTGTGTGCACAAATTTCCCGAAAGGTACCATGGATGGTTTTTGAAATAACTTCTGAAGTCGACTGGGTTCCCAAGACAGTAATGCAGACTTTGGACTCTCTTCCAAAACTAGTCTTTGAGGGTGGTAGGCAGGGCAGCTCACTAGGAAATGCTGCTCGTCTTCAATGATGGGGTTGAAGAACGGCAGCTGGGCTAATCCCTCTGCAGCTGGTCCAGAGCAGCCTTTGCAACATTTCCTCCAAACGTTGGGGAGCACTACGGAAGCTGGGTCAACTTTAGAATCTCCAGAGGATGCTTTCTTTGGCTGAATGAGGTATCGACCTGTCTCACAGTTGAGGTTGTGGTTGCTAGCTCTTAGCCTACACAGAGACTTTCTCCTCTCGTATTGTTGCATGGTGAGGTATTCTTCAAAAGCTAGCTTGTTCTTGACCATGGCATAAAACTTCAGCTTGCTATAAAGCGGCAGTGCAGCTTCCCACAATGTGACAAACTGGTTTGAAGTGTCTGTCTGCCCTCTATGGGGTTAGTGTTGCTGAGCATGTTATGCGATCTTGATTTCCAGATAGCGACTGTGCCAGGGTAATGCAAGCTCACGTTGTTCGATGAAAGCATGACCAGCTAGCGTTTCAGCTTCATTTGACGACAGGTTTTCAAGTCGCTTAGCATAGTCAAGTGCTTGTTTTACTACTTGTACTGCTTGAGGAAATCTCCCTGTCTCTCCCCAGCATACAAGATTAGTGGCTTTAGATGACAGTCCCAGTGTCCACTTGAGAAACTTGAGATGGAGGTTCTCCATGGGGTCATTTGATAGCTTGGTTAATGATGCCCTAGGGTTGGATTGTAGGGTTCCATTGGCGATCATCTTGAAAACAGGGTTTTCAAATTTTCTCATGATGTTATTCTGAATCAGCAGACTTTTTAGGTCCAGAGTAATCATATTTGAGCTCTGACATGATCTCGATTTGCCCACAAGAGTACATTGAAATAATTCCAGATAAATAGTCATCACCCGTTAATTGATTGTTGTTACAGTGCAATTCTTGATTCCGTTCCTCAGAATCGGCAATAAATTCTTAACCATGTGTTGCCATTTATTTAGTGATATTCTTGGTTGCCAGTTTACCACTAGATTCTTCATTTCAACTTGCAAGTGTCTCTGAAGTCTGAACCACATCATACCATCATGGTTCCTGATTTTCACTTGTGAATAGAATTTATACCTTATTTTCGAAAAGTTTGCTACTATATATAGTCAGTTTCTATAAACGGGTCAGTTAATTCTGGTCAGTAAAGCTTCGGACTTCGTCATTCTGTCGTACGCATATTTTCATTCTTTACTCTCAATCTTGGAGTTGAGACGGCAACTGGGTTAAAGAAATAAACTTAAATTTCACTCGACAATGCGGTCCTTTGACCTATAATTAGCAACTGACACGCCCAGCTAAGGCGTCCATTTTATCAAGAAACCGTTCGTCTAAATAATTTGCCCCTATCAATTTGGCAGTTTGTCGCCATTTATATGTCCACCGAGCGTGACAATCTATTTCCAATATCCCACTCAATTAGGTCTGAGTATACACCCTGAGTGAACTGGTCCGTACCATGCGCTGACACTAATCATGTAACAAGAGAACACGAGCTAATCACGTAAAGACCTGCCACTAATGGGCCTGCTTGTTGACATTGTGTTAACTGTGATCGTGATATACTAATCAATTAACCCGTTTACAGTTAGGAGCTCCATTATTTCGATTATAATCTGACTCGGTTGGGGGTTTAATCTGATTCGTGTGATGCCATCATAAACCACACTTTCACTGCATTATTATATGAAGAGTAGCGAGCTGAGTCGCGTGCCGAGCTGCTTCCGTCGAGTGGTTACTTCACTAATCACACTCCACTAATCACACTTCATCCTGCTTCATTGCTTCACTCGATCCCACTAACCGATTCTGGGCGTGTGAGATTAGCGATTAATATAATATTTTACTTCAACTGTTTTAGATTAGTTAACGTTGCGCAGTTTTATAAGTTTATTAGGTTCTGTGATAATATTTATTCTCCGCCACTAGTTCGCAGCTAATTATTAATTTCTTACATTAAACAATCATTAATCATGTTGCAAGCCTTAATCTACTTCCCAGGGGGCATATAGTGGAGTTAACCATCGCTCTAGTAAATTAGTATTTCGTGATTATCTTTGTCAATTTTCAATTACGCGAGGTGTGTCCGGTGCTCTCGGGCCTAGTGTTATAGGTGAGCTGGATATAAAGTGCAATCTCAGTACGTCGCAGATCAAGTCGTTTTACTGTTATCGGAAATCTTGCTCTTGATTATTGTAACTCATGATAGATATCATTTCTCATGGCTCACAATCTACAGTTATCGACTCAACATTTAAGTTGAGTGTTTTCTTTGACGAGCTTTCCCAGCAAGTACTTATAATTTCTTATTACTTAACCTTGCTTCCAACTATGTCAAATCTTGTAACTGTCAAAGCTTCTTGATCTGACATACGGCAGAATAATCCTCATAAATTCTGCACCAGCCATTCATAGTGCTTGTAATGATTATGTGGTTGGTTAGTCAGTAAAACACACAATTTTGTAGTGTATACTTCGTGGTTACATCCTTAGCTACAAAATTATAAATTGGTTAAAATACAGAAATATCAACTTTATGTCAATAAAATGTCAAGGGCTAAATTACAATACAAGAACAGTGCTTGTATGCGTAGTACTTGTAATTGAGTAATTGCTTAATCGTATTGCCTAGGTAATAGGTATGTTACCACCTAAGGTATTAGAATCGTTCTATTTCCTCGTTTTGATTCCTCTCTTTGATATACTAACAGGCAAAAGGAGGTATAAATTTTTACTACCCGAACCAACCCAAATCTACACAAATCAAACCAGTCGAATCGATGCGATTAGGGTCGAATGATTCCGGTCGATTCCGATTGTTGAGTGGTCGATTAGGAACCTATTTTGCTATTTAGGGTCGTTGCTCCACATGATTTAGGGTCGTTTCTGCTTATCCTGCTTACAGTATCAATGTTATTTCCCACTGATCTCTTAGTGTTTCACTCTGTTTTACTTGTTGGGGTCTCTTTAGGCAGTCTCACTTCGTTACTTTTCAGTTGTCCTTCAGCACTGTTATCTTAATTTATTGACAGCATGATAACTAACAGGCATGAGATTTTAATTTTGGTTAAATAAATCTGGAGTTAATAAACAATAATTGTTCAAAGCTTGAGCATCAAGTGGCATTTTGTATCCAAAATTCAGGCATGTTGAATAATGCATCACCATAAATTTTAAAGAACATGATTGGTTGATTTTCCTTTTGTTGGGATTGTTGGAAAGCAGGACTTGAAAGTCGAAAACGGTATGAGAAAATCTTATAAGTCCTTCTATTTTCGTACCTTCCTTATTTTTGTCGTTTTGCTTACACCAATCTGAGAGCCTCAAAAAACGAAATTGTGCCGCAGAATTTTTGTCTGAAAGTAACCTGCACTCTGAGGAGGATGCTAAATCTCAATATCCACTTGTAATTTTCTAAAAATTCGGGAATAAAGGGACTTTCTATGGAAATTTATTTCATTTACGCTACGGGATAATTCGCCAATATTATAATCAAATCTCACGATAAATAACGCTGTATATCTTAAAATTTTTGAATGAGTAGAATTTGTGAGAAATGTAATTATTTTACAATTCTGACTTCCGCTTTAAAACATTTAAAATTAATATTATTTTATAATACCATTTCTTGCCCTAGCTACATTCGTAAAGAGCCTCTGAATGGCAGTGGTACCCTTCCTAAGCCGACACCTGAGCCCACCTCTGAAGGACATAGCGAAGACAGCGCCCCTGCACCCGTACTTGCTGCCCTCGACCCTGTCCCTGACCTCAGTGCCGGGCAGCATGGCCAGCTCCATCTTCAGCCCGCCCTACTGCACCACGCAGAGTGGGGGAGAGCACGTGTCAGCCAGCATGGTGCTGTCCCCCTCCAGCATCACTGCCCTGCTGTCCTCTGTCCAGAACAGGGTGCAGGAGAAACCCCCTCCAGAGGAGGAGGACAGAGGAGGAGAACACAGTGTAGAGGAGGAAGAGGAGGAGGTGGAGGTGGAGCACTGTGCCAACTCCTCCCTCGAGATCATGGAGGAGCCCTGCAGTCCGGAACAGACGCAAACAGACATCCACAACCAGAGGTTAGTCATTAAATAATCCTCTCCATGTAGACAGACATCCACAAACAGACATCCACAAACAGACATCCACAACCAGAGGTTATAAATTAATTAATCCTACCCATGTAGACAGTGGATTATTAAATTGACAAAGAGCAAACTTAACCTAGTAGAATTTAATTTACAATTATTAGAGACATTATCGTTTATAACTTGTTAAATTCCGTTACTCAGTACATTTCTTCGGACTCCAGAGTCCTGACTCTTTACTTTTTTAAAATCTTTACTTTGATCCAAATTTTTTCGGAAATGTTCAAAGTAATCATATGATTCCTGGACAACGGCTGGTTGAACTTTGAAGGGTAAATTCAAGCAGAATTTGAAATTTTTTGTGATAACATTTTTATAAACTTTCTTATGATCTTTATAGAGTCCAGTACAGTCCGCACTACAATCTTTCTGGATAACATCACACTCATTTCTGACACAATGACCACATTTCTGACGTGTTGACCACACTTTCAGGTCACCTGACTCTGCAGTGAAGCACAGCATTGAACGAATTCTAGGATTGGATGGGTCAGGCTCACGATCGCCCTGAAAACATCTTTCAACTCAAGTATGCTTTCTAATAACCTTTTATCTTTTCTGTGTGTTTAGATAAACGTCTCTAATAAAACCTGTAGTAATAACAATGATTTTGGAGAGTGGGTGCTCCATCAATTTCGTCATTCTTTAAATTTGAATTGATCCCTTTCCTCACGTATAATTGAATAGCAGTGAGTCAGTGGGTCTGGGAAAGGTGTAGGGGGAGGAATGTAGTTCAGTTAGTGCTCCCCTAGCCTCGTTGGAGAGGAGCGTACCTCCTCCCTGTCACAGCTAATTGATCCTATTTGCCTGCACCGCTCGCCCGGACCTTGTACCATTACTTCATACCTTTCCCAAGTGGGTAATCCGGTGTCACGTGATGGGAATGCGGCGCGCTCATTGGCCACCTGTCAATTGGTGTGTCATGACACGTCGTACGATGTTGGGGCAGGGGTCGGGAGCTCCAAATTTAGTTATAATCTGAGAGGAGGTTGTTTCGAAAGGAGCAACCACGGACCCTCCTCCCCCCCCACTTCTCCTCCGTTTATTGAATCGTATTGAATATAATTTGTTGATATCATTGTTTGATAAAAGCGATTTATTTTTAAAATTACAAAGTGTTTATTACTGCATATCCAATTAAATGAGTTGGTGAGTACACCAGCTTGGGGGAGATCATCGTACCAGGCTTAAACAGGTCTTTTTCAACAAACAAAACAAATGACTTGAGTCGAGTGTTATGTCAAGGAAATAACTTCAGCTTGTGTGCATACCTTTTCAATATTTTCAAATAGTGCTCTTACTTCCTGACTCCTACATTGACCCACGTTAAAACCTCTAGATTAATTAATCTTCTTGAGAAATAATCAGTGGAAATTCAATCATTCATACCCCATCCTCAACTACCGAATTAATTAATTAATCATGGATTTCTTCGTACAATTCCAACATTCCAACCCATTCTCGCTTTTCAGTGAAATCAAAGCCCAAGTTACAGCGTCGAAACAGGATAACGTTCACAGCAGCCCAACTAGAGGGCCTAGAGAAGTCTTTCCAAGAGACCCACTACCCAGATGTGTTTGGGAGGGAGGAGATAGCCTACTCTCTCCAGCTCACAGAGCAGCGAGTTCAGGTGGGTGCAATGGGTGCAGCGATTCAGGTGGGTGCAATGCGTCTCTCTCCAGCTCAGTTCAGAGCAGCGAGTTCAGGTGGGTGCAATGCGTACTCTCTCCAGCTCACAGAGCAGCGAGTTCAGGTGGGTGCAATGCGTACTCTCTCCAGCTCACAGAGCAGCGAGTTCAGGTGGGTGCAATGCGTACTCTCTCTCCAGCTCACAGAGCAGCGAGTTCAGGTGGGTGCAATGTGTACTCCAGCTCCAGCTCACAGAGCAGGTGGTGCAATGCGTACCAGCTCTGAGTTCAGGTGGGTGCAATGCGTACTCTCCCAGCTCACAGAGCAGCGAGTTCAGGTGGGTGCAATGCGTACTCTCCCAGCTCACAGAGCAGCGAGTTCAGGTGGGCAATGTACTCCAACTCACAGAGCAGCGAGTTCAGGTGGGTGCAATGCTCTCCCAGCTCACAGAGCAGCGAGTTCAGGTGGGTGCAATGCATTTCTCTCCAACTCTGAGCAGCGAGTTTCAGGTGGGTGCAATGCGTACTCTCTCCAGCTCACAGAGCAGCGAGTTCAGGTGGGTGCAATGCGTACTCTCTCTCAGCTCACAGAGCTTCACAGAGCAGCGAGTTCAGGTGGGTGCAATGCGTGCTCTCCTCCAGCTCACAGAGCCAGCGAGTTCAGGTGGGTGCAATGCGTAATCTCTCCAGCTCACAGAGCAGCGAGTTCAGGTGGGTGCAATGCGTACTCTCTCCAGCTCACAGAGCAGCGAGTTCAGTGGGTGCAATGCGTACTCTCTCCAGCTCACAGAGCAGCGAGTTCAGGTGGGTGCAATGCGTTCTCTCTCCAGCTCACAGAGCATGAGCGAGTTCAGGGAGTGCAATGTGGGTCTCTCCAGCTCACAGAGCAGCGAGTTCAGGTGGGTGCAATGCGTACTCAGCTCACAGAGCAGCGAGTTCAGGTGGGTGCAATGCGTACCCAGCTCACAGAGCAGCCAGGTGGTGCTCACAGCTCACAGAGCAGAGTTCAGGTGGGTGCAATGCGTACTCTCTCCAGCTCACAGAGCAGCGAGTTCAGGTGGGTGCAATGTACTACTCCAGCTCACAGAGCAGCGAGTTCAGGTGGGTGCAATGTACTCTCCCAGCTCACAGAGCAGCGAGTTCAGGTGGGTGCAATGCCAGCTCACAGAGCAGCGAGTTCAGAGTTCAGGGTGCAATGTGTACCCAGCTCACAGAGCAGCGAGTTCAGGTGGGTGCAATGCGTACTCTCTCCAGCTCACAGAGCAGCGAGTTCAGGTGGGTGCAGAGCTCACAGAGCAGCGAGTTCAGGTGGGTGCAATGCGTACTCTCTCCAGCTCACAGAGCAGCGAGTTCAGGTGGGTGCAATGCACTCCAGCTCACAGAGCAGCGAGTTCAGGTGGGTGCAATGCGTACTCTCCAGCTCACAGAGCAGTTCAGTTCAGGTGGGTAATGCGTACTCCAGCTCACAGAGCAGCGAGTTCAGGTGGTGCAATGCGTACTCTCTCCAACTCACAGAGCAGCGAGTTCAGGTGGGTGCAATGCGTGTACTCTCCAGCTCACAGAGCAGCGAGTTCAGGTGGGTGCAATGCGTACTCCAGCTCACAGAGCAGCGAGTTCAGGTGGGTGCAATGCGTACTCTCTCCAGCTCACAGAGCAGCGAGTTCAGGTGGGTGCAATGCGTACTCTCTCCAGCTCACAGAGCAGCGAGTTCAGGTGGGTGCAATGCGTACTCTCTCCAGCTCACAGAGCAGCGAGTTCAGGTGGGTGCAATGCGTACTTCTCCAGCTCACAGAGCAGCGAGTTCAGGTGGGTAATGCGTACTCCAGCTCACAGAGCAGCGAGTTCAGGGGTGCAATGCGTACTCTCTCCAGCTCACAGAGCAGCGAGTTCAGGTGGTGCAATGCGTACTCCAGCTCACAGAGCAGCGAGTTCAGGTGGGTGCAATGCGTACTCAGCTCACAGAGCAGCGAGTTCAGGTGGGTGCAATGCGTACTCCCAGCTCACAGAGCAGCGAGTTCAGGTGGGTGCAATGCGTACTCAGCCCAAAGCTCACAGAGCAGCGAGTTCACAGAGCAGGTTCAGGTGGGTGCAATGCGTACTCCTCCAGCTCACAGAGCAGCGAGTTCAGGTGGGTGCAATGCGTACTCTCTCAGCTCACAGAGCAGCGAGTTCAGGTGGGTGCAATGCGTACTCTCTCCAGCTCACAGAGCAGCGAGTTCAGGTGGGTGCAATGCGTACTCAGCTCCAGCTCACAGGAGCAGCAGAGTTCAGGTGGGTGCAATGCGTACTCCAGCTCACAGAGCAGCAAGTTCAGGGGGTGCAATGCGTACTCCAGCTCACAGAGCAGCAGTTCAGGTGGGTGCAATGCGTACTCTCCAGCTCACAGAGCAGCAGAGTTCAGGTGGTGCAATGCGTACTCCAGCTCACAGAGCAGCGAGTTCAGGTGGGTGCAATCACGTAGCGAGTTCAGGTCCACAGAGAGCAGCGAGTTCAGGTGGGTAATGGTTTCCAATGCGTACTTCAGCTCACAGAGCAGCGAGTTCAGGTGGGTGCAATGTACACTCCAGCTCACAGAGCAGCGAGTTCAGGTGGTGCAATGTTGCCTCAGCCTCCTGAGCAGCGAGTTCAGGTGGGTGCAATGCGTACTTTCTCTCCAGCTCACAGAGCAGCGAGTTCAGGTGGGTGCAATGCGTACTCTCTCCAGCTCACAGCAGCGAGTTCAGGTAGGGTGCAATGCGTACTCTCCAGCTCACAGAGCAGCGAGTTCAGGTGGGTGCAATCGTACCCAAAGCTCACAGAGCAGCGAGTTCAGGTGGGTGCAATGCGTACTCTCTCCAGCTCTCAGGCAGCGAGTTCAGGTGGTGCAATGCCTACTCTCTCCAGCTCACAGAGCAGCGAGTTCAGGTGGGTGCAATGCGTCTCTCCAGCCTCACAGAGCAGCGAGTTCAGGTGGGTGCAATGCGTACTCCCAGCTCTGAAACAGCGAGTTCAGGTGGGTGCAATGCGTACTCCAGCTCACAGAGCAACAGAGTTCAGGTGGGTGCAATGCGTACTCAAGCTCACAGGCAGCAAGGTTCAGGTAGGTGCAATGCTGTGCACTCTCTCCAGCTCACAGAGCAGCGAGTTCAGGTGGGTGCAATGAAATGCTCTCAGCTCACAGAGCAGCAGCAGTTCCAGGTGAGTGCAATGCGTACTCCAGCTCACAAGAGCAGCGAGTTCAGGTAGGTGCAATCTTACTCCAGCTCACAGAGCAGCAGTTCAGGTGGGTGCAATGCTTACTCCAGCCCCAAAGGCAGAAAGTTCATGGGTGCAATGCTCTCTCCCAACCACAGGCAGGAGTTCAGGTGGGGCAATGCGTACTCTCTCCAGCTCACAGACGCAGTTCAGGTGGGAAATGCGTACTCCCCCGCTCGGCAGGGTTCATGGGTGCAATGCCCCCCAGCTCACAGAGCAGAAAGTTCAGTGGGTGAAATCGTACCCAGCCCCGAGCAGCAAGTTCAGGTGGGTGCAATGTACCCATCACAGGCAAAAGTTCGGGTGGGTGTGTTTTTCCCAGCTCACAGAGAAAAGGAGTTCAGGGGGGTGCAAGGTTACTCTCCCCAACTCACAAGAAACGAGTTCAGGTGGGTAATGCTCCCAGCTCACAGAGCACATTTCAGGTGGGTGCAATGCTACCCAGCCCCGGCAGCGAGTTCAGGGGGGTGAAATGCGTCTCCGCTAAAGAGCAGGAGTTAAATTGGGTCAATGCGTCCCCAGCTCACAGAGCAAGTTGGGTGGGTGCGTACTCTCCCCCAGCTCCAAACGGGGGTTAGGGGGGTAAAATGTACCCCCAGCCCGGGCAGGGTTCAAGGTGGGTGAATGCGTACTCCCCCAGCTCACAAAACGGCGAGTTCATGAGTGCAATGCGTCCAGCTCACAGAACGAGTTCGGGTGGGTGCAATGCTACCCAGCTCACAGAGCCGGTTCAGGTGGGTAAAAGCCTACTCCTCCAGCTCACAGGCGGGAGTTCAGGGGGGTGGGGTCCCAGCTCACAGAGCAAAAAAAGTTCGGGTGGGTGCAATGCCCCCTCTCCAGCTCACAGGCAGCAGTTAAAAAGGTGGCATGTCCACCACAGAGCAGCGAGTTAAAATTGGGGAAATGTACTCTCCCCAGCTCACAGGCACGAGTTCGGGGGGTTTTTCCCCGTACTTCTCCAGCCCCGGGCAGCGAGTTCAGGTGGGTGCTCCTCCTCCAGCTCACAGAGAAACGGTTCAGGTGGGGCCGTACTCAGCTCACAGGCACGAGTTCAGGTGGGTGCAATTACTCCCCCAAAGCTCACAGGCAGCGGTTCAGGGGGGGAAATGCCTCTCTCAGCTCACAGGAAAAGGAGTTCAGGTGGGTGTGGACCTCTCCAGCTCACAGAGCACAGCAGGTGGGTGCAATGTACTTCCCCACCCGGCAGCGGGTTCATGGGTGCAATGGTACCCAGCCCCAAGGAAACGAGTTCAGGTGGGTGAAACGACCTCCCCAAACCCAGGAAACGATTTCAGGTGGGTGCAATGGCTCTCCCCAGCTCACAGAGCAGGTTCAGGTGGGGAATGCGCCTCCCCAGTACAGGCCCCGATTTCAGGTGGGTGCAATGCGTACTTCCAGCTCAAGAGCAGCAGTTCAGGTGGTGCAATCGTACCCAGCTCACAGAGAAAACGGTTCAGGGGGGTGAACGTCTCTCCCCAGCTCCAGGAGGTTCAGGGGGGTTTTCTATTAATATTCTAATTCAGTCCCCAATTTTTTTCCCAT
>WFMF01001098.1:0-11531 GCA_011033025.1 Beroe forskalii | reverse complement strand
ACTTTCTGTCTGCTTAGAAGGACTGTGAATATCCTCCCAGCAGTTCCGACCACAGGAATGTTGATATCCTCTTGAACAATGTACGAATAGTACAGCTTGATTAGGGTGATGAGGTCATCCTTTGGCATTTGATATCCATAAATCTTGATGTACCTGCAAGTGAACGTAGCTACCTATTTGCAATGAACATGATTAAGATATCATGTATTACTTATTAATATTGATTGAATACAATAAACGTTGATATTGCATGTGTAAATACAATAGTGTAAATATTGCATAACCATGATCCATTCAATTATCCTAATTCTATTATTTGGGGCTTGGCCTTGGGCATGGTCAAAGATATACTGTTTAACACCATGCACCTAAAGGGGACCTCAACAATTTACATATGCCATTCAGTAGCATTCATGAATATGTATAAATCACCAATTACTGCACTCTTGCATATTGCATAATTGACATTGGAACACGTTTTCTTCTGAGAGTGTTATTATAAAGCATATTATATAGTATACACCATTAATCATACATGTGGTGCCCAAAAAAATTATAGTTTTTGACATCTTGCTATCTTAAAATTCAGATCAGAATGACTTAAATTTCAAAAACATCAGCTAGGTACTTGCTATTCTATAATTCCAGCCTAAACTCAGTACTCACATAGAAAGATGATCAGACCAAAACTTCAGTCCCCTTGCCAGATCCTTCTGCTGGAAAGCTTGTGAGATGTTTTTCTTTATGGCAGCAAAGACTTCTTCAGGTGGGTCTGTTTCATATGGTAACAACTTGTTCCATTTGTCATTGCCCCCTCCTTCATCCATCTATGAAAGTATTGGTAAACAATGCTCCAAAATACATGGGTATTAATCAAATATTCATCAAACTCATCAAACATTCAATTCAATTAATTAATAAATTTTCAGGTACAGTAAACAGAATTTACCCAAATCCATTTTTTAATATGCCATGCCTGGCCTCAAAAGGTTGACACCTCACAGTTATTGTTACCCTTACTTTGGATGAAATTGATCCATGATTGAAACATTTATGCTCCCCAATGACCACCTGATAATCATTTGAAGCCTGCTACTTGAAGCCTGGTACTAGAAACTGGCATACTGAGGGAAGAGTTTGGGACTGTCTTTTGGGGTAATTGGGACAACTGAGACATTTGCAACAATTGGTACAAAATAAACAAGTGAAAAAATCAGGAATTCAGTAATCTTAAGATTTAGTCCAACGCATTTTTGCATAAAAATAGGCTGACCCCCAAAATCGAATATAACAAGCTGATTTCACGTGGATCTGTTCATATTGGGTCCCCTGAGGTCCCACAAAAAAGTCTACCAAAATCGGAGTGGGGCAAATACGATTTTTTTCAATTTTCCCTCAGGCGCATGGGCGTGTATGTTCAAAATACGATATCTCAGCTTCTGAATGAGATACAGACCTCCATGAGCACCTTAAAATGACCGCAATGGTCGAATTATGTTGGGCGGATGAGGTTTCCGAGGCGCCAAAACCTTCACTTTTTGAGATATCGGCATAAAACCTATACGCGAGTAGCTTATTTGAACGTACGCAGGTAATATGTATACAAGTCAAACAAATCTCAACATTAACTACCACAAAGTGAAAATATTGAGCTAATAACATTATCAGATGTTATTTGGATCAGCTGACGTTACAAAATAGTTCTGAGTGGATTGAATACTGATATTTTGGCTATGCAGTATGCAATTCCCTCATCAAGTTCATCGACTCCACCTTGAAGATATTATATGAATGAGTAATGACTACCAAGATAGTAGCCTGTTATTGCTTTACTTAAAAAACAATTGCCTTGGATAGTGGGTACTTCAAAGCTAATTATTAATTATTGGCATTTCATGTCAACCATCAGAAAGTTTCAAACGTATTGGTTCCGTTTCGCGTCACAGAATAGAATAAAACAAAATTTTTCTCAGAATAAAACAAAATTTTCTATTGACATTCCATTAATCATTCCTACAAAGTGGAAAATATATCAGAACAAATATCTTGTCTTGCTGAGTATTAGAGGGGTGTTGGTGTTGTGCAATCAGAGTTTGTAAACAAGATAATTCATTTTCCTAGGCTCAGCTCATAAACTTAATAAGGACCTTCCACTTGGTATTACAAGTGGGCTCTAAAAATGAGGGCGGAATGCAGGGTCACAGGGCTTGAGGCTTGTTGTTTCCCTTTAATGAACCATCATTTAAAGCAAGGATAATTTTATAAATCAAGAGTATATATTCAGGGTGAAGGTGTTACAGTTATATATATTGAACTGAACCTAGTTATTGACTGCCTTTTGTTCATAAAAGATTGCCAATAGTGAGTTTAAAACAAAAATTATATATAAACAAATTATAATATATAACCAAAATAAGTTTTATTGAATAAATAAATAGCATAATTCGATTAGAATATTAGAACATATTCTAGTTTTCCTTTGTAACAAGGGCAACCCATAAATCCAGAGAATGGTTTTGATTATTTGAGGATCTGTGAATGCGACTACTGCTTGAAATCAACTAAATATGATAGAGGTTTAACTCAATGCTATTCCAACAAGATCTGTCCCATTCATGTGGATCACCATCTGCCTGGATCTCCAACAATTTCTTTTTGAGCTCACATTTTATTGAGAGGGATTTGGTATTAAGATCATACATTTTGACAAGGTCACGGACAACAACAGCATGAAGGTTTCAAAACTACAAGACCATTAGAAAAATTGATGACAGCAGTTACATTTCTACGATAAAGTCTAGATTGATATAATGAATCTTTTGTTTCATAGCATAATATGGAACAACAAATGTTAGCAAATTCCTATCACGGTGCTGGGCAGGAACTCAAACTTCAATTCCATCCACTCAGCTTAAACATGGTTGAAAAGTTATCTAGATTGATAGATAGTACGAAAGCTCACAAACTCAAGAAGCTCAGGTCTGGCATGGACAAACTTGATACTCACATTCGTTTGCTGACCTCATGCAGTGTGTACTATCACACCACTGCAGATATGGTGACTGGAGGTCCTGACGGGAACTGCAAATTCCCTGAGCAAACTGCAAATTTCTCAGATTTCAGAGCAAATTTCATGGATATTGGCACATCAAATCGAAAAATCTGCAGTTTGTTCGAGTGCCATAGCATTCCTCACAAGCCTTTCAATAAAGTTATGGTCCAAACTGCAGTTTGTTTCTTCATATTCACAAGAAAATCTGCTCTTTCAGGCATTCTTGGGAGCTTTGGTTTTGTAGTAGAAATAATGGTTCCAATCAATTTATTAATGTTTGGAACCTCTGGCTCCTGGGGGCTCCGCCCCCAGACCCCCGCCTTTCACTCTTTAACAATATGAATTTGAAAATTAAATGTAAACTGAAAAATTTCTCTTGGAGAAATATCGCTTCCATGAAATTTAAAATGTTTGGGACCTCTGGCTCCTGGGGGCTGCGCCCCAAGACCCATGCCCTGCGGAAAATGCCCGGCCTATTAGCCTGCTACTAGCTTTGGCGAACGAGGTGGCGCGAAAAGCCGCCGAGTGAGCTAAAATGAAACCAAACTGCAAGAAATTTCTCGGGAACTGCAAAAAAATATTATAATATGCACCTATGTTAACTATCAGATTATACATTATCTGTTACCAAACCTTCCTCAAGCATACATCAAGAATTTCACTCTGCGAATCTTTTCATGGTCATCGTCCAGAATCCGAAGGGATATATAATGACATAATGGGTTTGGATGCGCTCCATGATTATAAAATGTAAGTAGGCTGGGTTTTGGGATATATTCATATATCCAAACATAGCTCTGCTGAACTTTGAGAATCCTTTGGCTGGGAAGTTCTATGCCCCAAAATATGTAGGGCAAAAGCTTCGAAAAGTAGGGCAATTGAGAATTGGTGCCTCTTCCTGTGGGTTTTTTTGTGCAAAATCCACAGACCACACGCCACCGCTTACGCGAGTGACGGTGGCAGCTCTCCATTGCAGAGAGCTCTGCTGGGACCCATCTGGATGCACTCTAGCAAGCTAGTAACCCCTTACCTGGGTGCCAGATGGTGGTGCTCCTGGAAGCACCAAATAGTCGGGGGCGCCCCTTCGAAGATTGACTACCGTGACGACCATTCTTTAATTGTATTTCGTGGAGCCCAGAAAATAGGGCAAAAATCCACGTGAGAGGGCAAAAGGAGGGCTTTGCAGGGCAACTTCCAAAAAGCAGGGCATGGCAGGGCGCCCTGCTAAAAGCAGGGCATTTCGGCTTCCAAACCTAACTGTCAAGAAGGAATTCATTCCAAAAAAGCACGTGAGGTTACATTTGAACTGCTTCCTGTTGCTTTGATAGGCAGTTCTATAACATTTGCCTCTTACTCTCTTAAATTGCAAAAATATGTCGCCACTGGTCAAATGTCGGTTTTGCTGTTCTTGTAGAAGCTGCTTACTACCTAGCCATACCTGCTTAGTGCTTACCACCATGAAAATAGCTATATTTGGATTATTCAAACTCAGTTAAGCCCAAAGTGGAGTCGCCACAACTTCATGAACCTACTCATAAACCTAATCATCATTTTCGACAATTTAGTTTTTAGATCTAGATATGTCTAAGGGAATTGCATACTGCATAGCCATATCAGTATTCAATCCACTCAGAACTATTTTGTAACGTCAGCTGATCCAAATAACATCTGATTAGCTCAATATTTTCACTTTGTGGTAGTTAATGTTGAGATTTGTTTGACTTGTATACATATTACCTGCGTACGTTCAAATAAGCTACTCGCGTATAGGTTTTATGACGATATCTCAAAATGTGAAGGTTTTGGGGCCTCAGAAACCTCATCCGCCCAACATAATTCGACCATTGCGGTCATTTTAAGGTGCTCATGGAGGTCTGTATCTCATTCAGAAGCTGATATATCGTATTTTGAACATACGCGCCCATGCGCCTGAGGGAAAATTGAAAAAAAATCGTATTTGCCCCACTCCGATTTTGGTAGACTTTTTTGTGGGACCTCAGGGGACTCAATATGAACAGATTCACGTGAAATCAGCTTGTTATATTCGATTTTGGGGGTCAGTGCAAAAATGCGTTGGACTAATTGATCCAAGTTATTTTTAAACATTTAGATGAATTTTGACTCTTTCTGCCTGAAATTTTTATTCCATACTACTAAACTTTGTATACCTGGTTGTACTGAATTTGGTTGTGTATATTTGGTTGTTTATATTTTTGGTTGTTCATATTTTGTTGTGTTGAATTTGATAGGAAAAAGAACATTATAGCAGTTGCAATGCAGCAACTGCCGCTATGTTACATTGCCACTATATTGCAACTTTTCCTTTAAAACAGATATAATCTGCTATAATCTTTTTCATATCAGAGGTTGTGGTAAAAAGTAACATAAGTGTCTGCCACTTTTGTCCCAAATGCCCCATCTGTCTCAAATGTCCCAAAGGTCCGATTCACTTTTTGAGTCCCTTTTTTCTCATCCCAATTGTCCCAGTCCTAATTCAACTTTTGAGTCCTATTCATCCCATAAACTGTCCCATTGTCCCAAATTTCCTAGTCCCAATCCACCCCCACCCTACTTCACATGTGACCCATGCTTGATACAAATGAACCAACCATAGGGCAGGTTTCAAGATGGGAAATTGGTTCTTCCCAGCCCAACTGACAACAAAAGCCTGGTTTATTAAGCCCAATTCGGAACCATTATTACATCTAGTGGTGCTGGGTCAGTTGGTAACTGAACAGATTGGCGTGGAGAATGGCACTGTCCTGTCAAGCTAACCACCGAGGTAGGGGGTCGGGTGCCACCTGTTACACCTAGTTCTTGGAAATGTGGCCCTCAGACCCACAGAGGTGAGTTTTCTGTTGGTGACCTGCCACCCAGGTGACAGGTGCTATCCCTCCCTCTTCCTCTGTCTTGCTTGGCACTGGACATGACGTGGACCTTCCAGTGGCTCTTGCCAACCGCATCACTGGTGTCTGTCAAGTCTTCTTAAGGTTTTACTGGTTATCCATTCACCAACTTTATTCCTTATTTATTAGTTTTTGTCTTCTTTGTAGAACAAATACAGTCATCTTTGTAGTCAAGCCACAGAACTCTCCAACAACTCCAACCTTAGTCTTTGATGGGATCCATGAAAGAAATGCCTTCATCAGAGAGCTAGGCAGATCCAAATAAAGCATGAGACACCAAAATTGATATGGTGTACTGAAAGCTAACACTGTGGCACACGGACTTGCAACCGTGTTGTGGGGTTGAATGCATTTGACGGGCGCCCAATGCTCCCCCAACAACAAGATGTAGTGTGTTAGTTTCAGAAGCTCCAAGTTCATCAAGGAAATTAAGTTCATCAAGATCTTTATCCGGTGTAGTTTTTGTTATTTGTAAATATGTGATTGCAATTTATAACCTAATTTCAATCATATTTGAATTTTTTTTAAATCTTTCTTCAAGACATCAATCTGCAAGACTTTTCTCCAACTCCGTACTTGAACACCAACATGATCCCTTTAAGTAATACAATGTTGAGGGCAGCAGGATCTAAGTGAGTCACACCAAGATGAGTGGTGTGCAGGCATCTTCAGTCCGATACCTACCTCAGCTTTCATGGTGTTTAAATTGTGAGAGCTTTTTATGAGGTAGGCCCCCCAGCAGTCACCCCCTGGTACCAGGGTATAGCACCGTCAAGTGCAGTGACCACCTGCCTGAATGAAACTGAAACTTGCTCTTTGGTCTTTGTTTGTACTCCAAGCATCAAGAAATTAAGCAAAACACTTAGTGAAGAGAAGTAGAGGACCGGTGGATGGATCCAGGTTATTTGTGTCCTTTTACATTGCACATTAATGAAATTAATGAGAGTGGCATGCATCCTGATCCAATACTTCATCTTGAGAGACGCTTCTCCTGAAAATCAGGGTTAAAACATATTTGAATTAAAAAGAAATCTTTCTTCAAGACATCAATCTGCAAGACTTTTCTCCAACTCTGTACTTGAACACCAACATGATCCCTTTAGGTAATACAATGTTGAGAGCATCATGATTATCTTATAAGATCAAGAGAAATTGATATGATTAATCTTGGTGTAATGAACTACAAAAGATAACCTTTTGTTTTATTAATAACCTTTTGTTTTATTTATTAGTTCTTGCCTTGACACAGGACTTAAGAACCTTTACCTCTTCAATGTTTCAATAGTTTAACCTAAAAGGACAAACCTGAAGTCATTGTGTGTACACCACTCATCTTGGTGTGACTTATTTTGAGAATAATAATAATATAATATAATGGTTTTACAATGATGTAACACGAATGGGTCTGCAAATATCGAAACTAACAAACTTCATCATTCAATTCCACACCTTATAACCAAGGTGTCCAAATAAGAAAAGTTCAGTGACTAGTTACTTCATTTATAGAAGGTCATAAATACACCTGCACCCACTGCACTTGACAGTGCTAAATCCTTGTACCAGGGGGTGACTGCTGGGGGCCCACTGCCCAGCTCATAAAAAGCTCTCACAATTTAGACACCCAAAAATAGAAATAAAAATAGTGCTATTCACATTCCATTGCCTAAAGAGATTGTGCTTGTGTTCAAGTGCAGAGTTGGAGAAAAGACTTGCAGATTGATGTCTCCAAGTTTTATTTATGATGTGAATGCCAAAATTCATCAATGATAATAAAATCTCCTTTTTTAAATTTTTAAATCCACCAACACGATTATGCAAAAAAATCATACATAAATGTGATGAGAATCAGTGCAGCGCGCGGCACTGAATTCTTACGAAGACCTGTCAATTGTCATACGATGGTTGACCCGCTGACGACAGCCGCTTCTGTTGGTATTTTACCACATTCCTATCTAGGATGACAAGACAGTTTTAGTGACAGGAAGAAAGAAGGTTTATTTGGACAGATAGGCGGGTAGGCGGCAGAAGACAACGGAGAAACTTCATTTCCATTAGAGGAGTTTGTACCCCAGTGGGGTAAGTTAAGTCGTTATCGTGTTAAGTAGTTTGTTCGTCTGTTGGTTGTTCATGTTTCCTTGATTCAATGATATTCATATACGACATAAATTATATCATATTTATATTCTCTTGGTGAGACCGAGTTCGTTGTGAGAGAGTTATTCATTTACGATCTCAGGTTTTGTTAGGGCCACTGGCATCACCGCGCGGCGCGAGGGTCTGTCAACGGTTGCTAAACACGTATACCCCTGTTATCGTCGCGCGGCGCGCTTCCGTAGGGAAGCGCACGGCGCGTACACACACCTATGCGGGCTTAGGAATGTCAACGGCGCGTCTTCCACTAACCAGGGGTGTCGCGAAACGCTTGCCGCGCCGCGCACTATGTGCGCGAAACCAGGGTCCTGTTGCCGTACGTTGTATGGCCCGCTGACGCCAGCCGCGGCGCTGATTCTCGAGAGGGTCTGTCAACGTCAGACAAGGGTCCTGGTAAGGGCAAAGCGAAACAAAGCTTGCAATTTGCATTAAGGTTTGCGTATGAAAGTACCACGCCGCGCGGCCACCCTGTTCATTTATTCCGAGGAGGCGCACCCACTATGCGGACAGGGTCGGGTACACGTGTTTATCAACTTAGTGTTGCATGGCATGGTGCATTCCCTTTAAACTTCTATTTAGTCACAAAATATACTTAGTACTTATGCGTGCGTGCAGGCTGTTGGCTAGGGAATAAATAGCGGACAAGGTGCACGTATGCCTAAACATCTGGTTTAGATGAAAGTTTAAGCTTATTTACCACTGTTGCGTGTAGAACATTTCAGTTTAATAATATGGCCAAAGTCTTGATGTCTTCAATCAAATAGTTATAGTCCAGTGGAAGTCCTGCTAAGCATTGACACTTTTTTCTATTTAGTATTTGTGCGGTGTGTACACACACCTATGCAGGCTTAGGAATATTTATATATATATCCAGTCCAGTAACTGACCTTAGCTAAATAATAGCTTCAATCATTTTTGTGAGCAATATTCAGCAGACTGGCAGCTTTTCCCTGACCAGAAGTTTTTTACTGTCATGCAAAACCTGGGCCTCAGTTAGGGAAACACAGTTTAAGGATGCCTATGTACCATCTTTTGTCTTGATGGTTCACTGTGTGACTGTGGTCTTATCCAGCAAGCATTAAAAATCATAATGTTATTGATTTTCATACTTTCAAACATCTGAGAATGTTGTGTTGCACTATATGGAGTTCCTGAAGAAGAGATTTTTATTATCTTGAAACTGTCAGTAGAATAGTGGAGTATAGTGTGTGGGTTAGATTACTTTATTGAAAGTTGTTTGTTTCACTGCATCAATGATCAATCACATCAAACATTTAGGTCAAAAGTGATGCAAATTATAAGTGAATCAGACCTTATTTGGCCATTTTAGCCCATAAAAACCTTCAAAAACCACAAAAATGGTCATATCTCAAAACCCTATTTTCCAAAGTGTCCTACACTCCAATCCAGTCTTATCTATAGAGGTTGGGTTCTAAAACAAAAAAAAATACTCATATCGTTTTTAAATTAGTTGATAAGGGAAAAAAGGGAATCATCAGATGTTCCCCTAAGTTGGGTTTCCCCCATCTGTGATGAGATGTCCCATTACGGTGGCAAAGGGAAATAGAGGGGTTCCCCCAAAAACCCCCACAAATTTTAAGGCGGGGCCCCCCAGACCCCGATTCCTGACAAAAGAGAGGGAAGGGGAAAAAAAATCGTTTAAAAAAATTATAAATATTAAAAACCCGAAGGTGAATTTTTAGAAAGGGGGTTGGGGATCCCGTCCACCCCCCATTCAGTCCCCCTGTAATCATGCAGTAGTTGGGTTATACAACAAGCTGCACAACAAATACAGAATTAAGAAGGGCCAATACCAAAAAATTTATTAAAAATTTTTCGGTGCTAAGTTTTTTTGGGAAATTTCAAAACAAATAGTTCTTCAAGATATAAATTTATATATTTGGGAATCAAAAACTTATTGAAAGGGGCTTCATTCCCAAAACTCAATCATTGAACAGAAAAATTTTGCCCAAATTTAGGGAGTGAAAACATTTTTTTAAGAAAAACAAAAAAAAAATGGGGTATCTAGGTTATTTTGATGAAAAATTTTAAATTGGGGGGGTCATCAAACACTTAGAACAAAAACGAACGCTCTATTTTCGTCAAAAGTCGAAGTTTATCCTCCTGCCCAGAAAATTTCCCCACTTTTAACTTGACAGGGAAATATCAGTTTGGGGGTTCTGTTTAAATAATAAATTCCTTTTTTAACTCAAAAAGATGTATACGCTTATTTTTTTTTGGGAAAAAACTGAATTTTGACTGCAGAATACTATAAAACTGTGCAAGAATAGATCAATTGATGAACTTTGATCCAAGGACTATTTCTGAAATACACCTTTCACAAATTAAAATTAACGGGAACCAAAATTTTTTCTTGCTTAATAATCCAAAATTAAAAAATACAGATACCCACCCCTTATATTACAAAAAGGTCCCCAACATGAGAAATTTTTGAAAAATAATATTTTTTTTAAAATTTGAAGCTTCAAGGGCAGTTTCACTGTGGCACTACCATCGAAAAAAATTTTAACAATAAAAAGCTCAATTCAACTTTTCTACTGTTTATAAAATCTTGTTTTTGGAAAAACGGGTTAAAAAATTTCTGTTGATTTCATCATCAGACATCCCTACCTGGGAATGCCATAATCACTTTTTTTAAAAAGCAATTGTTAAAGCTGCTTAAAAAAAAATTTTAATTTTGGGGTTTGCTTTAAATAACTCTTTTTTATTTCACGTTTAATATTTAGAAATTTCTGTCAAAAATTTTTAAAATTAATAAGGTGGGTTTTTTTTCTGTTTAAAAAAATGGGAAAACATTAATTCCGTTAAAAACCCCATAAAAAAAAATAAAGGTTTTTTAAATTTTTAAAAATATTAATTTTTTTAATTTTTTTTAAATTCCCAAAAATTTTCTTTTTAAATCCTAATTGTTTTAAAGTAAATTTTTAATTTTCACAGCCCCATATTTTTTCTTTTAATTTTTTTTAAATTTGTTAATTATTGGTTTCAAGGGGGGTCCCCCCGTTTTTTTTAAAAAAAAACTTTCCTTTTAAACTTTATTTATTAATTTTACTGTGTTTTTTTAAAAATTTGGTGATTAATTTATAAATTTTTTAATTAAATTTTTTTGGGTTTTCCCCTTTTTTATTTTTAATTTTTTTTTTAAATTTTTTTTTTAATTTTTAAATTGCCATTTTTTTAAATTGAGTTCAAATTTAAAAAATTTATTTCAAATTGGGAAAAAAAATTAAATTTTTTTTTTTTAAAAATTTTTTTAATTTTTTTTTTTTTTAAAAAATTTTTTTTCACCTCCTTAAAATTTTTTAAATTTTTGGGGGAAAATTTTAAAATTTTTTCCGGTAAAATTTTAAACAAAAAAAAAAATCAATTTCAAACTCATGGAAAAAATGTTTGTTTGGCCA